>MU004201.1:590369-614441 GCA_010093605.1 Lophium mytilinum | reverse complement strand
AACCCTAACCCTAACCCTAACCCTAACCCTAACCCTAACCCTAACCCTAACCCTAACCCTAACCCTAACCCTAACCCTAACCCTAACCCTAACCCCGTGCTAGCGGGCGGCCAACAGTACAGTATAGAAACATCGAGTAAAATTTTGTTACGCGTACTGTATACCTACTAGTAAGCGTACAGTATAGAAGCATCTACTAAAATCCCTAGATGCGTACTGTATACCTACTATTAAGCGTATAGTATAGAAACATTTAGTAAAATTTTATTAGGCGTACTATATACGTTTATCTTAGTATATACTATAGAAATATTTATTAAGGCTTTATTAGGCGTACTCTATACTTACACATTAGTATATAGTATAGAAATATTTCTATTAGTCTTATTAGGCGTAATATATATCTATATACTAGTATATAGTATAAAACACTTCTTTAAATTCTATTAAGTTTATATCTATTTTAATGTATATTATAGTGTTCTTACTAGAAGGCTTTCTATAGGGATCCTTTTTATTATAAATTTATATATCTTTTTTATATATATATATTATACTAATATTTTTTATAGGGCCTTTGCAGGAAGCCTTCCTGCAGTAACCCTTATATTACTGCGGAAGTAATTATACTTCCTACTTACTATACTTCTAATATACTTCCCCTACTATAACCTAAATTAAGTAAGTATAAATAAGTTCCTATTATATGTCTCTCTATACTCCTAACAAGAATAATAGTTCTTATCCCCCTCCCTTATCTCTACCTCCCTCTTCCCCTTCTCTAATACCTTTCCTAACACCCCCTTCCTCCTCTCTAATACTCCTTCTAACTCTATTACTATTAACCGCGCATACTTCTTTCTTGCCGCCTTCTTTCTAACTATATGCCTTGCCGCTACTACTACCCTATCCTCCCCGCCTACTCTACTCCCCGGGAACAAACTACTTACTATAGACAGCCCCGGCGCTAGCGCACTTAGCGCCGCCTACTAATACTCCGGCTGCGGTAGCCCTAGCTCGCTTGCTAGCGCCAGCACCCGCGCCGCTATACTGCCCGGCAGCTGCACCGCGGCGTCCTTAGAACCCCCTGCCGTCTTCCGCTACTTCTTTACGGACGCGGGCTAGTATATAGCGGGCAGCTGTTCCTACGCGCAGCTAGAGCACTGCCTTCCTTACCGCAGCCGCACGAGCCGCTTTCTTTAACGGGTGGAGCACAGCGCGGCCGCCGAAGGGGGCGTTCTCCGGGCGGTGCGAGGCCAGCAATAGCTCGGCGGAGAAGCAGGTGCCGGCTTTAAACTTAGTAAAGGTCGGGACGGAGATTTTAGAGGCTTAGTAGAATTCTATAAGAATGCTAGTAAAGTTTTCCTAGGGTTTCTTAGGGGTAGTAGTAGTAGAAGTTAAGGTTGGGGTGCGTTTTTTAGTTTTACTAGGGGTAGAGACTATGCCCGAGGCTTTAAGAGAGGAGAGGAGGCTAAGGCCAAGAGTAGAGGCGGCTTCTTTAGCTTCTTTCTTAGAGGTGAAGGGGCTAGTAGTAGTAAGAAAGTAGGGGGAGCTAGCAGCGTAGAGGGTTAGAGTGCAGTTCCAGAAGGGTAGGGAGGCGTCGCCGTTAAATAAGAAGATAGGTTGGGGGATGGCGGGGGCCTGGCAGCGCTGGATAAAGAGCTGGGTATTCGCTAACAAGCGTATAGAGATAGGGATAGGTTAGGGAGTAGATTAGGCTTAGGCTCTAGCGGCGGCAACGGCGGCTTTATGCTGCTTCTTAAACTTATTAATGCTAAGAAGGTTTTATAGTATACTTAGGGCACCTGGAATAGAGCCTCCACGTGTCTAATCTATTAACGGCGGGGTGGAGTTCTAACTGCTAAGGGGAGCTGCGACCTCTATTTTTCTTTTCTTCTTAAAGCTAGGAAGCGGCGTGGTAATTAAGCTTAGTATAAAGGAAGGATAAGAATAATTATTACTGCCTACGCTGGTGTATATATAAGGTTAAAGGCTAGCCTAAGAAGGCTAAGGTAGGGTGCTAGTTTAATCTACACGAGCTAGGGTAGCTACAGCTGCTCTACTAGAAGTTATTCTTCGGCGCTTAGGCAGGAGAGACTCTATATTTATGCGTAGCGGGCTGAGTTTATAAGAGGTAAAGTGTATTGCAGCTTATAGTTATATAATAGAGCTGGAGCCCGTTTTAATTTCTACCCCTTAGATAATCCGCTAAACTTTACGCTCTTCGCCGTCTATTAGTAAATTTAAGCTAAAGCATAGGAGTCTTATTACGGTGCAACAACCTTTATGCAAGAAGGCGGCGCATTAGATAATTTCTAGTTAGCCTTTTAACAATCCGCATTGTAGTAGATAACGCTGGCGCAGTAACTACACCTTAGAGTGGCTTTCTTCCTGCAATATCTGCAATTTTGGGGCTCGCGAGTTGGCAACGCGGTAGTAGTAGTAATGGAAGATAAATCTTTAGGTTTCGCTATAGTAGTAAAGGGTGAACCAGTACTGTTACTAGGGGTTAAGTCTAGAGGCTCCGCTATAGTGGAAGAAGATAAGACTAATAGTAGAAGAGCAGAGATAAAGCTATTAAAGAAGGAAATAAGAGTAAGGTAAAGTAAAAGAGTGAAGCCTATTAGACAATTTCCGCGTAGGCGGCGTGGAGGGCTAGGGTATAGTTCTAGGAGGGCAGGGACGCGTTGCTATTAAAGGAGAAGATGGGTTGGGGGATAGCAAGGGCCTAGCAGCGCTGGACGAAGAGTTGGGTGTTTGCTAACGAGCGCGTAGAAATAGGGATAGGTTAGGGCGCTGCTACTCCCGTCCGAGGTTTAGATTTAGGAGTGGATTAGGCCCTGCTGCTTCCGCTCTCTAGCTATAGCCTTAAACCTTGTTTATGCAGCCCTCGCCTTCTTCTCTTCCACATTGATCCGCAAGCGCAGGAGCTCCTTGTCCTTAGAATTGTCCTCGAAAAACTCGTAGTATCCGGGCTGCTTGTAAGGCCGGGCTTAATCTTAATACCAGGCTCGATCTTTACGTTGACTTCGTCGGCTAGTTTAGGCTTAATGTTAATATTGGACTTAGAAGGTAGGGCGCTATCTCTAGAGGCTTGGGATAGGGGGTTAGCATAGTTATGGAGAGTTTAAGACTTAATTGTAGTAGGCTGCATATTAAGAGTAGTATTAGTAGGCGTGCCTAGGCTATTACTAAAGAGGGAACCTCCGTTTTAATTCTAGATAGTTGCAAGAAGTGCTTCTCTCTAGGCACGGATGCAGGTAGGGTCGGCAGTATCCTCCGCGGTAAGCGGTTTAGTCGTGTGGGGTTAGTCCATGTTAGCTAGCTTAGGAGTTATTTTAGGAATAAATAATAAGAACTCCTCTCTAGCGTTTTATGCGGCAAGATCCGCGGCATTACTAGGTGTATTGGGGTTAAGGAGAGGGTCCTAAGTAATAGTACCCGAGCCCATTAGTGTGCCTGTCGTGGCGGTGCTGTTCTTAGCGTGCTGCTCTTCTAAGTTGGTTGCATAGGTATTTCTACGGCCTGCCGGCTTTAAAACTTTACGCACTGTTAAACTATCTCTCTAAAGTGCTTTAAATGCAATTAAGAGTCTCTCCCGTGCTAGTTCTAGCTGTTAGTTTGCCTGCAGCTATAGTGTAGAGAGGAACAAGCTAAAGGAGTAAGGGAAGAGAGGAAGAGTAAATCGGGCGGGCGCTGAAGCGACGCAGGGTATAGTTACGTAAACTGTACGTTATAGGGACCTACTAGTCCCGCCTAAGGTAAAATATATATACAGTATAGTGACGAAATAAAACTCTTAGAGTTGCTATTTGCGTATAGTATATAGAGTTAACCTCTAAAGGTTAATTATAAGTGTGGGTATAATACGAGTGGTTAGCACGTAATATACTAAGATTAACAGAAACTAGCGCATTAAACCTTTTTCCAACTACTACCTACCCCTTATAGTATAGCAGCAGCCCACGCACAATACTATATGCAAGTCTTAATCGGTATACTATATACGTCCTTCCTAGAGCGTTCCGGCGGATATTTGCGAGATAAGAAGCGGCCCAACCTAACATAGAGACGGCTGCAACCCTAAACTAGGCTAAAGTATATAAAATACAGCCCGGCACACTAAGGTTAACGCGCAGCAGCACAGCAACTCTAAACGCCGAGAATAACGTTCGGCAGGGGTAGATATATCCACGTCTGCCCAATACGTATATTCTAATAGAGCGGTTGGCTTCTCTCCTTACTACGCCTAATACCCCGTCTAGGCGCGAGGTTGCAAATGCCACCCCAGATTTGGTTGCAAGGAGGAAGCTTACACGGCTAAAGCGCTCGTTAAGACGGCTATAAGAATAGAAGCGAAGGAAAATACTAGAATGAAAGAGTAGTTCTATTTATAATATAGAGACTATTTATAACTGTAAGGAGGAGGAAAGTTATATTAAAAGCGATAAACGGTAAGACTATAACCCCTTAAGGATTACTGTCCTTGCTAATAATAAGCAGGTCCGAATACATCGCCGATAAACTAGAAAGTACAACTGCGACACCTAAATTGCCTTCCGCCGCCCAGCACGCTAAAGACTTAACAATAACACGTGCAAATAACTCTCCTTCCGGTTAGTTTAGGCATTATATAATAATACACGCTTTAGGGAACTATAGGCAGAATAAAGTTGTATACAGCGTGTTAATAGATGGGGTCTATAGAGAGGACTTGGCCCAGCCGTATAACTAATGTTAGCGAAGAGGGTTGAATTACAGAGTATATAATAGCAGATTCTTTACCGTAAAAAAGATAGGGAGCACATGCCAATAGTATAGATACGACGGAGCGGTATTGGAATGCAATTGCCCTCCACGACTACGTAAACTACGGCGGATAAGACCGCCCCATATAACATAGATAAATAAAATAAATATTATATTACGCATAAGATACGCAAGGCATAGTTATAGTAGTAAATATTACGCTATATTCTATAGTTAAGCAAGCCGCTATCTAGAGGCTAAATATAAACTGGGAGATTTTAAGGGTATAAAGTGTACTACTACTGCGGAGCAGTACTAACTATTAGGGGGTGGGGGATGGAACGCAAGTAAGAAATTAGGATAGTAAAAAGTTAGCAGCACTAAGTAAGTAGGTGCAAACTAATAGCAAGGAAAGTGGTCCTAATTAGAACCGTTAGAAAGAAAAAGAAAAAGACATTAAGAGATGCTAAACTAAATCTAAAAAGTAGGGCAAGGGCCCCTACAGGAAGCCTTCCTATAAAGACCCTACTAGTTATACCTTACTATTAGACTTCTCCAGCGCTATACTAGTCCCCTCTAATTCACTACTATCCTCTTTACTATTAGGGTTAGTATCTACACCTAATGCCGCGGGCGGTTAGCTAATATCGGGATTATTCTTCCGCCTGCGTAGGTCTATTTTTAGTCCAGTAGAGTTTATAGACTTCTGCGCGGCAGCTTTCTTCTTAGTAGCCTTCCTTTCGCGCTGAGGGCGCTACTCGGCAATCTCTTTCTCTGTTATGTACTTGTACGGACGATATATAAGGGATTTAGACATAGGGTCTTTCTTAGCCGCTTTATTCTTCTTTATAGTGGGCTTCTTTTTTGCGCCTTAGCGCTTCCGACCCTTATTAGCATTGCTAGAGGATACAGTCTTTAGGGTTGGCTGCGAGGCCCCTTCTATAAATTCCGGCGGGTCGTCCAAGTTACTACCGTAGTTGCTGTTACGCTTAAAGGCAACTTCAGATGGCGTAGTAGTAAAATCCGGGTAATTATTAAGATACCCCCCGTTTTACTTATTAGTCTTAGACGGGACGTTCTCTATATTAACGTTGGGGGTTTTAACATTCTCCTTGTTCTGCTTATTATCTATATTAACGTTGGCTTTTAGTGGCAAATAAAAAATAAAATTATCTATAGAATCCTGCGAGGAGATAGTAGATATTCCGCGCTGCCTCTTCTTCTACGTATTAGGCAACGGGACGGGGTCTATAGAAGGGGTCCTGATAAGGCGTCCATTAAAGGTGCTAAGAGGGCTAGAAGGTGGGGTTAAAGTGGGTCGACGGGCAGAAGTAGGAGCTGCTATAATAGTTAGCACTTAAGCAATACAATAGGCGATGCTAAAGGGCCCTAGCAGGAAGGCTTTCTAAAAAGGCCCTAGGATGAATTCTTACCTGTATACTTCGCAAGGAACGAAGTATTATCCTTATACTCTTCGCCTTCAGAGTTGTTACTATTTAGCCTACTAAAAGGGTTGTCGCCGTTTATATTACTAAAAACAGCGGGTACTTAACGCGAAGGGTTACGCTCCGGCCCATATTAACGGATAAAAGGGGCACGAGCATTTCTAGTAGCGCTCTTTATGGGGGTGGGCATATTAGATTTAGCAGAATCTAAGTCTTTAACCGTAATAGTAGACTTAGGGTTAGGCTTGCACTTCTTAACGGCAGCCGCTGGTGCAGCACCAGCTTTGCGCTTCTACTTTAAAGCTTTGCCGTTTTATTGCTCTAGCGTCTTTAGCTTTGGCTTTGGGGTGGCTTTTACTATAAAATACAGATTAGCAAAGTATAAAGAGGCAAGTAGGGCCCTAGCAGGAAGCCTTCCCGCTAGAACCTATAAGGGCGAACTTACTACTCGCAGGACAACGCTTAAGCCTTAAACCTGGCTTATTAACACGCGGTTTCTTGGGCGCTCCACTTGCACTATTCTCCTCCTCTTCTTCTAATTCTGATTTAGTGAATTTGTACGCTTGTTCTTCTTAGAACTTATTACTAAACCTACTAGACTAAAAAGTTATATTGCCTCGCGTGAGGGTTGTTAGAAATACAAGAATGTCTTATAGGGAGTTAAAGCGCTTAACGTGTAATCCCACCGGCACATTTAAAATATCCATTTCGCCTGTAATAAGGCGGGGTGCAATGCTCTTATTATTATAGGTTACCCACGCATACTGGCCATCTGGGGTTAGCTTTTTCTTAGAGGTCCCCTCTACCTTAATCTGGTTAGTATTTAACGCAGCAGTAAGACCGGGAAGCGCTATCTATACCTGGCGCAAGAGAGTAAAGGCATTAAATGTGTCCTAGATAAAGAACGCGGTTACTATAATAGTAAACTTCTGGCCAATCCTATATAAACGCGCTATCGCCTGCTCCTCAATCTAAATAGAGCCTGCAGGGTTAAAAAGATATACGTTGTAGTAAGTAGACTGCAGATTAAGCCCAGCTCTATTAGCCTAGTAACTAGTGATAAGGATCTTTACTTTAGAGTCGGGGTCGTTAAATACTAAGATAAGGTTGTCCCGGTTAGTAGTAGAGAGATCGGAGGCTAATATACAAGCATCCATTTTATAATAGTTAATAATCTTAGCGAGAATTATTTACTTATCCAGGTAGTTAGTCTAGATAATAACCTTCTCTATACGCTTAATAACGTCGTCGGCCAAATAGTATAGTAGTGCAGCCACTTTAGGGGCATCGCGGATAAAAAGAGTAACAACGTAACGAAAGAATGCGGACTTTGCTTTAAAGTCTTTCTAATTAGGGTTAGTTTAGACGTCCTTATTCCGGGCAATTTGCTTTATTATGCCTCGTAAAACGTCTATTTTCTTTAACTAGTAACCGCCATTATTCTTAAGAGGGATGATTTTCGGGCCGTCCTTAATCTTGTTGCCCTCTAAATTTAAGACCTCCTCTTACGGATATGCCATTATGGCGCGCTTAGAGTAGACTAAAAATAGCGCAGTGCTTATAAGGTTGAGAGCACGCACGGAGTATGCGTTAAATGCATAGGTGCGCTAGCCTACGCGGTTCTTAGTAGGAACTATTAATAACTTAAGGTAGGCTAGTAATTTATTGGCATAGATAATATGGCCTAGTTTTATAGGCTGTAGCTCGATTACTCGCGTAACTAACCGCGGAAGTGATCCTCTAATTCGGGTGGTAGAATTAGTGGAATTGTTCGGGCATGTAGAAGGGTATAAGCGAGCAATTATGCACTTGCTAAAAATTAAGCGCAAATAAAGCCCCTGTATAATTCTAGAGAAATGTTAGAAAATTAAAGCAAATAAGAGGAGAGATAAGGGCCCTAGCTGGAAGCCTTCCTGCTGGGGCCCTTTATGTAATGACTTACGGGTTAAATAAAGGCAGAATAAAATTTTTAAAAGCCTTGCGTGTATACTAGAAAATTACACCTAAATAGTTGTCGGGAAGCTTAAATAGATTATTGGTACCCGGAATAAACTTGGCTTTACCGGGTTTTAAGCGGTACGTGCGGAATTATAGATACTTGTCTCTCGGTTCTATAAAAGATATATAAGTAGGCATATTAGTAATGCCTATATATAGCGGGGTCCTACTATAGAGCACGGTAAAGTCTAAGTAAAGCCACGACGCGGTTAGGTGGAGGTTTACTTAGTCGCTTTTAATAAGCTGGCACTTGTCTATAAATTGGACGTTAAAACAGCCACTTAAGAGACCGGGCCAGGTAGAGCTTGGGCGATATTTAACCCAATTCTTTAGCTTAGTAAGATTGTTGTTGCTATACCACTTTAATGCGGGCTGGGGACCGTGCCGACCGGCCATTACCTAATAGCTAGCAATCACGATGCTCTTAGCATTAGCCTTGTTTTTAGTGTTAAATAAGGGATGGTCCCTAGTTAAGGTGTCGTGTAGAAACGTGGCGCTATAGAAAGCGACTTGGCCCTTTAATAAATAGATGTAGAGCTTAAGTTTAGAACTAAACTTTATAAGTTTATTCGCTATTTAGTGTACTAAAACGGGAGGCATAAGAAAAAGGAAGGGCTTCGCCGGCCCGGGGTCTTTCTTATCCGCAACTTTGCGCTGGCGCTTAGTAATAAGCTATAATTGAATTAGTAGATGCCAAGAGAAACTATTAGGGGGGTAGTAGGAAGGCTTCCTATTAACACCCTTTAAAGAGAAATTGCTTATATATCTAATAAGGGTAGCCATTAAAAATGTCTTCCTAATGCCAACCTTATCTGCAATTAAAGCCCTACTAAGAAAGCCTTTCTATATAATATAGTATATATAGTAAGCCCCAGTAATCTGCCACCACCTTAAGTAAATATTGCCATTTATTATAATAAGGCGGGGTTCCCAATAGTTATAAATGCGTAGAGCCTTTATTGCTTCTTTTAGGTTATCTAGCTAATAGGCTTTGTTAGTTATTAGAAGGCGGAGTGTACTCTGCATTATAAGATCTGCCGCGGTTAGTGTAGTAAAGGGGATAATATCCTTCGCATTAATAGCGGTAGCCCTTATATTAGCCTCTATGTCTTAGGCATATTTAATACCGTCCTAATCAGCGTACTCGTCCTTATTTAGATCTGCAGCGCGCATGTTTAGGTGCTATTTAATAGCATATATAAAATCTCCTGCCATCTATCTAATCACCCGATATGCGTTGTATTGAAACTTTAACGAGTTCCGGTTAATTATCGCTCCGGTGCGCTTAGCATGCATAATTGCCAACTTAAGCTCCTATTTTATGGTGCCGGTGATGTACTTAGCGCTAGTAACATTAACGTTGCCTTTCTCCTTATTAACTAGGTTTGCAGCAATTTCCTCTTTAAATAACCCCTAGATAGGGTCGTCTGCGTTAACCTCTATATTAATAGCCGCGAGTTCCTCCTTAGTAAAACGAGAGGGCGACTGCCAACGGGGAGGCCTAGAAGAGCCTTAACGGGAAGGCTTTCTGTTAACATCCTTACTACTACAAGCAATAGTTTTGGCCGGGGTCTTAGGTGCCGGTGCTAGACTGAGCTTTATTTTTTAAAGAACGTCCTGTATCTTAATTTAGTTCTTAGTACAGGCGGTTCTGCTGGCTTAAGACGGGCCACTCTTAAACTCTATATTTTTCTTTAATTTGAAGAAGATTCTAAGCGCTTTGTTATTAGTAACATTAGCGCGGTTGTGTAAAAACCCACTAAACCGCTTCCGGTAGTAATTGAAGCATTGACTAATAAATTAAGCTACCTAATCCACGGGTTTATAGTTATCTATTTTAGGCTAAGGAGTAGTATATCGCTGCAGATTATGCAACTTGCTAGTCTTAAAAGCGTTTAGGATAGTGGCAAAACTGGCCCCTTAATTCTAACTATGCACGGCGCGCTTTAGGTCTAAATACCCATTCTTGTACTTATTTTAAATTGCTTAGAAATTAGGCTTAGCTAGAATTGCTTCGAGTTCTGCTTTTGTTTAACTATAAAGCTTAGCCAACTTTATTCTACTAGCATACAGCGTGTTTACTAAGGCCTATAACTTCTCTAACTCTTTATCTTTTCTAGTGCTAGTAACCAGCGCTTAAAGCTTCTCCTGCTCTTTATTAGAGTTCTTAGGGACATTAGAGTTGTTACTATAGTTATTACTATCTGGATAAACTACTTCGCTATTTGCTAATGCAAGCGTCTCCGGATCTATTGTAGTGGCCGGCTAATCGCGCTTTAAATTGATATAGGCATCGACCCTCAATTTAGTGACCGGTAGGGAGGTAGAATTTAGATCTTCTAGCACTTTAGAAGAAGTAGATTATTTCTTATAGCTGTCTACTAGGTCGGTTGCAGGTAATATGCGCAGGGATGCAACCTTTACTGCTGCTTTACTAGGGTCCCCATCGCTTAAGGTATTTATAGCCAGCCTGTTAATGTGTCAGCCTATCTTAAATAATAGAAGAAAGGAGGCAGGCAAAGGGCCCTAGTAGGAAGGCTTCCTGCTAAGACCCTTTACACTATGCCGGGTATTTTTAGTATTATTATTTTCTCGACATTTCCTGCCGCCGCATCTTTAAAATTAAGGCAGACTAATCTACTAAGACTAGTAAAGGGCCCTGGTAGGAAGCCTTCCTGCAATAATTCTTATAATACGCTCACCTTACTCCACTCTTAGAGAAATTGCGATGGAATAAACCTGTTAGCAGAATTAGCTATAACGTAACTTAATTTTACCTGCTGGACAGCAAACTTACTAAAAGGCTTAACCGCTAGCCAAAAAGACGCCTAAAATAAGCCAATTGCGGCTCCAACGTAGCTAGGAAGCTGCTAACTATTGTCTAGCAAGTAAGGGTCTAGCGCGTAACCGTTCCGCAGGTAGCTAGATAAGTGGAAGTAATGGGGGTGCGGTAGTATAGAAGGAGAGGTTAGTATAGAAGTAAGGAAGTTAAAGCTGCTAGGCGGCGGATAAGTTTGTGGGCGGCCGGGCCGATAGCCGCCGGCCGCTAAGACGCCAAGCCTTTAATAGTAAACTGCTTAAGTTAACTCTTAAGGTTAATGTAATGGCTGTATATTATATAAGGTTAAAATATCGCGGGTATAAATATATTAGCGTTTTGCTTAATTTCGCTAATATATAAACGTTTGCGGTTAATCTATAATACTACGCTACGTATTACCTAGTTCTAGTAACACAGCACTGCGCTAAGATAGGTTAATAGAACATTGCGCGTTGTTATATAACTATTTGCCTATAGTATAAGGGTCTTGCTAGAAAGCCTTCCTGCTAGGGCCCTTTGCTACTTGTATTAAGCACGCCTATTATTGCCTCTCTTCTTATATATATTACCGCTACGCACCTACTAGATAAGCATTTGCGTACTATATAAGAGCCTGGCTAGAAGCCTTTCTACTAACGCCCTTTATATCTTATACTAAATACTTTACTACCTTTCTTGTTAATAATTCTTCTTTGTAACGCCGCCCCTGCTAGTCCACCTATTAACGCTTAAATCTATATGCTCCTTAGAACTCTTCTACTTAAGCCTTATTCTCCTAGGCCTCTTGCCCCGAGTTCTCCAAGTCCTCTATTTCTAAGCTGTAGTTACCTGAACTCTCTTTATACTTATACTCTTCGTCTAATAACTAACTACTTATATCCCCCTCTTGCTCCTTCTATATCGCTAAATAATTCCGGAATTCTTTGATTATTGGAATCCTGCCTAAATAAGCCCTTGGGCTATTTAGTGTACAGTGCTTAAACCTAAGCTAGACACGTTTTAGATTAACTTAACCTCTAGGGCCTATAATGTTATCCTCTATTATTATTATCTTTAACTTTCCTGGGCTTCCCTAGGTTATGTTCTATACTTCCTTTGCAACTACGTCTATGCTAAGGTTAACTGCCCCCCCTTAAGCCTGTTCTTTAATATATTGGCTTAGTTAGGCTACCTTATAGTAGTAGCTATTTAGTAGTTGCATATAGATCTACTGTATATTTATAATTACATCTCTTCCCCTAATATTATCTTGTGTATCTTTAGAGTTATTTTATTTAGCTTAACACGTGGTTAAAATTTTGTCGTTGTTGTATCTTAGAAGAACCTAGAGTGATAAGGCGGCTCTCGCTCGTAGATTGTTAAGGAATTGTTCTGCCGTTTTTGGTGACGCTTTGTTTCTAATTATTGCATTTAATCTTCGCAATTTCATGCGGAAGGGACTGTTGTTCCATTTTTAAGTTTCTGCAGCTAGATCCGTGATGTTAAATAGCGGCTAGACTTAATTAATCCAGCGTCTAGTTAAGTGCCTTAGATAATTTGTATTACCATTTCTAGCTATGTTCTGCACGTAGGCGTAGCTTACTATAAGTCCCAACTTTCTATATAGCTTTGTAAGCATGTTGGGATAAAGCGCAACTGTAGATCTATTTAGAATACTTCTAAGAAATTAGTCGCGTAGTTCTTTACTCTCCTGTTGCGTCTTAGTATTTCTATCTTCTCCTGCGTACCGTCTGCTTAGAAGCTTATATATATCGGTATAGTATGCCTTAATAATAAGCGCAGCTGCCTTACCCATCTATGGCGGTGCTAATCGCTAATCTTTTTACACTTTAGTCCTATTTTCGCGTTAAATAGCTAGCGTGTACCATGCTGCAATACTATACTGTAGATACTGCATCTCTATATCCTCCCTAGTGAGAGATACCTAGATCCAAGCTTTAGTAAATGTAGCTTGGAATTAATTCCTAAGGCTGGCTTGCAGTCGATCAACGCCTTAAGGGCTAAGTTGTGGGGGCGTTGTTGTCCAATCTAAGTACTCTAACTTTAGCCAAGCCATGCTATACTTCTTAAGGGAGTCTAATAACCTAAGGCTATATAAGGTTACAGGATTCCGGGGGTCTTTTTAATTTATCCACTTTTTTTTCTATAGTACGGATAATTAAGTAGGATTACTATATCTAGTAGTAATTTGCGCAAGGCGGATACAAAGAGATGCTAAATAACTATTTACTAGCTGTTTATCTAGTGTTGCTATATGCCTAGCATTACGCCCGGGGGTAACCTAAAGAGACAGTACCTGGAAAAGGAATACCTAGCGATTAAGGTTTGCAATAGTAAAGGCATTAACTTCTTCTATAGAAAGAACCTAGTAGGGGCAATAAGGCTCGCTACTATTATCCGGCCCATCCTTTATAGTAAATTTGGGACTTGCGCTTTCTTTAAGTTGCTTAAGTATAGTAAGAAGTACTTGGAACTCAGTTTAAACCCTATAGGATGAGTGTCTGTCTCTCTAGAGTACAGTATAGTGGCGTTAGAGAATAGCAGCAAGACTATCCTAAAGCTGTTTTCTTTTTAATAATCCTCTGGAGCTACCTGCCGCTTTAAACCACCGCTTAATTATTTTAGTTAAGAACGCAAGAGCTTCTAGTTAAGTATTATAAAAGGGCGTAATATCCTTAACGGGTAACTTAAGCATAATCTTATTACTATTATAGATTTTATTGTATGCCATACCACTAATACGGCTATAGTTGCCTGCTTAGAGCTCTACTGTTAGAGATGACGCGCCCTGGGTAAGATGGTAGGGGTACAATATTGTATAAATCTTTTCTTTTCCGCTGTCGTGGAAGTAAGTGGCCCAGTGGTTGTTGCAGCTAGTTTTGCGTAGAAGGGTAACCCCGGTATCTAGCTAATTAGTAGTTGGGACATCTTCGTATCTATAGTTAACCTATATCCCCTTATCTAGCATATTAATTAGGTTTTTATTAAAAGTAGTGGTTAAAGTATATAGTAGCTAATCCCTGCTTTAAATTATACTTAAGGACTTATATGCCATTTTTAGATTGTAACCCGAGACTACTAGGAATACTCCTTTAAATAAATCTTCGGGTATAGTATCTATTTCTGCAAAGTTTTCTACGTTATAAAGAACTTAGTTCTAGAATTCTTAGAGTCAACACTATGGAATTATATACTTAGTATTAATATAAGAGTCTCTAGATAATATTATATATTTTTCTTTCTTAACGCTTGCTTTACCCCGTATAATATTAAAACTGTGTGGTATATGCTGCCACTTGTCGGGTGTTAGAGTATGCTTTACTGCGGGTAAGATAATATCGTTAAGCCAAGCTGCTTGCATTGTATCTAGTAGATGCAAAGTGTCGCCCTTCTGCTTATTCGGTGTCAGCATCTAGGGGAAAAACACATGAGTTTTAAATTAATGCTTACACCCGTGCCCTATATAAAGCTGCTTTATTATATGGAGCTTATAGCCGCGTATTATAATGCGTTGGTTTTAAGTAATACTTTAGAGAAAGGACGGTTATAGAGATAGTAAGAAGTATAAATTATAGGCCGCTAAAGTAGAGATACCAATAATAACGCTATTAATGTTATACACTTGCTGGATTTTAATCTCTTTATTTACTATAAAGCTAGCTTTAGACCTTATAAAACTAAGCCTTAGAGTTTCTATGTTACTAGTTTCTCCGCTTAACATTAATTTCCATGGGACATTGTTAAAGTTATTGGGATTATCCTCTCTCTATAATAGCTCTAGTTGGCTTATTAGATAGAAGGCTGCATTGGCTGTAATAGGCTCTTATTAGGAGGAAAGGTTCTAAGCTAGGAGAAAGCTAGTAACTTAGCTAAGAGATCTACTCTAAGAAACTATTATATAGTTACTTGCTATATTATAATATTAGCTACTATATTATCTAAATAGAAAGAGTTAAGATATACAGCAAGTACACTAGACTTCTAACGCTAATTAGATTATACTTACTGCATGTAGAGTATTTACTAATAGATTATTATGCCTACGTATATTAGCTTTATATAAACTATAGAGCTTATAATACTTACCTATTAGGGTCTATCTTATCTGCAACTTTATCTATAATCTCGCTGTTACCTTTACTATTTAAGGCTGTATTATCTGCCCTACTGCCTTAATTCTCTAGCGTAACTTCGTTAAGTAAACCCGGTAATTTATCTATAGTGTCTTGCTGTCCTTGCGTATATATACCTTCTCTACCCTCTTTAACTCCGTTATCTAATACCTTATCTATATCTGCACCTGCTTCTACCTTGTTCTTAAATTGGGTAAATTCCTCTTCTACAACCTTAGTTACTGGCGTTGGGCGGAGAGATAATAAGGCAGCGTACCACTCTATCTAAACCCAACTGTTATTGTGCGCTAGTCGCATGAACTAACTTATATTAGCCAGCATTTTCTTCTTATCTATTTATTCCGCAGCGTCCATTCTAGAGAGCACTTCTACGGCCTTATTTTGTTGCGCTAAGAACGATTCCGCTGTAATCTCTTTGTTAGTTATTTGCGCAAGTACGTAGAGCAGTAATATAGTAATAAGGGCTAGTATTTAGCGTTGTGTTATTAGTTCTAGTTGTGCAGGAGTAGGAGCTGCTGTAGTTTGTTAAGCGCGTGAACTCGCGCGTAGTGTTATAGCCGTCTATAGGGTATTCTAGAGGGCGAGGATAGTATATACGCCTGTATATATATATAGTGTAGCTGTAGGTTTAAGAAACGCTTTATAGAGATAGCGTATAGCGGGTAGAACCTAGCCCGGAGCTCTATTATTATTATTTGCGGCTTACTAAGGTGTCCCTACGCTGTAAGGTGGTAATAGAGAGGGCAACACCTCTCTAGCATCTAGAGGCGGTGGTAACGCAGGTGTATAAGGAGATAACGCGGAAGATGCAGGTAACAGTAACTCTAATACTGCCTCTTCTACTTCTTTATCTGCTTGGGCTACTTCTTTATTTGCTTCGCTTTCTTTAGCCGCTTCTTTTTCTCCTTTAACTACTGCTCTCTTAATAGTCTATATAACAGTATGCTTACTACTATTACTCTAATCTTGCTCTGCAGCTTCCGTTAATTCTATATTACTTTAAATTTCAGGTATATATTAGGCCGCTCTTAACTTACTAGAGTATGTACTACTGCTAGTAGACTGCTGGGTATAAGAAAGTTATATTAGTTAAGTAGGTTGAGAGGTTAGAGGAGCGAGCAAACAAGTACTGCTATAAGTAGCCCGCCCTAGAGTAGAATATTAGGTGGGTTTAGTAGATAGAGGAGGAGCAGTAGAACGGATACTACTATAGGTAGACCGCTGTGGAGGAGTATATTGCGTAGGTTGCGTAGGTTAGGTAGATAGAGGAGGAATAGTAGAACGGGTACTACTATAAGTAGACCGCTGCGGAGGAGTATATTGCGTAGATTAAGTAGAGGTAGAAGGTAATAATTCTTCTATTAAGACGGGTTCTACTTAAGTTTATTAGAACCTAACTGTAAATACTAGGAGATTACAAAAGATATACTAATTGTAAGTTATGCAATAGTTTCCTCTAAAGGCTCCTAAGGTGCAATTAGTTATTAAAAGGGCGTGGGCGCAGGGCGGGTGGGATAAGGGGCCCTAATATTTATACTAGAAAGACCTCTAGGGTTTTTAAAGATAATTAGAAACGGATCTAGGATAGAAGTAGAAGTAGGCTCGCTAGCCTCTCCTACTGCAGCTGTTTAGTCTACAGCCCTCTTCTTTTTATCTCTCTTGCGTCGGTTCAAATCCACTATTAAATGTAATTTAGCTGCTTTTTACTCTTCTTTATTCTAGTACTTTTAGGGGCGTTCTATACTAACTACTAGGTGTAGTAGTAAGGGGGATAATAGTTTAGAATATAGAGCTAAGGAGCGGAAAGCGGTTAGGGAGTGTAATTGGTTGAAAACAAGGATTTATTAACATTCTTGTTGTGGAGCTTACCCCGCCTAACCCGTTTTAACACCCCTTACGGATACGGCCACTTGGTCAAGGTCGCTGGGGAAGGGCCCTAGCAGAAAGGCTTCCTGCGGTAGCCCTATTAATTGCTTTATCTATAAACGTTGTATAAACTGTATTCTGCCCTTTACTTTATATATTTTATTTAATGCGGCTGAAATTTCTATTACATAAGAATACTATCTAGCAGCAACCCGTGCTAAGGTGAGGCTATTACAACGCGAAACCCTTTCTATTATATCTATTACCCTCTATAGGCACCTACTACTAGGACTTCGCCTTTTCTATAATACTTTAAATTTAATTGCGCATACTATATATAGTATTATAGCTCCGTTATAGTATCTTAATATCTAGGAGTTATTATATGCAGCGGTAGAAGGCTGCTTAATTATAGGGCTATACTCTACGCTGCTGGCCGCCCTCTTTCCTTACCCTCTGCACCCACCTGGAGCTATAACTACAGCCTGTAAAATATTTCTAAATTGCTAGAATGCTGTCGCATTATATAATAAGTAATTTTCCTTGTAAATATCTTTAACCTTATATTATAGTAGTTCCATGCAGCGCTAGTTAAGGTCTTTATTAAGTGCAAGGCTAGTATTACGCTAAACTCTTTAAGTAACTTCCATTATTCGGGATCTTACCTCCGTACGTAACTGCCACTACTACTACAGCCTGCATATTAATTCTAAGTTAATAGATTGCTATTGCATTACATATTATATATAATCCTTTGTATATTTCTTCTATGCTATGTTATAGTAGTTGCATGCAGTAGTAGTTGCACTAATTCTTAAGCGCGAGGCTGTTCTTACGCTAAACCCTTTAAGTAATTTCTATCCTGTGCCTGCGCACTCTGCGGCCTCTCTATACCCACCTTAAGCCACTACTACGGCTTGTAAATTAAATTAAAGTTAATAGAACGCTATTGCATTGCGTTCTAAGCATTATTCTTCGCATGCATACTCTATTTTACGTCGTGGTAGTTAAATGCGGCGGTGCAAGGTTGTACTGCACGCAATTCTTAAAGGTTGATTTTCTCTATGTTAAACTCGCTTCTCCCCACCTAACCCTAACCCTCCAGCCCCTACAATTAAGAAATCTTAGTTTAATCCTACGCCTGCTATATTAGTGCAAATAAATACTTTAATAGGACTATTAGAATCTAGGTAGTAGTTTAATAGTTTAATATTAGCTTCCTTTTCTTTAGAATCTTTAGAGCTAAAGATAAAAGGAATCTTTAATACTTTAGCTATATATTTACTATATTTAATACTATTAGTAAATAGTATACCTCTTTTATTATTACTACATTTACTAATAGCTTCTTTAATAGTAATTCTTAAGCATTCTACTATAGTATCTTTATTATAGTCCGGTAGCTCTTTAGTAATATACTTAATATTCTTTCTAGTAGTAGAATCTCTAATAATAAGAGGAGAAGTAATAAGAAACCTTTGCTCTAGTAAATCTAGTATAGGTATAGGTAAAGTTGCGCTTAGAAATACTAGCTATAGTTCTAAAGTAAGAATATTATCTATTTTATTTAGTTTTTGCCTAAAATCTACTTTGTATACTAATAGATGGGCTTTGTTGAAAAATAGAGTAGTACTAAAGTTATTAGCTTTAAGATTATAGATATAGCCTTTAAATTCTTCTAATACTATATTCTCTATACTAATAAATATAAGATTAGCATCTATATTAGTAGTAGAAGTCCAAATAGTACTATTAAGCCCTAATTCTAATGCATGCTTATTTAAATCTTCTACTAAGCTAATTCTAGGAGCTACTACTATATACTTTCTATTAGAATAAATATAGCTAGGTAGATTAAATAGTAGACTTTTACTAGATCCTATACTACTAATATAAGTAATAAAAGAAACCTTATTTATAATATTCTCTATAACTTCCTTTTACTTAGTACTTCTAAATTTAGCATTCGGGTTTTTAAATAGCTTAGTTATCTGTACTTCTAGAGAATTACTACTAGTAAAGCTAGTATTTAAAGCTAGCTTTCTTAACTTAATATTCTCTTATACTATCTTTAGTTTTTTACTAGTAGAAAGTTTATTAAAACTACTAAAAGGAATAGTACTAGAGCTAGAATTACTTTTTAAAATAGGAGGAGTAGATTCTAGGCTAAAACTACTATTAGATTAGCTTAATCTATTTAAGTTATAAGCTTACTTATTATTACTAGGCTGGCTTAAGTTTAAAGGTTTAGTATTACTACTAGAATTAATAGGAGTAGGGCTATTATATAGTATATTAGATTCTTCTAATTCTTCTTCTTCTTCTTCTTCTATATTATATATAGTAGGTTTTACTTTCTTATAACCTATATCTATACTACTAGTTAACCTAGCTCTACCTTTCTTAGAAGATATAATAAGAGTAGTACTTAGTTTACTATAGTTAAAGTATAGGTTATCTAGCTTAAAATACTTAAAGAATTTAGTATTAAAATCTATAGATTACTTTTCTATTAAGCTATTTTAGTTAATAAATAGATTATACTCTTGGCCATAATTTATAGCTGCAGTAAAAGTTTAGTAGTTACTAGTAATATCTTCTATTTGCTCTTCCTCTTCTTCTATATTATTAGAATCTATTCCTAGTCTAGTTTTAAGAATATACTTAATAACCTGCCTATAAGGATTTAAAGTAATAGAAACCCCTATATCTTTAAAGGTTCTAATACCTAAAAGAGTACTTATTCTATTACTAGTAATACGGATATTATTATGCTCTAATAAGTAAGGGCTTATTCTAGGTATACCTAGATGTTTATTACTAATATACTTATAAAAAGATATTACTATTAGTAGATATATCTTTAGAATATTAGAAAGCCTAGGGCTTAGAAATCTAATAGTACTATTATCTAAGCTAGTAATACTACCGCCTTTAGAATAAGTAGTTTCTACTCTAAATAGGCCTAAAGTATTATCTATATAGAGATTTCTATCTCCTAATTTATTACTATTATAGTATTTAATCTATTCTACTTCGGTTCCCCTAATAGGGCTACCAGCTAATAAGTAAATAGCTAAACTTAATAAGTCTATAAAGTTTAATCTATAATTAAGCTAGTTATCTATTTCTTTCTTAAATTTAACTTCTTTAGTTTGTTTATTAAAACTAGCTAAGTACTTAGTAGAAAAGTTATTATTCTATTCTAGTAATACTGTAGCTAAGTAATTCTTAAATCTACTAATATTATAGTTAGAAGAACTTAGTTTATAAAAGTAGAATCCTTTGGATTTATTATGTATATTATCTTTAATTAGATTTACATCTAATATTAATAAACTAGGGGTTATTTCTATTAGCTGCCTAAATAGTATATCTTCTAAATCATCTAAAATAGAATTAAAAGAACTAGCTAGCGTAGGTATAGATACTTCTTTATTATCTACTGTAATAGTACTAGGATTAATATCTACTATTCTATTCTTAGCAGGTATACTTAGAGTAATAGCTTTAGTAAAAGCCCTACTAGTATAAAGCTCGCTAAAGAAGTTATTAGACTTATTAGTTAAATAAGTACTATAGTAAGAATTAAAAGCTAAGTCTAAGTTAAAGGAGTTTCCTTCTACTTCTTCTTTTAATCCTTTAAAGTAGAAGTATCCTAAGCTTAATAGTCTAAAATTATAAATAAGATAGCTATAGTACTGCTGTATAGAACTAGACCCCTTAAGAGTATTATCTTTAGGGTCTAGGCTAATAATAATTAGATAAGTAATAACTGGGCTATTAAATATAGACTCTTCTCCTAATCTAATTTGCTTAGTAGATTGTTTTAATAACTTAGGAAGTAGATATAGTATTAGAAGATAGAAGTTACTTTTTAGGGTTAGATTAGTTGGGTCTTCTCTATAGTATTTAGCGTAATCCTTAATAGTAACTAATAGCTTAGTAGTACCCTTTTCTATAATAGGGTATTTATATTTATCTACTAGTTTATTATCTATAAACTTAATAAGATAGATAATTAAATTAGTAAATATAGAATAATACCGCCTAGCAGAACTTTTTTCTAAAGGTTTAAACTCTTGTATAGCCTTTCTATTAGAATCTAGATTTTCTATATTAATATGGAATAAAATCTCTCTACTATAGCTATCTATTAAAGTACTAGAGTATTTACATAATTCTATTACTTCTTTATAGATAAAATAGCAGATATCTTTATCTTCTTCTTCTTTAGTAGTAGGCGGAATATTCTTAGTAACTATTTCTATTAAGCTAGGAATATTAAGGCTATCTAGATATTTATGCCAGTGTAGCTTTTTATAAATAGGATTAAGATCTCTAGTTTCTAGATTATTAAAGTTAAGTATACTATCTCTATTTCTTTCTTCTTCTTCTCTATTATAGTCATCTAGATACTCTCTTATAGTATCTAAGTTATTAGAAGTAGAAGAGTCTTCTAGAGTATTATTACTTTCTAATAGCCGATCTATAGCAACTAGTCTAGATAGACTACTAATAAAGTATCTAATATTTCTATTATTAGTAAAGAATGTTTGCATTAATATATTAGACTCTCCTATTAGATTAAAATCTATATTCTTATAGATATTATTAAGATTATGCGTTTTATTAAAGTGTACACGTAGTACTTTCTCACTACTAGTAAGAAAGCCGCATTCGGGTAAATTACTATTCTTTTTAATAGTACACTTAAATCCTTCTACTATAGGTAGGCTAGCAAAGTAAATACTATAATTAGGAGGTATAGAAATATCCTCTTTATTAGAAATTTCTAAGTCTTTTAAGTCTTTATATAGATTATCTATATTAGAAGTAGTAGAAGAAGTAATATTATACTTATAGTTTAAATGTTCTTTAATATTAGCTAAGGGATTTAGAACTATATTACAACTTTTATAGATTATAATCTTATATTCTAGATTATATTCTAAATTATAGACTAGGTCTATAACTTCTGTAGTATTAATTTTACTATTAGATAGTAATGCGTCTATTTTAAAGGTTTAGCTATTCTAAATATATATTAGCTTAATACTAAAGAGTATAAGAAAGAATCTAAAGAAATAACTTACTATAGAAAAATTACTAAAGTATAAGAAGGTAGCTAGATAGATAGATAGAGTAAATAGAGTTAGAAGGTAAAAAGTAAAGCTAGATAGTTAGATAGAATAGAAGCGTTATAGAAACCCTATAAAGTTAGATAAAAAAGAGGTATTACCTAGATAGAGAGTTTAAGCTAAAGAGTTAGATAAGAAAAAAGAGTTACTAGAGTTAGAATAAAAGTAGAACGTTAGATAGAATAAAAGCGTTATAAAAAGAACTTAGCTAAAAGGTTTTTTTTAGAGTTTAGATTTTAAAGCTATATTCTAGTTAGTATAAATAAAAATCTATTATAGTAACTTACTTACTTTAAAAGTAAAAGGAATAGAAGTTTAAGTAGTAGTAGATAGTAGATAGATAGGTAGTTAAAGTATAAAAGAGTAAGCTAGCGTTAGCTTAGGATAGTAGATAGATAATAGTATAAGCTTAAATAAGTAGCTAAGTAATACTAGTAGAGTAAAGGGTAAGAAAAGAAAAGAGAATTAGAAGGAGATAGAAGGTTATTTTATACCTAAGTTAAAGTAAGCTAGTAGTTAGCGTATATCTAGTTAGTAGTTAAAAACCTAGGTTAATAACCTAAGTAGAATATTAAAAAGTATAGTAAACTATTAAAGCTTAATTAATATATTAATACTACTATTAATAAACTAGTTTTTAATACTATTATAACTATAATACTCTAGTTAAATACTATAGCTACTATTAAACTAATATATCTACTATATACTAGAGTAGTTAAAAACTCTATTTTATAGTTAAAAACTATATCTACTATATACTATCTAGATTAGATACTACTACCTAGTATTAAACCTCTATACTTACTCTAGTCTATCTTAGTTAAAAACTCTACTTTTAAGTAAAAAACTATATTTACTATATACTATATAGGTTAAATACTATTAGCTAGTATTAAACCTCTATACCTACTTTAGTTTACCTAGGTTAAAAACTAGGCTCTATAGTAAAAAACCCTACTCTCTAGGTTAAATACTATACTTTAGATTCTTATTCTATAGTTTCTATATTAAAAAATCTTCTTTTTAGTAAAGCCCTATACTATTTAGGTTAAATACTAGGGTTTTATAGTATTAGGGTTTTTAACTCTAGCTATTAGGGTTTTAATCTACTTAGCTATTATATTAGAGTATTAAACTCTATTCTATTTAGATTAATAACTTCTAAACTAAGTACTTAATTCTAAACTTAGAAAAACTCTAATACTATAATAGTTAGCTTAGTTTACTCTTTCTAGCTATATAATCTTTCTACTTTTCTATTCTATTTAGCTATCTCTACTTTCTACTTCTATAGTACTATACTATACTATCTCTACTTACTATCTATCTTATTATCTTTCTAGATATCTACTCTACTCTATACTATTCTATTCTAGATAGAAAGTAGAATCTATAGGTAAGAAGCTATATCTACTAAGAAGATAAATTCTAACTAATAATACTAAATAGCTATGCCTTACTATAACTCCCAACGCTATTCTTCTAGATCTTCTACTAAAGGCTATAAGAAGAATCTAGATTATAAGTTTTCTAGCCTTTCTAGAGCTAGATTCTTTATAACTAGAGTACTTAAAGACTATACTATTACTACTACTACTAGCCTAGGAAAAGAAGTCTATAATATTAAAGTAAAAGATAGCCCTATTACTATAGGCTACTTAGGGTTTCTAGTTAATAAGGATAAGCTAGATAGTCTTACTAGCTACCTTATTAATCTAGGTAGAAAGTTCCAGCTTAAAGATTTCTGCCTTATAATTAGCTATCCTAAGGGAAATACTTTCTTTTTTACTAAAGTACATAAAGGAAGTATTAACTATAAGAAGTAGCTAAGAGATAGTAAGGATTTATCTAGGGAATTTTAAGGATTTAAGAATCTAACTATTAGATTATCTAAGTAAGTTTAGTATATATAACTT
>MU004201.1:556696-588294 GCA_010093605.1 Lophium mytilinum | reverse complement strand
TATTAGATATAAAAGAACCCTAAGATAACTCTTTATTTCTTTATCTAACTCTCTTCTCTTTCTTCCAACAATAAAAGATGAGAGCTCTTTCACCTCAAGTAATTATTCCAATGATTTCTCGCGCTTTTAGAGTGCAGAAATCTACTGCAAAGGGTGGAAGACCTAAGGGGAGCAAAACTAAACCTAGAGAGTGTAAGTTGAAGGAGTAAGTTTACTATTTTCTATTAACTTTTTTAACTTTCCCTTTAATGCAAACCCTTCTATATACTTTCTAGTATACTAATCTTTTTTTTTAGAAGGGTTGAGACGCTGGAAAGGATTTCCACAAATTTGGAAGTTCAATTGCAAATTCTAGGTGAATGCTATGCTGGAGAAATTCGCAATTTAGAAGAAAGTAAGTACTTATCTTTTAACCCTTTTTTACCTTTTATATTAGGCTAATTTATACTTTAATTAGAGCTTCTAACTGCTGCTACTGCTGCTAAAAAACCCCTTACTTCTCTTAAGGAAAAGGAGAAGGCTTCTGTTGAAAATAGCTATTCTAGCTCTTTTTTCCCTTCCAACTCTTCTACTCTCTATTCGACTGAAGATGCTGGCCCTTCTAACTGGTTTTAAGACCCGTAAGTTAATATCTATTACTTATATTTACTAGAAAGCTTTAAAAGTTAATATTTTACTATAGAAACTATATATAGGTAGATAAAGATATTAGGGGGGGTATTAATTGGGCTGAACTTGACTCGCTTAACTCGCTTGACTATTCTGAATTCTTGGTTTAAGTGTAATTTAGCTTGCTAGTTATTTGTAAAAGGAGTAAGGAGTTAATAGTATAGCTATAAAATTAAAAAAAAATTGTGGGTTTATACTTCTTTATAACTACTAATAGATACCTTTTAAAACGCCCTTAGCTATCTAGATAGGGTCTAGTTAATAATATAGAAACTTAAAAGTACTAGATTATTATTTTTAGTTATATAGTTATCTAGGTTTTAAGATACTACTAAGAATAACTTAAGTTAAAGTCTTTATAGTATATAAAAGTTTCTACTAATTCTACCCTTCTAAAGTTTAGGCATCTAGTATTTTTTAGTATTAGTAGTTAAAGGTTTTAGTCTTAGGCGGATAGATAAATTTTTAAGGGTTAATTCTAATTTCTTATTTTAGGTAGTAATAGGCCTAAGTATAAAAGTAGGTATTATAGAACTTTAATAGAATTTCTCTTATAGAATCTTATATAACTTAAATAGCTTTATAATAAAGCTATATAGAGTAGAAATATATATTACTAAGCTAGAATAGAAATTTAAAAGGGTTATTTTTATTATTACCTTTAAAGAGTAGTAAGCCTTAGTATTAAAGTATATATTATATTAGCTTTCTAAGATCTCTTATATCTAGTTTAATACTATATATATACTATACTAGTAATTATATCCTAAATATACTAGTAAGGTACTATTACCTATATATAATCTTATAGAATAGATAATTCTTACTTACTATAGATACTTAATATATTAGAAATATTTTCTAGATATAATCTAGATATAATATATTATATATAGTAGTAATTTAAAATACTAGTATAAGAGGTAATTACTATAGTATCTACTATTAGCTATATTTAATACTTTCTAAGGTATCTATATATATATATATATTATTTTAGTAATATTATATTTTTTATATTTTTTCTCTATTCTATGCAAAATTCTACTATATTAGGAATTAAAAATAATTTAAAACGCTTTAGTTTAGCTATTATTTTGCTTTTAATTAGAAATCGCGGCGTTAAAATAAGGTTTTAGCACTAAAACGAGCTCTAATTCAACGTCCCTGCTATATAAAATAAGCTTACTAAAGCTACTTTAAGTAGCTTAGTGAAATATTTACCAAATCTTATAAAAATAATTTTACTATAACCGCGCTTTTATGCCCGTTAATATGCTTTTAAAATTGCTTAATTATTTTCAGTAATAGTTATTACTTTTGATTTTTAAGTAATCTAGTATATGCTATATTAAGAAACTAAGTTAAATATTAGGTATCTAATAGTTAAAATAGTACTAGTAGTAATAATATAGACGCTTTATTATAAAATAGTACTTCTATATACTATAACTACTAACCCTTACTATATTTATCTATTTTATTAGGTAAAGTATTAAACTATTTTTTTAAAGGGGTTTAATATATAATTATTATTAAGTAGTATAGCTTAGCTTCTATATAAATCTAAATAGACTATATCTACTTAGTATATCTAGTATTAGCCTAGCGCTATTATAGTATATACTAGTACTACTTAAAATATTCTAAGTATTATTAGTATATATAAAAATAAATATATATATTTAATATTTAAATAGCCTAACCCTTATTAAATTAGCGTCCCTATATAAAATATACGCTAGTAATACTAAATTATATAGAGAACTCTTAGAAACTAACCCTTTTTATTACTACCGTTGTTTACTACCGTTGTTTACTACCGTTACCCGATGACACTAGTAATAATATTATTACTAGCTACCGTTGTCATTACGGTTAGGATCCCCTACCAATTTACCATCGCACATGCAAGGTGAAAGATCTAGGACAGAACATGGTAGCTACAATAAAGGCCAAAACTAACGGAGCCGCCAGTAAATTCGGCTTCATGGTATTCACTGTTGATGATCTCCCCCGGATTAAGCCGGATGGCATACCGGCTAAAACACCACGCAAATGTCGCGAAGTCACAGCCCTTCGCTTCGCATCTAACCGCAATAATGGCTTCGTCCACACATACGTCACCGAAGAAAAACCTTTTATATTTCCAAACAAATACCCTACTCCTTAGGATAAGCCTGCACTTAATCCTAAAGACTTCTTTAACAAAACTATCAACAACCTACCTCTAGACCGCCTACCGTACTACTATAGCCCTAAATTAGGAACTTATTCTGTTACTTCTCTTATACACGCAGGAGAGAAACTCCGCCGAAGATTTAAGGGCAATCTCCCTGGTATCAACATCCCGTATTGGTATGTTAGTAGATACTCTAGTACGCCAGCCAGTATGCACCTAGAAGATGGATACACTAGTTCGGTTAATCTACTAGTCGTGGGGGCACCTAAGGTCTAGCTGCTTGTCCCTCCTAGTGCACAGAAAGATCTTAAGGAGAAACTAAAGACCCTTTTCGAGCTTGAGAAGTCGAATTCCTTCTGTTTCCAATTTGTCCGACATCTCGACGTCCTTCTTAAGCCGGAACTCCTAAAGGAGTGGGACATTGATTACACCATTATCGAACAGTCCGCGGGATAGATGATGGTAACCCTACCTAAGACCTACCACCAGGTTCTCAATGCCGGCGAGAATTTTACTGTCTCTATGAATTTTGAGGACCCATTATGGCCGGACACGCCAGAGGATTACCGATGGTGCAGGCCTAGCAAGGAAGGCGATAAACCTAGCAAGAAAGGCATAAAAACCCCCTGCGGCAAAAATCTGTTAACAGGCAATCGTTTTAAAATCTCTAAGAGCAAAGCTCCAGCGCCAATCAAGATATTAGACGACAAGGACTTGGCGCTATATATCGCCCCCGCCTATATACCAATCTCTAAAGGTTCAGAAGATAAAAACATCGCTCGTCTAATCAAGGCATTCATCGCCTATAACGTTCCCCCACCGTGGTTCAATTATTCAAACGCGGCTAACTTAGAACGGAGACTTCAACGATTTCTTCTAGGAGGACAGCTGGATAATAGCCTTCTTATAATGCTTCTAAGCGGCATCTACAATGGTCGTCGTCTAAAAGTTGTCGACTCCACTAAAGCCAACATCAATAAAGCAGAGCTTGTTTTTTAGGAGAACATTAACCTAGAGTCTTATAACGGCCTTATATTGCCATTTCATGTCCCATCAAATAACCAAACAAGCGAGAAACTAGAGAAGGATCATTAGGTTGTTGCTATCGCCGATTAGTAACGTGGGGAATTTTGGGCATTCGGTATTAACGAAGGTCCGGCACTAAAATGGAAGGACGCGTTCCAGTTAGAGCTCGTAAAACGCGGGAGCAAGAAAACGATCCAATGTCGTAGGAAGTCGGTAAGTTGCTGTAACTTCCAAGAACCGGCGGTCATCTTATCTAATATTATCTCTTCCAGTCCGGCCATAATGCCGATAGTGCATTCTATACTCTCTTATGCTACTATAATATAGAGCGCTATCTTAGGCTCTACACAAAAATAGAGTCACAAACGCTTAGGACTTAATACATTACTTGGCTCTACCGAACATGTGTGGCTCCTACCTAGAGAGCGTACCTTTTTAACCGCCCCCCCGGCTCCTACTAATTTGCCGACGCTCTGGCCATAGAGGCATCCATCAACCTATCAACCCTCGAAACGGAAGAAGATTTCTCGCAAGCACCTCGAGAGTGCCGCACTGTAACTAGTGGTTAGTATACTTTCAAGTGCAGCAGCGTCTATAAATTCGATAAGCCGGGAAGAAACGCCCTTCTGGAGGCGTTCAACGATGCAGGACACTATTTCCCGAAGCTAGACGAAGTTTGGAAAGCACGAACACTCCAGTTAATTCTGCAGTGCACCGCTGACCGGACGCTAAATTGCCTAAGCTAGACGCCCATCAGCTAGATTAATAAACCCGACGATACTTCGCCCACGGACTCCATATTAAGATGTCTTCGCGAGCTTAAAGTAGTTAAGAATAAACATTATATAGGTACACTAAAAAAGCGTATTCTATATCTTAGAATTGCTCACGAATTCGTCCAATTGGAGAAGAGCATAAGTAAGGATATAAAGCAGGCTAGACAGCGTGACAAACATTTAACAATCAAGGAGAGAAGTGCAATAAAAGAGGAGAAACTGAAAACCGGTTACAGAAAAACCGCCGCCACTCGGGCCTACGAAGCCATAGATAGTCATCCGAAACTTAAGAGGAGCAGAAAATCAAGGTTACAGATGTATGTAAACTACGGCGCCATTCTTAATACGCTGTGCTCGCGCCTTAGGGTTTAGGTGTTATTTATTCTTCCCAGCACCACAGTAGAAAACGTTGATATGAACCTAAGGGTCACATCCGGCCCGGGTAATTTAACACGACTTAAGCGTCCCATACAACCCTCCGAGTAAGTCATGTCTCCCATTATTAGAAGGTTGCACTAACTATTTAAAGGTATCAAGGTATAAGTAAAGGTCAGCGAGACTATTTCGTGCGATGGTTCGATATTCTTCGCCCCGACCTCGCACGTATAAGCGCAATTGATTGCAAAGCGATTGCGAAATAGCTTTAGCCAAAGGGGAAGGCTCCGCTCCAAGTATTTCCAACATTGGAAGCGCTAATTCGGGAGGTATCGCCTAAGATGGGCGTCAACCTAAGACAGGGGAGAGACGAGGCCGAAGCCTAAGCCAAAGATGAACTGCCAAACCAGCAACAGCACACGCCTCTTCCTAAGCCCGTGGTCCCGTCAACTGCCCATTACCCCGAGCAATCCCTTCCAACCCCTCAAACTCCTGGTGTATCGTCTAGGAATGGCGTCAGCTTAAAGAGGAGAGATAAGATTAACGCCAATGCTAAAGATAAACCACCAAAACCGAAACAGCCCAAGAAGCTCCCGAAGCCCGTGGTCCCGTCAACTGCCCATTACCCCGAGCAATCCCTTCCGACCCCTTAAACTCCTAGTATATCGTCTAGCAATAGCGTCAGCTTAAAAAGGGGGAGAGCTGAGGTCGACGCTAATGCTAAAGATAAGTCCCCAAAACGGAAACAGATTCGCAGACTCAAACTTAAACCCGGGGTCTCGTCAACCGCTCATCACCCTAAGCAATCCCTTCCAACCCCTTCATCCACACGAGGGGGCCGAAGACAGGTTCGGCAAACGCGATGATCGCATCAGTTCCTTCGGCAATTGTTAGGTGCCTGGAGCCCGCTCGCTGTCTCTATTAAGCATAACAGCACCCGGTTAAGATCATGGCGTTATCTTTTCCTTCCTTCTCCACTTGGCGATGCTCGAAACGGTATAATACCTACGGCACTCGAGGCTGTTTCCAGAATGCAGGAACCAAGGGTCTTTGGCGGTGTTATTTCTTTCCATGTCTAGATCGTCATTAAAGGGTGCTGTGATCGGGAATTTTCTTTCTTTCTAGGGGAGTAGGAGCTGTGTCGTTTTAATGCCTAGATTGTCTTCAGCGAGTGGCCTAACCTGGGGGCGAGTTCCTTGCGGGAGATCGTGAACGCAAAGCATTGATTTAGAGTCCACTTCGAATTAACATAGCAAAGAAGGGTAGATGGATAGCATTGTAGTAGCACTCATTCTACCAATGTAGACACACTAATCGTAATACCGTTCCCATTGTTGTAGGAGCTATATCGTTACGTTATTTAATGCCTGAAGCAGCTTTAGAGAGTGCTGTAACCGGGAGTGTCGTTCCTTCTAGGGGATCGTGAACGCGAAGCGTCGATTAAGTTGGAGTGCGCTCTTGAGCGTTAATATGGCAGTAAGGGGCATGTTAATAGTATTGCAGACGTACCGTTTATATCATGTAGAAGCTGTTCATATCAATGTAGGAGCTATATTGTTTTAACATCTAATTTTCGTTCCATCTAGAGGATCGTGAACGCGAAGCATCAATAAAGTTAGAGTCCGCTCCCGAGCATTAACATGGCATCGAAGGGCATATCGATAGTGCTGCAGAAGCACAGTTTATATTGTTGGAGACGTACTGTTCATACTAAAATACTGTTCATACTAATAGATATAGAGTCTACAGCCTAAGTAAAGAAAGCGTTCTATGGAAGCACAAGTTACGAGTCAGCAGCCAGCTTCTCTAGCACAGGCCCAAGGAACCGTCCCCAATACCCGGTCTTCCCCTCATCCATCCCATACTCCAATACGTTCCCGTACAATCTAAGCCACTGAAAGACTCCACGAATAGAATCTGTTTTCAACGAAGTAAGCCGAGCAGACGTGTCTCTAAGGGTATGCACATCCTCCCTACACTCGTCATCACCCAACAGTTTGTCTGCACCTGGGACAGCAACACCATTATTAGATGGGGTGGCCGAGCGCAAATACGCATAAAAGACGGTATGGACATGTCCAACAATCGTAAAAGCGGGCTCCACAATAACTCCGGGCTTGCAGGATTTCTTCGCAAGCTAAGCGAGCTCTCGCTTCTTGCGTAACGACGCAGCGATCCATACGCTCATCTGGACCTCAGCCTCTGTATTATCCCCTAATCGCGGTTGGACCTCAATACTAGAAAAGAGGGCAATCCGCTTTAAGGACGTATTAGTTGTGTGCCCAATTTCCATTTTTTCCTAAAAGCCTTGTCGTAGAGTCTAGAGTGTGTAGAGTTTGCTTTCAAGTACAAGAAAGCGTAGTTAGTCTTGCGATCGAAGGGTTTAGGATAGCCAAGGGGGCCAGTCGTAGTCGTAGAGAGGTACTTATAATTAATGGACTGCGTTTGCCTAGACAAATAGTTTGGTTAGCTACTATTTAACAATTATTAAGAGGAAGATGCGTACACGCTGTAGTACTTCCATTTCTCCTTGCCGTATATAGCTATGACTAGCCGAAGAAGCGGCTTAACCACATGGCTACACCACGCATTCTTATCTTGACCGTCAATCTTGCATATATGCGCGTCGAGAAAGATGCTCTTAACTTCCTTCCATATAGTAAACGCCTCAGCAACGTTGCGGGTGGAATCTATCTTATAATCTTCGGGGTCGATATCTAGTAATAGTTGAGGGCCCAGCATAGTGTCATTTTCGATCACTTTCTAGACACACGTTAGTCCAATCAAAACGTCTCGTGGGTATGCACACGTACTTTCAAACAAGGTGGAATGAATCCGGAAGTAAAGCCCTTCGAAAGCCGTTTACTGAGTTAAAAGACTTGCTCTAATAGGTGTTCCCTGGATATACCAGGTCATCCGTGTGCACTGACGGCGATGCGCCTTTAAGTTAAACAGATACTTCGCGCGTTGGGCTTAATGGACGTTTCGTGCCGTTGGCGGAAATACCACTAACGGCTAAGTTAAATCTGTTCGTTTAGTTCAACGCAAGCGGATTGATTCCAATCTGCGACACACTCTGTTCAGGTTTTAGGCCGAGGTCCTCTTCGTTGTTGTCCATCCTTGGTCGCTTTAGGCTGCAATTGCGGTGCTAAAGGGCGCGCGGGAGGGACATGGCGCGACGCCGCTTCAAGGGTCTTTGTTCTTCGAGGGGCGGTGTAGGGTAGTATTCGCGCACCAATTCAACACATAAGGAGATGCGATCTTCCGAGGCCGGCGTAGAAGGAGAGTTATTAAACTGCATGGCTATAGATATAAGGGTTGTTAGTTGCCTATATACAGGATGCGGGTATATTTTATTGTGCGACGCTGTAACGTATTGCGGTTGCCCGGGTTCCTAGACCCTGTCTGGGCAGGGCCCCCACGCGGCGGCGCTCTTATCTCGATTCAATATCCCAAGAACTTCGGGATCTCCAACAATTAATTCACGCTAAATAATGACTCTCACTCTATACTTTAGTAGTTATGCGTCGCAGAAACGGCCTATTATGGCCACTTTCGTACCCACTTTGCCAGCTGCAACCTTTTTGCGGGGGTGCTTTCCGCTGCGCTGGTGGTCGGCCCCACGGCCCTATAGAATAAGTACCTATCTGCCAGGAATATAAGATATCTTAGGATTTCATCAACCACAAAGTAACTTAAAGCCCGGTCGATTATAGTCCTGGGTACCTGAAACGACATGTTATAGAATCTCGCAGCTTTCTAACTACTAGAGACGGAGATATTATTAAAGAAAGAGATGTCCTCAATCGCGTTAGCGTCTTGGGTAAGCAGGGGTTCTTTCTTAGCGGCTGAAATATTCCAGCCGGAAGCACTATACTATGCATCTACACTTTAGCACTGGCTATTCTATTCACAGGCCCAGTCTCGTACCTTGTTTATACAAACTATGCCTCCGCTCCATTAATCCCACCTGCGATGCCCTACGACAGGGCCTAATCGCAATCGCGATGCCTCCAGCTGCACCTCCCATTGCGATGCCTCCAGCTGCACCTCCCATCGCAATGCCTCCAGCCTACTGCACCTCTAGTCCCATGCAGACGCTGAAAACACTATAAGCCCTTCTCTACCCATTCCACCTACAAATACATCGAAGAAAGCGCTAAGGCAGTATTGCGACGCCTGGCCCCTATCGACGGCATCATGTCTTGCCTCGGCGCCAACGACAACATCTTCGCTGCCTAGTAAACCTTCTTCGTCAAGCTTGCGCAGACCTAGAAGAGTATCCCCAACGCTACACCCCGCTCTCTCGTCATCCTCGGAGCTCCACCGCGGCGCGTCTAGCCTACCGTTACACCCACAATTCTATCCAGGCCCCCGCCATTTAACCGCACTATACCCCCCTATTATCTACAACTGCGAATGCGCTACAGATACTGTCAATGGGGCATTGCCTCGATGTTCCCGTCCCGCTCAGGTTCCGTGCGCTTATCTTGGATTTGTTTTCTTAGGGCCGATTTCGTAAGTTTTTGGACTTAAATTCAAAGAGGATATAATAGGCGGTGAGATGGGACGATAGGAAATAGATCTGCGGGTTGTGAAGAAAAGGCGAGAGGCGTGGGAAATTAAAGTTCGACGTAACGTACTGCGGCGCAGAAGAGTGCCGTGACTCAACCTATACTTACTCCTCGCTGGGCTACAATACAGCTATCGAGGTAGCTTAGCCCTTCGGATCCTGAGGCTCTACACGCGTCTTGAGCTCGAGTAATAACGAGAAGGGCAAGCACCTTCTCCCTGCGCCCTATTCTAATTGCGCTAACAACTACAAGCCCAACATGGGCCAGGCCAGACACCCAAGCTCCCGAACCATCCTCGTTAAACGGACCCTCCCACTTAAGTAATAAAAGTCTTAAAGAGCGCTCTTGGGGGTATCTACATCTATATTACATTCTCTCTCCAAACAATTTATCCCTTACAACAAGTTAAACGTACCCAACATATCCCTACCGCCGCTGCACTAACTATAGTATACAACCACAGTACGCGATGGAGTTGTCGCGCGATTATGTAAATAAGGGAGGAATTAGAAACGCACCAATTATGGGGCGAAGAGCTCTTCTTGCAGCGGCTGCTCTGCACAAGTAGAGATAGAAGCCGCGTAAGGAAGACGCCGTATTCGGAGGGGAAAGAACGGCTGGTGAAATTCTGGTAAGCCATCGCGACACAGCAAGACGGCTCGGCTGAAGCGAAGGACAAGACAAGACGCAGACGGTGACAGAGAAGAAGAAGAAGTAGATGCCCAACTCTAACAATAGAGTATAGACGAAGAATCGAATATTGCTTTAAATGAAATAGCATAAACTAGATACTTAAACCGCTGCTTATCTATTAAGAGTCTTGAGAAATATGCCACAAACGCTTACCCTTGGTTCCTAATTCTAAGGCCGGTTTAGTCGACATACGTCGTGGTAGGAACGTTCTCACTCGCTCCCTTCTTAATCTGGGGCGATTCGCCAACCTTGCACATGTTGGCTAATACCAGGGAGCCAAGTAAAAGAGCTCTGCTACAAGGCGAGGGAGCTGTTAATCAAGGAGGACAATGTGGTAGGAGTAGATGCGCCGGTAATAGTAAGAGCTTAGTAATATCTATAGGCAGTCTTATAATCTGACGGGGCTTTTAGGAGGCGACGGATTATTTTCTCCCAGGTACGTGGACGCTTCACCCGTGGTAGAGGACTCAAGCTAATAGCGCATAGGCCCGAAACCACGAAGCAAATCTACTGCATTCAAGACGACCACCCCAAGTGCGTCTTAGCAACTCGTACGGCGCGTTGTTGTCGAATGACGTGAAGTCCGTTATAATCTTCATCTCGAGATCGTGCTGCGCGCACGATGATATACCCTGGTTAGAGCCGTCGAGCAAATATGCGGTGAAATCGGACTCTGCACCTCCTCGTAGTGTCGGTAGGAAATCTATACGTCTTCCCGTCTTTACGGGCCAACGCAGAGACGTATACGCAGAGACGTATCCTCTAAATCCCCTCCCGCCCCCCTCCTTAATATTATGCCTCTGGAGGCAGTTAACTTTAACACCTATCAATAATGCGCCCTAAGGAATAACCACACAACGCAGCACACGACACAGCACACGATAACAATCGATATACTCGGATGTCGCATAAGACTCACCGTACTTTAAAGACCTTTGGGCTGGGAGAGGGAGGCTTCCGGCTATGGCCTTGCAGGAGCCACAAATACAAGTTAATATTTAATACCTTAGACGAGTTAGGAATATTACACCAATAAGCATGGTCGCTTGTTTAAATACCGCACAGATTCCTACTAGAAGACGACAACCCGAATAATCAAAGAGTTCCATGCCGAAGTCCTTGAACAAGTTATAAAGGCTTTCTTAAATAGGCTTAACTAGAGACGTCGGAGGTGTCGTGAACTACTTAAGAGAGAGGCGGTGGATGGGGCTCTTAATGTCTTTTGGTTCTCTTTAGGGACTGCGAAGGCTTGGCTCCTATGGACTCCTCCTAAGGGCGAGGCGTGGTTCCTAGTAGACATAGGTGGGACCTAAGGGACTCTCTCTACGGAGAGCAGGCGGAGGAGGCTCACTAATGTCTCATCTTCCTCGAACGGGCCGGACTGGTGATATTTAATTACGGCTGGGGTAACTTAGCTATATAGGCTTAATGCATGCGCCTTATTAACAGAACACTACATCGTATTATCCTTAAGTAACTGCTACTCCTACCATACCTTCCACTGCCCTTAACACCAGCCGTGCGCTAGGCTAAGTCCCTATTGCCATTTGCATGTCAATTAACTACATTAATTCAGACCTCTTACAGAAGCAACATTAAACACTAGGAGACTTTAAAGAGAGAGTACTTGTAAGATACTAACAGGCTACCATAAAGAAGGTCCCGAAGAGGCCGATCAACTATAGCGCCGGCGCAATTGTGCCAGCAACTAACTTTATAGCCACACGATATTAAGATGCCGGCAACAATGCCACACAACACGCACGCATGCACGAGCCGGAGATGGATTAAGATATGCTGGACGTTTCACCGGGAACAAGTAGTTACGGAGTAAGTGCCTAAAGAGAGAGCCGATGATGCACTAGTGTAGGCCGCTAATTGCGTTGTTAAGGAAGCTTAGAAACTACTCGAGATTGCGAGGAGACACCTAAGAGTGCAGATAGTGCTACCCAATTGCTTAATACGGCCGCGCGAGACTACAGAGAGTTTAAAGGGGATGCCATTGCAGTACGGCTAAGGTATAACGCTGTCCTTTAAAGCAAGGATATCGTAGAGCGAGAAGATGCTAGGGTTGAGCCCATAGATGTAGATACCGTAATGCAAGTAGATGACCACTCCTTAGGAGATAATCCTAATGCTGGAGACTCTAGTATTCAACCGAAGAGCAACTCCAGCAGTAATGCAAGTATAATGGACGTTAACTAGGGGACTTAACTAACATTAAGAGGCCTGAACGATGGATTGGCTAATGCCGAGCCTCTAAAAAAGACTAAACTAAATGCTATAAGGGCATGAAGCAGACCATATGCTCTCATGCGTTACCATACGCCTTCGCCCCTTCTTTATTTCCAGCAAAATCAACTCCACATCTAAAGAGGAAGGGAGGACCCGCAAAGGTACACTTCTCTGGTTTTCTCTTCCCATGAGAAAGTAGACGCTAACTAGAATCCACGGCATTAAGCACCCGAAGAACCTGCAGGCCCTTAATTCTACGCCTTTAGTGGCCTTAATCACCAATCTATCTGCTAACGAATTTAGACCCAAATAAGCTCGTCGTGGCGAAACCAAGGAGACCGACGGGAGACCGACGAAAACATATATGCAACCGCCAAGCTGCATGAAACTAACTTGCCAACCATAGAAGGAACGGGCGACCTAAGCCTCATTATTAAGTTAGAAGTGCCCAGCTCTAATCTTGCAAAGCGGGTGGGCGAGTCGGAACTCCTTGTACCTAGCGCGGTAGCTAATTAGCGCGTATGCTTATAGGAGTCTCTAGAAATATTACAAATGTCTAATAGTCCCACCACGCTATTACTATGCTCCACGCCCTAGGTTCGAAACGGAATGAGGTACTTAAAACTTTAATTAGAAAAGCTGTAAAGACATACTTACTTATTATTAGCGTCGCTGCTACGTTCTCAACGTTGGATTTAGAGCTATTTTATCTCTCTTCATCTCCGGCCATACTTAGCTTGCATTGGAATACTCTTACTATAACTAGCTTGAAATCGGAATGCCCTTGTCCCCGTCTTGCCAGACCTAGATGCGTACTGTAACAAGGCGTCTTCTTCTTAGAAAGTCCAGCACTGGGCGAGAGGTCTTCCTGCGCTCGCTCTTAGAGCTCAAGATCCTTTAACCTCCCTCTCCTCCCTCCTCTTACTATACCACTAAGCACGACCTCCCACCCACTACTCAACCTATCCTGCCAGTCTCTAATTAGCGACCTCAAACATCTCATAGAACCCACCTGTTGAATCTAGAAGAAAAACTATCCAGTTCCTCCTCTATCCCACCTCCCCCATCGCTACTGCCTCCGGATAGCGAACGCCAGCACACTCACCAAGAAGGTTGGCGACAAGAGGAGATTCTTCTTGCTTAATTCGAAGAGAACAGACAAATTCATCCCATGAAAGGCGACCCGGAAGGAAGTCTTTGTAGCAATCGGTGTTATTGTTAGGCCCCGAACTATCGGAGTCATTGTCATCTTTAGCGATAGAGTCTTATCTTACTGCCTTCCTTTTTTTTGACTAATGTAGACTGCGGTAAAACGCTACACTGTTCGTGCAGTAGATCGGAAGGCGTCTGGGACGGAACTACGGAAAGTTAATATAGGAAATCTGTGGTGAGTTAATATTGCTATTAAATTTCTATAAGCTTATCTTGGCGTGTCTTATAAAGTAAGATGGAAGAGTGAAAAGTTAAATAAGATGTTTAAGGCCGTCTGGCACTGCTTTAGAGTGGTCTCTCTTAATCTAGAAAACATACCTTTCAGCCTAATAGAAGCTAAAGTAGATGGCTTCCCTAAGAGTTGGGAGCTCTAAGTTAATGCTTGATATCCCATCTTCTGTGACCTGGCAAGTAGCTCAAGGGCTAGTCCAACCACGCAAGTCCCCTGCCAGCGAAGCTAATATAAGTCCTGCGACACAAAGGTTATAATAGGGCTTTATAAATAAGAGCAGAAGAAGAGCAGCTCTTCTAAATATATCGCGCTGCTAGGCGTGCCTCAATACCCAAGTTTGTATGTGCAAAACATTCATTTTACCATTCTAAAATAAAGCCCAAAGCTAAATGCCTAGATGTAGCTTCGCATATTAAATATAGAAGAAAAAGGCCGGGCCTTCTAAAATAGTGCCGCCGCCTGGGGTGCCTTAAAGCCTTCCTTAACTGGCTAGTAAATTTACTTTTACATGCTAGAATGCAAGTCCTCTACTACGGTAATTCCTAACCTAGTTGGTAGTCGTCAGATATGCCTCCATGCTCTACCTTACCGTGCAAATCCTACCTATAAAGCCTTCAATCTGTAGCCTTATATACTATCTTCTTATCCACGCGATTCCCCCTTCCGCTACAAATATTAAAGCTACAAGAGCTTCCCTACCACTGCGGTCCCCTGGTTTATAGTCGAAGATAAAAGCAGTCTTTCTAAGACGCCACTGCGCTCTGCTAGAATTTAGTGGTCCTGAAGCGGCACCTATATTCTTAGATCCAAGATATTATAGCCACCGCATATAGAGGCTTTTTGCGTGTTCAAACCGTAGTACTTGCCCTGTTACCCCTAGGCTTTCTCATGCACGCCCTTCTATACATCGCGTGTCATACAGGGATAGAAACCCTTTCCCCTCTCTAACCTCGTCTAATCCCTCCCTTAGCGTCTATGCAACATCACTCTATACTCCCAAAGATAGAAACACTCTCCTCTCCCCTCCCCCCCCTAATCCCTCCCTTAGCATCCACGCAATATCAATCTATGCTCCCAGGGATAGGAACACTCTCCCTTCTCTCCCGTGCAACTCCATTCGCTCCGGTGTTATATCCGCCTTTAATGTGTTCTTAAGGCATAAAACAACCGTGTCTCCAAGCTCCACCATTAGTGCAGGCGTTCTTAAATGCCCATACGCCGTCTCTATGTTACGCTAACAAACACCATAAATTGCGCGGCATAGCTCCCGACACCTTGTCTATCTTCCTTATCCTTATCTTTCATCGTCATCACCAGGATTCTTATTCCGAAGAAGCTAAAGACCAGTAAGAAGGATCTAGCACAACCGCAAAAAACTCTAAGAGCGTGGAAAAGGCCTCCTAGCCCCCTGTATAAAAGACTGTTTCGTTAGCAGCGTGCATGCCGTAAACCTATATAGGATTGAGATGTTGGGGGGCATTACTGCTAGACCGCAAGATAAAGATAACTATAGGCCGGGGGAGCATGGGGCCACGAGGACGCTGCACTCGGCGCTCACGGTGACGGGAGGTAACAAGCCCGCGGGGAAGCTTCCGTGTTTTCGTATCTCAAGTATAAGATCTAACTTCTGCCTACTTCGGGAGCTGTAATTAATGAAACAGTCTTCTAGCAAGCCGACTAGCTACCTTTACTTCTAGACGTAGCTTTTATTATCTTACATCCACTCAACAGCTCTATGGCACTAACGGAGACGGCGGGCGGAAGAATGGACCTAGTTAAGACAATAGATGGGAAAGCGCGGAGGACCGCTTCTTTTATAACCCGTTTAACCGCAACAAGTGCAACCCTCGCATCTTCGAAAAGATTCCTAGAACGTATTAACGGGATGGAGTAGACAGTGCAGCTTTGCAAGCATATTTAACCACGGCTACGCTAGACGATCTTTTTTACCACATACTCGTCGTGTCCGTCCACTAACGTTGGTTAAGGAGGTAGGACGTTACTATGGAAGGGCGGAAGCATTTAAGAACTAAGATTACCAGAGACGCTCTATAAGCTTGAATCCGGTCTAGCTTTCTTTGGATAGTACGGTTAATATTTTAAAAGACACAGTCATATTATCGCACCCTTGCAGAAGCTTAAACTTAACAGTCTTAGGGCAGTTCTACTAAAGACCGCATATAGAAGAATTACACCCCGGCGTAGAAGATTAGGGATCTACCAAAATAGTGCCTGGGAAGCAGAAGCAACGTTTTGTAGCAGGTCCTTGCTAGCCCTATTAGACTACCTTAGACAATTCATTATCTACGTTAACGGCCCCGAAGAACGTGGCTACGGTTGCTCCATGAACCAGGTTGGAGCACTCGGGATTAAACGCCCGGTCCCTGTAAGCCTCCGTTCTTTCCATTATTAAGTTTAAAAGCTAACCTTTGGCCTACATAGAGCACTACTCAGTAAAATAGTCTTCTAGCAACGCAGCCAACTAACTTCTTGCTAGGTAGCGTCCGTTGTCTCTAATCGGCGCGCCCACTCGACCAAATCTACTTTCTCAACCGTTATTCACTATTGTTGTCTCCGCTATCGCAATTGAAGATTCCATAGTCTATAAGACGTGGGATCGCATAGATAGGGATAGCTTATTCTTAACTGTAAAGACCGGGGCATGCGATAGTTCTGCACGTTATAGAAATGGAAGGAATTACGCGTAATAATAATCTAGAATGCTAGAAGAGCCTAGGGCATTCCAGGTCATAGGTCGTTATCGGGACTCCGGAGCGATAAATGAGTATCATTAGAGATGGGGTAACGCAATCTGTAGCCCTCGCCTGGGCGTATACGTTTAAGGAAGCATGAATATCCAATTACGCAAAAGGAAAAGAGCCATAGAGGATAGCATCGGGATCAGCTAACAACTTAGCTCTAAGGAGGTGAACTGCCCGGGGCTAAACCTAGCTGCGGATTTCCATTCCATGCATCTTAAGAAAGAGGAGACTAAGAAGACTACTACAAAAGAGATCTCGGTATTTATCCGACGAGTTTGGTGAAAGTAAGGGGCGATAATACCAGCGGCCTGAGCGTGGCACTATTCTATGCTAAGGTCGGCGGTTCGGATCTAATATATTCCATGTTACATAACTACATTAACGTTGTAACTGCTTTACTACCAATAATGCAGTTATAATCCCCAAACCCAAAAGTCACGTCCATGGCTAGATGGACGCCAGCCCCCCACGCGGTGCACACCAACTCTCTCGCTACATGCACCCCGAATACAAGCACATAGAACCTTCCCTTTTGTTGCCACCTTTCTAACAGAGTTGTAGCGCGAGCCACGTACTCGCCCTAGTTAAGGAAGAGAAGGGAAATAATTGCGCAGTGCTCTCGCAAACGCACTAACTACTCCAAGATGAGGCGAAGGAGTGCAACTTAAGAACTAGCACCCTTGTTGAAATCTTGTAATCTCGTTTACAAAAAACCGGGGGTTCTTCCCGGGCGAAATACTAATATCTAATCGTACTCCAACTTTAAGGGTCTCGTAGTAAGCTTTCCAATCTGCCCTACTTTAAAGATAATTGACCACTCTAAGAGCATAGGCCCGTAACTTGTCAACGTTAAGGGGAGCAGCACGTGCCTAGAAAGGCTCGCAGCCACTTACAGGGAGGAACGGAGTAACGGCTACCTTCTTCTTGTTAAAGCTGGTGTGCACAATGCTCTTAACACATGCTTCGCGGCCGCGCAAGCCACTTAGGCTGGGTACCGTGGCAATTAATACCCTTAACTCCCCGATGCTAGCAAAGGTAGCGACGGCTTCCTAATAGAAATAAAGTCTAAGACCACTACTCTCGCAACGCTTATACACAGTGTCTGCCCGCTATCTACACTGGAGCCTTGGGTCGCGACGGCGCTTAAGGTATTAAACATGGTTCGATCCTAAACTATAACTACCTTTGAGAACAGACGCTTGCCGCAAGAGGGTACATAATCCGCCGTTATAGCTGTAGTAAGTTTAAGGCCAGTAGCCTAAATTACAGTCTCCAAGCTTTGCAGCCTGCATCGCGAACTTATTAAGAGCTAGAATATCGTGGACCTTGGCATTGTTCCATTCCATTTCGGCAATCGAGGGGAAAAGCCTCAAACGGCGCCCGGTGGCAGTGGACCAGTTTTGCACGTAGTTAGAGAGTTGTCGGAACTTTACAGTGCACGCAAGGTCGCTATTATAGTCGACTATAACAATAGCACTATAGGCGCCCTCGTCAGTTACTTTATAGAATGCTGGCGGATAGTCTTCGTCGCCAAGGAGTGATTATAGTGTCCTGTAGACAACCGGCCGGCGATAGTTAGGTCTTAGGACCTCCATTATAGTAATTGCTTAGTAAACAGTAGGCACGCCAACGCGGAGAAATGCAAGACCGTGTCCCAGATGCTTCTGCAGGGTGGAAAACCGCCGGCGCTTAAAGAAAGGGCAGTGTGCGACAGTAGGGTGCATGCCCAGGTCCGGCATTAGAATTATAATATCTTTAAAGTAATTAGGGTTAGTTTTATTAGAGTAGTCCACGATAGATGCCTATACTAGAGTATGCGCGCGTTAGATCTCCTCTTAATTTGCACTACCACCTAACACCAAGGCCGCGGCTAATCCTAACCGCTCTGGGTCTAGACACGTACAATGCCTGCCCTTGCGATGTCTGGCCCTGTAGGTAACACTAAGTACTTCGCCACATCTACACCTGTAGCTTCGTCCGGTTATGGCAAGGCGGCGATCTACTTTAACAAATAAATAGTCACGGTGCTTGCCGCGTTTATTCCTAAGGTAGTTTTAACTACTAAGAGTTTTATTACAGCTACATTTATACGTGGGTGTCTTGGGGGAGCTACGATTGTCGTCCCGAGGGCATTCAAGATGTGTGAGATGCCTAGATCGGTTAGAGCGCGATAATACTGTACCACATCCACAAGTATATGTACGGCCTATAGATGCTGTCACAGTTCCGGCCCAAAAGGTAGACTGTTGCGGGGGCGGGTGTCTAGTTCCGACGGCGCTGGGGACGGGAAGAGGATTAGAAAAGAGAGTCGTAGGAAGCGTAATTGCGGAATGTTTCTGCATCAGGTTAATAGTGGAGGCTTAGTGCAGATATAAGGAGGTTTACAAGGAGTATATTAATAGCTGCCGCTCGCGCTGCATAAGTGGGGGGAGGCTCGTAGAGGGAGAAAGCGTGCGTGGTAACGCGCTTCTTCTTGGCGATGTTTACTAACTACTAACGTGTTGTTTTGTATACTAAGCCTACGGCCGTTAGTGCTCGGGTTCCGAGAGACTCATTACACGAGTGACGAAGAGCGGCAACTCTTAGGTGAAGGGAGACCGGCGAGCAACTGTAGGAGAGACGAGAGCGAGAGCAATAAGAGCGAGGCGCTACGAAATGAGAGCGAGGCGAGCCACGAAATGAGAGCGAGGCGAGCCACAAAATGAGAGCGAGGCGAGCCACGAAATAAGCGCGAGGCGAGCCACGAAATGAGCGCATGGCGAGCCACAAAATGAGCGCATGGCGAGACGGAAAGAAAACATAGCGAGACGGAAAGAAAACATGGCAAGACGGAAAGAAAACATCCAATGAAACATCCAAACCCTCTAACCTCCAACTAACCCGAACTAATAAAGCCATCGCACTCCATTTACTAGGTTATCCTTCCATTAGTTGCGCCATTTAGAGATAGAATAAACATGTTACTTCCGCTACGGCACGTGAGGCTTATATAACTATTAGACACTAATAAAACTATCGCGTAACGCCTGCGCACTACCTAAAGTCTATAGCTACCGGCCACAGCACAACAGTATATAGAAAGTTGTGGTGGAAATGCCACAGGCAAACAAGCACGTAGTGTAACCCGAGACTGGACCGTGCAGCCGCCAACCCCGGATAGGCCTGGCGCTAACATGCAGCGTCATCTCCACATTACATCATCTATCCGTAGCCTATATTACTAGATCTTACCCAAGTATATGCTAGTAGGAGATTATAACTCTTACACGTCCACCATAGTATCTCCTGCGTAATAAATGCAAAGTTTTTATAATCTAAATAATATTTCACCACCCTTAGTAGAGGCTTATACCGCCGTGCTATAGTAAGGCCGGCACTCCTTTACAAGACTTTAAATATAACACTAATCCATTACATTATCTTTACGATTAGCACGTTTAATAACTAACACAACTATAACTATTCAAAGTTATACGCCAATAAGACCACATAGTTCTAACAAAGGACAACATTTCCTTTCCCCTCCCTCCCCTCTCCGCTCCGGAATCTTAAAGTGCAGCATCACGATGCGAGCGGCCCGCTCCCCTCTCCCCTTTCCCTCTCCGCCCTCTCCGCTCCGGAACCTTATAGTGCAGCATCACGATAGGAGCGTCCCGCTCCCTTCTCCCTTTTCCCCTCTCCTCGGGGGCCTCTTTGCTTTGGAATCTCCAAGTGCAGCATTACAATAGAAGTGGCCCGCTTCCCTTTCCCCCTCTCCCCCTTCCCACTCCGGACTCTTAAAGTGCAGGCAGCATCACAATGGGAGCGGCCCGCTGCCCTTTTCCCTTTCCCCTCTCCCCCCTTCCCGCTCCGGACTTCCAAAGTGTAGCATTACGACGTGAGCCCCTACTACTCTCCTCCCCCGTGCACTCTTACCGGCCATTAAGGCTTTGTTGTAACTGCATACAAGCGTTCTTTAGAAAAGACCACTAATGCTAGCAATTTTCATTAGATCACACTCGCTACGGATTCTTAAAGTGAAACCCCTCCATTAGCCTTTTAATTGCGATTCGGCTCCGGGTGGCGGGCGTACTAGTGAAGGTCGCCCCCGCCGATACTTATCTTAGCGGGCGCGAGACAATTGCCTAGAGAGGTCTTTTAGCAGATATTATAGCTCGTTCGGGTAGGATCTATAGGCAAGTATATTCTAGCTATTGCTCGAGTCTCCGCAAGCTTCGTAAGGTAGTAGTCGGGAATTGCGACGCGATGGAAAATGGGCGGTTGGTGACGGGGTTACGTAGACCGAGGGCTATGTATTCTAACGCGGCGCAGGCAGTTCGCAACAACGCTGCTGCTAAGTAGTAATAGATAGTCTGGGGGTAGTACAAGCCACTATATATATCGTTAAAGCTGCAGCGAGGTCTCGGTGTATTAAAATCGCATGCGGCTAATCTAATATATTGCCCTTCTTAATTAGCAGCTCCTTTACCTTGCAGTAGATCTCTTAAGCTTTAACTCTCTAGTATTAGCTAACATACGCAAGGCTGTCGAATAGTCCTGCAGCCTCTATTAGCCTCTTATTTGCAAGTTAGTTCCGGATAATAGGTATACTGCGTAAGGTCGCGTCCGCTAATGCTTATATGAGCAAGCGCAGGACTGGTTATTGAGCGTACTTGAAGTTGAGATAATAGAGGGTGAGGATGGCGGAGACCTTGCTATGCGTGCGATACGATGCGTAGCCCCGCAACGCCTGGGCGGACTCCTCGAGAGTAAGTCCGGACGTCTGATTAGAGTTAAGCAGCTATTCGGGCCTTCCTAACACCCTGCGCAGGGAGTGTGGGGAGGTAGAGGTAGGTTTAGAAAGGCCCGAGCAATAGACAGACAGGGCTAAACCTCGGGGGTACCCGGTGTAGAGCGGAGGTCTAAGGGTTAACCGCCGGCCCATCTTCCTTGCCTCTTCCTTCTTGCGACAATTGATTTCCACCACCTATGCAGCCGCCTGGCTTCCAAGCATTCTTATATTTAGGGAGTTAACTGCCCTTAGAGGCCTTTTAGCATATAATGTTCCAGTTATTGCTGGGTTCTCCGCAACCTGGCATGGTTATCTTAAAAAACACTACACACCTAACGAGCTAACTATTCGAACATACATTGCAACAATTAATAAAGCTAACCGCAATTAGCTCGTCGGGGTCTAATAAGCAGAACTATCGCTTTAACGAAAGTCTCTAGACATGTTTAGGACGTTATTCGCGATGTTGCCCCAGGGAGCCGATTTTGCAAACGCGTTTTGCGCCTCTTTACACCAACCCTTATCGCGAGAAACCATTACATTGGCACAAATACTACGGCGACATTGAAATCAGGGATCTAAGACTGTTAGGTAGATGCTAAGAAAGTACAGTACCTAGTAATGCAGCGTTCTGCAGCTTGCAGTTTCCCTAGATCTGCATAAACCTTCCGGACCCAATAACAGCACAGGGCTTAACCGTACGGGACAGCAATACATGCTTACAGTTAAGATTAACACTAGTTGGCATAACTGTGGGTGGCATGATTGTGCTATATCCACGCACGCAGTCTTAGCAGATTTAGCACTCCTAGGCCAGTAGGCACGGGAGAAGAGGCCGCCTTAGTGTAAGATATTAATGATCCTAATATCTATAAGAACACCCGCTAGCTAACTACCTACAGTATATACTAGTAAGCGCTGTAGTATACATTAGGGCCTTATAGGCACTAGAGAATTACCACGTGTATCTACAGGTAATGGCTGCAGCCAAGGAAGATGCATAAAGGGGAGGAACGGGCATATACTAGTATTAGGCACTTTCCCCTTAGAATACTTCGGTTTGCTCTAAGTACCGGGTTTTCTTGTGGCTGGTATACGTCTGGAACCTACTCCTAGAGTTTTTGTAAACTGCCCGGGTGGCTGGAGGAGACTCTAGCTGGACGTCCATGCGGCGTGCGCCGCAAAACAACTATATTAATCAAGCAATCCATTATCTGGTCATCTTTTGTTCCGTCTACGGAGTCCTTCTCTTCTCTTACGAGCGCATCGTACCGCCTCATCGCCGATTGCGAGATCCTCGAGTCTTCTTCCGCTTTGTTGAAATACCCCATAATCTTTTCGATTAACAATCTTGCTAGAGTGGAGCGGGTTCGCGTTGCCCTCTTTAATATAATCGGGGAGGCATAGCTAGGCAGCATACTAAAGGTTCGCGTTATAGTCCTTCTATATAAAGGTCGCAATAAGTACCTCCCTTAATGTTTTAAGCGATAACTATATATATAAAACGTTGCGTATATCTTAAACTTTATACACTCTCTTATTCGCAGTCGCTGTCGCTAATCTATTTCACAACCTTATTACCGAGAGGCTTACCTAGCTTAAGGCTGTCTTAAACAGCTTGAAACCCACCGCTCTCTTCTAGTCCACCTTCTGCCGCCGCAACCCCATCTGCCTTGCCCAAATCTCAACCCCATACGCCCTCTCATCCGCATCTATTGTCGCCGAAACCGATATGGGCTCTTAAAGAGGCGGAGCGCCTAAAGAAGTCTAGGCTGGAGGAATCATCTAAGCTGGAGCGGGGCGAGGTCTCCGAAGGCCTTACCTCGCGCTCGCCGCTCGCTACTAACCGACAACAGAGCTGGCTAATCCTTTCCGCGAGATGCTTCCTTATTAAGGCCGTCCTAGACAGCGTCAACCCGCAGGACCTAGAGCTCCAGGCTAACGTGATAACGAGATCCAGATAGCTTCTTATAGCGAGGCTCATAATTATCTACCATGCGTTCAATACGCCAACGGTCCCTAGCTAGGTAATGCGGAAGATATTGATATATAACTCCAATAGGCTGTCAACACAACGCAGGCAACACTGACAATCCTTAGGCGCACTCGACGTAAAGAATTTCAAGCTCGAGCTTTATCTCTCCAGTCTCAGCTAGACCAGGAGATTGCCCAGCGAGCCTCAATAGAGGGCATGAATTAAGAGTTGGGGCCATTAAATGCGACTTTATTACACTCAATGGCGCAGAAGGTATCCGAAGGCCTTATCGCCTAAACTATATTCCCTGAAAGTTCTAGAGCTGTAGCCCGTAAACTCTTTACTATTTAGAGATAGTCCTTGAATTAAAATATACGCCATCCAACTACGTTCTTAGCCGTTCATGATAAACAGGACCTTCTTATGGTGGGCGTATGACAGCCTTCTTTTATTGGGTGGGAGGTTGCCGCCGTCTCTAGGAGATTGTTGTAAAGGACGTTGTTCAGGGCAATATTGAAGCCGAATTCTCGTTATTATTAGCTAAGCCGGCGGCTTGGACTAAGAGCCCCTCAGCATTGTTTATAGGAGGAGAAATGCGTTCCTTATAAGCTATGCTAGACAGCTTTAACGTGAGAGTTGTCCGGTTGGTTTAGATGAAGAGGAACGCGCTTATTAGCCACGCCAGGCAGCTTGGGCGAGGAGCCCCTTAGCATAGCTTGCAGGAGGAAAACCGTGACTCTTGCCATCACAATTAGTCGTACCAGGCAGATTGTGCAAGTGAGCCCCTCGGCGTAGGTATAAGAGTTGCTCCGGTGTCAGATTAGGTCAATCACCATAGCGAGTAATCACGGTAGCAAACGTGGGTGCATTTCCGTATATTAGCTTATCTTCCACCTAACATTAGACGCAATGGCCTGCATTTAATAGGTAATAAGCCCGGCTTCATTCAAAGCTACCATGAGCCTCAGGTCGTCCGACCATTCCTGCAGGGTGTTAATAGCAGATCCTCGCGCCCAGCATCATTAGCATGCTTTCCTAGATGGCTTCTTCGATGCATTCCTAGATGCACAGCCATCGCCATACGGATGCCAGCTATTACTATAAGATATCAGCCATCATCACAGGTTGTTAGCCATCACTGATACTAGACGCTTTACCCATTCACCACTACAACGCTCCTGCCAGCTATCGCCACAGGATATCGCTCCTCTTCACCTTCGCGCGCTATTGCCATCGTCCGCCATCAACGGATGCTCCATTCATTCATCAAAATACGCTCCTTACTGCATTCATCTACAACACTCCTTGATGCACAATGCAAGACTCGCTCTTTATCACTACAGCATGTTTCACTTAGTTCATTACTAGATGCTCACCATTAAGGAGGTTTCCCACCATTATTGCCCACTGTTCGATTGAGGGAGGTTGTTAGATTGGGACATTCACTACAGCAAGCAACCACGGTAGAAAACTTAGGTGCATTTCTGTATATTTAGACGCAACGGCCTGCATTTAAAATCCAGTTAGTTTGCAGGAAGAGAAACGGCTTCTTTATTAGCTATATTACGCGGCTAGGGGTGGATTCCGTTATATGGAGGGTTTTCAGCTTAATAATCACCTTTCCTTCCAACACGTATTAACTTTAACGACATTTAGTAGGTGCTCTCCTGTTAGAGCGAGACTGCTTTATAGATATTTGATAATGTTGTGGGGACAATCTTAGTAAGTGTATTACTCTTGTATTGCGGCGTGGCTATAAACAAGCACATCCTTGTCCTCACCTTCATCCCTTAATGCGGAGGAGCCGTAATAAGATCAGAATCTAGCTGTTTTGGCATGCTTTTAGGTATTTAGACATGTATATAGCAGTTACAACAGCCTGAATATACAGGGAATGGGAAGTTGTATAGTAAAACGGGAGTGCTGCACACCCTTGCTATGAGTACAGCCTCGTGCACTGCCTTATGCACGGCCTCACGTGTAGTAGTAAACAGGACAAATGCACAGTAAAATGGGGAGGCTCTACAGCCTTCCATTATAACACGGATGCAGATAAGAGTGAAGCAACGGAGCAGTAATCCAAGCCCTCCAGGCCAATCATAAGATTAGAAGTAAGGGGTGTAGGTCAAATAAAAAGGAGATATATATTGTCAAAGGTATAGAGTTGGTGTGAGAATAGATAGATAGCTAGATAGGATAGATAGATAAATAGATAGATAAATAGATAAATAGATAGATAGATAGATAGATAGATAGATAGATAGATAGATAGATAGATAGATAGGTAGATAAATAGATAGATAGGTAGATAAATAGATAGATAGATAGATAGATAGGAATTGAATTGCTTGAGTTCTATTCTACACTGACAGCAACGGAGCTGTATATATACACTATTTAATGCATTATACAACGCTTCTCTAAAGTTTATTATATCACGTTCATACGCTCACGGTTTCATTCTATTTAAAGGCTTTTAAGCCTACTATACGTAAGGATATAACGCTTATGCTGTTGTAGAACTTATATATATAGAGGTAAAAGGGGGTGTATTAGAGTCCTTCCCTAGGGATTCAGTGTTATGCAGGATAGAAAATATATTTCTATTTGATTTTATTTGATTTTATTCTATAAGAAATAGAAAATAGGGGTCTATATAGAGTTATTTCAAATAGAAATATAGGCCTATTTGGAAATATCACGTGACTAAAAAAGGGATTGGTGAAAGTGAAACTAAGCCTAATTAGGCTGATTCTTTTACTACGGCTAAAATACGCCACTAGTAAATTGGGAATACTATTAAACTTAAGATACGTGAATAGTTAAGCCTAAAAAAGGGGTAAATGGATAGAAAGATAGATAAATATAGATAGATAGATAAATCTATATAGATAGATACATAGAAAGATAGATAGATAGATACATAGATACATAGATACATAGATAGATAGATAGATAGATAGATAGATAAATAGATAGATAGATAGATAGATAGATAGATAGATAGATAGATAGATAGATGAATTTGGGCATATAGATAGATAGATAGATAGATGAATTTAGGCAGATAGATAGATAGATAGATAGATCTTTACCTTTTATTTATGTATATGTTTACGTATATATTTACGTATATATTTACATATATATTTACGTATATATTTACATATATATTTACGTATATATTTACATATATATTTACGTATATATTTACATATATATTTACGTATATATTTATGTATGTATTTATGTGTATTTTTGCTATTTACTTTATTGTTTGCTTGTTTATTTGCTAATGAGTTTGCTTATTAGTTTGTTAGGTTATTTGTGCCCTAGTTATACTAATTCTATACACTAGTAATCTAACTATACAGCAAGCAGTATATAGTAATTTAACTATACAGCAAGCAGTATATAGCAATCTTTTCGCAATTTAGTATTAGATAGGTATAAGAAGAGCTAGAAAGACGCAGAGAAGAGGCATTAAGTGCGTATCTCAATCATGCCACCTAAGAAGGACAAATCAATCTATCTTTTACCGGATTTTACACTTCCAGCAACATCTTTCAAGGGCTATCTATTTTCAGAAGGTTTACTAACAGTAACCCTTCTTGAATTTAAACAGGGCAGAAAGAGGAGAGTAAGAGTTAGCTGCGCAAATTACAACTAGAGTTTAGTTTTAGATACTAATTCAACAAATGTTATAGATACTAATTCAACAAATACGTCCAATTTTCTCACTCATTATCGCAATAAACACCCCCAAATTGGAGCTACAGCAAAGGATGCTAGGGAAAAAGCAGCTGCAGCTAAAGCTAATTCAGCAGGACGCTAGTAGGCTGCTTAATCGACTTAAATGCTTAATAATCAGGACCGGCTGCGCATTTCGCATAAGAAGAAGGACGAAAACCTTTTTACTTGGAAAGGGAAACCAGACTAAAGCTAATTTTCGAAGCTGCTTCTAAATCTAGTTGTAGAGTGCAATCTTCCTATTAGTATTATCTTTAAAAAGGGGTTTCAAGATGCTTTTAAGTACCTAAATTGCGATGTCACCTGTTCTACTCCTAGGAAGATAGAAGAGAATATTAAGAAGGTATTTCAGGTGGAAAAAGCCTAGATTAAGTTAAGTCTGGCTTAACAAATTATATTAGGAGGTGTTATCTCTACGGCTTTTAATGCATAGACTGCAAGCAATAAAACAGAGTTCTTTAGAATTACTTATCAATTTATTAATTCAAACTCGAAAATGCGAAGCTCCCTCTTAGCTATGCCACCCCTCAATTAGGCCCATTTATCTAAATATTAATTCGACCTTTTTCATACAGTTCTAGAAGATTTTAGTATTATAAAAGTATTAGTAGCAATATAAGAGATAATGCTTTTAATATAGTAGGAATTATAAGAGAATACCGTTATTTTCTTAATTAAGAGGGCTATAGAATGTATAGGCTCCTTATTAATATGCCCTGCCTGCCTTATATTATTAATTTAGTAGCGCAAAGTACTATTAAGTAATTTAAAGCCACACCCCCAAATGCCTACTAAAACCTAAGAGAAGAAGCAGAAGAAGTAGGTAAGTCTATCTATCTATCTGCCCAAATCTATCTATCTATCTATCTATCTGCCTAAATCTATCTATCTGCTTAAATCTATCTATCTGCTTAAATCTATCTATCTATCTGCTTAAATCTATCTATCTATCTGCTTAAATCTATCTATCTATCTACTTAAATCTATCTATCTATCTATCTATCTAGCTAACGTTTTAATAGCAGAAAATTAGGAGAAAGGCACCTTTAACAAGATTCGCCTTATTGTGCTTGCTATAAAGTATAAACACGAGCTTTCTAGGAAGTATAAGCGCCGTAATAAGACATATAACTATAAGAGACCTCCTATAATCCCTCTAGATACCCCTATACGCTAGAATTCTACCTATTTAATAGTTAAAACCTTTAAATAGAAAAAGGAGGCTTAACAGAGAGGACTAGAAAAGGCTTAATAGCCTAATTAAGCTTCTTTCTATCCTAACAAAGATTACCTTTAAGTCTTAGGGGGAAAAGTACGTTACTTTAGAGCTAGGGCTACTAGAAGTACTTAGAATAAGGGTAAATTTTAATGCCTATCTCCTGGAGCCTAATATAGGCGAAACTGGCTATAATACGGCTTAAAAGTAAGGGAAAAGCTTTTAAAGTATTTCCCTATAGCCCTAGGCAAGCTAGACTTAGTATACTTCTTTACTATTCTTCTTTACCCTTATTATAAGGACCAGGGTCTTACTAAGCACTTTGGATTTTAACGAGGTTAAATTACTATAGGAAAAGAGCTTCTAAAGCGCAGATTTAAAGAGTAAGTCCCTTTCTATCTATCTCTTTATCTATCTATGTAACTACTAGCTTTCTATCTATCTATCTATCTATTTATCTATCTATCTATCTATCTAACTTCTGTGCAGGGAAAGAGAGCTTTTAGATCTCCTACTTAGTAGAGAGGCATCTCCTAGTTCTAAGGATAGTTTCTTTACTAACGAAGCTATTGCTAATAAGTAGGACAACTATTTTAAAAAAGTAAAAGAACCAAGGAAACAAGACCCCCTTAACTGGTGGTCTATAAGGGAAAAGAAGTGTCTAGATTTTAGCAGGCTTACTAGATAGTATCTAGCTATTCCTATTAGCTTAGCATTAGCAGAAAGGGTATTCTTATAAGGAAGTAACCTAGTTACAAAGAAAAGAAATAGGCTAAGCCTAAAGAGTATAGAACTAATTCTATACTTAAAAAGCTGGGGTCCTTTTACTAAGGAAGCTGCTAATAGTAATAATAAGGGCTTAGAGGAGGTTCTAGTAGTTGATGACGACTAGAGAGACTCTTCTATCTATCTATCTATCTATTCAACAGAGATAAAGTAGGTAGATTTTATTTCTTTTAAATTTCCTTTTAAATTCTCCTTATATAGGGCTGGCGCTAGGCGCATTATACGTAGCTTAATAACGTGAGTAGAATAGTCTACTTCTGACACTAATTAGACCAAAAATAAGCTATATTACGTGATGTATTAGTTCTATTTAAAAAAATATTTGAAAATAATTTAAAAATAATGAAAAATAGCATAGAATTTTAATTTATATATAAACTTATAAGAAATAGGACCCTTATATTCTATCTTATTTTATTATGCATAATAATATTTTATATCTCTTTCTTATTAAATAAATATATAGCTTAATACTTCTATATTTAATTACTTATTATAATTAAATCTTTCTACCCTACTAGAGAAAGTACTTTATACTAAAAGAACCTTACTTTTACTACTATATCTATAACCTTTAGTGCTATTACCCTAAAATATATCTTAGTTATAAAACTTAAGAGTAGCTTTAGCTTTAGTTTTATTACTTACTTTTATATTCTATTTTTTTACTATAGCTTATTACTCTTAAATAAGATTTAGATTATATTCTTATATTCTAGATTAATAGTAGATTAGAAAATCTATATTTCTAAATACTTATAGCTAGATCTAGATAATTTTATAGGTTTTATCTAGATACTAACTATCTTTCTAGCTATTATTTTTCTACCTTTAAGCTAATTTAATTTAAAGATTATATATTAACTTTATACTTTCATTTTAACCTTTTAGTCTATAGAGTAAATTAACTTATTTAGAGATACACTAACTATCTAAAGCGCTTAAACTATACTCTAGTTCTATCTACTATCTTATATAGACTAAAGTATAACTACTTTTAGTATACTACTAATTACACTCTTTAATACTATATTTATTCTAGAAGAACTTTTATTATATATTCTAGTTTAGCCTTAGGAACTAAAGAGATATTAAATTGTAGAAATATTTAAACTAATATAGATTACTTTATTATTACCTTAACTAGTTAGTCTTTAGCTATTTATTTATTTATTAAACTATACTAAGATTTATAACTATAGTTCTATTCTAAAGTTTCTTATACTTTCTAATAATATTTATCTAGAATAATTTGCCTGTCTATAGATTTTATACCTTATAATCTTCTATATTCTATCTTTAGAGCGGGATAACATTACCGCCGCTAAATTAACCCTATACTACAGTTGTATACTACCTATATACTACGCCGCCTTCCTATCTCTAATAGCCTACACGGCCTCCACTATTTATTTTATTTTATTACCTTAGAAGAAGGCCCCACAAGTATACTACTTATACGCGGGCCCTTACGCTAATTCTATACTAGCTAGTTATCTAGATTCTACTCGGCCTAAACCTAGAAGGACAATAATAAACCATCCTAATAGATATAGAATAACGCATCTTAATAGCTTATTCTATAGTAGCTTCTATAGACCTACTATATATCTGTTAAAGGTATAGAGTCGATGGGAGAATAGATAGATAGATAGATAGATAGGAATTGTGTTGCTTGAGTTCTATTCTACATCGACAGCAGCGGAGTATATATACAGCATTTAATGCATTATAAAACGTTTCTCTAACATTCTTGTAACGTTATCTAACGTTTGTTGTATCACGTTCAAACGCTTACAGTTTTGTCCCGTTTGAAGGCTTTTGAGCCTATTATGCGTAAGGATATAACGCTTATGCAATTGTAGTCCTTACAATATCCCCTATAGAAAAACGTAATAGAGAAGGGCGCTTTACGCTAGATATAATAGAGGATAAGGTTTTTACCTAAATGCTACCCGGCAGTAAACGATTTCCCCTTATATTCTATTTTCATAAGGAATTAGAACAGAGGTCTATATAACATCATTTAAAAGACAAGATATAGGTCTATTTAAAAGTAAAATTAAGTCCGATTAGGCTAGTTTTTTACTATAGGTATTATACTCTAGTATTATAATTAGACTAATATTACATTTAAGAGAGGTAAATGTTTAAGCTTCTAAAAGGATGTATAGAAACATAGATAAATAGGAAGGTAGATAGCTAGATAAATAGATAGATAGAAAAACAGTAATGAGTTAGCAAGTAGATGCATAGAAAGATAGATAAATAAATAAACAGATAGATAAATAGATAAATAGATAAATAGATAGATAGATAAACGGTGATGAATTGGGAAGTAGATGCATAGATAGATAAAGAACA
>MU004201.1:541239-556686 GCA_010093605.1 Lophium mytilinum | reverse complement strand
TAGATAGATAGATAGATAGATAGATAGATAGATAGATAGATAGATAGATAGATAAACAGTGATGAATTAGGAAGTAGATGCATAGATAAAGAACAGTGATGAATTAGTAAATAGATAGATGCGTAGATACATAAAGAACAATGAATTAGTAAATAGATGGATAGATAGATAAATAGATAAATAGATAGATGTTTCCCTATACGCTTACTCATTAGTTTTCTAAAGTTCTTTTGTTAATCTACTAGGTTATTTGCATGCTAATAGAACCACTTAGCTATAACATGTATTAGAAATAAAACTATCTAGTATATAGGGTATAGGAGTCTACAATAGAGCTAGCTATATAGAGCCTTTATTATGAATTAATAATAGTTATTTATTAGGTAAGTACTAAACTTCCTTAATATATATCTATCTATAGATCCTAATACAAGCTATTATAGCGTACTAGAGTTTAATAGATAGTATATGCTTATATTACATATATATATATATAAGTAGCTATATAGAGTCTAACTATATATTCTTTATTTTCTTACTTAAATTAATATAATCTTCTATAGGTTAAAGATCCTTAGTTATAGTAAGAGGCTTTTTACTAATAAATATATATTAGCTCGTTTCTATCTACTATAGAGAATATGCTCTATTAAAGAACTATTGAGGTAGATTAACCTACTACCTACCTTGTATCCTTCTATAGAACTTTAGAATGTAACTTTTAGTACTCTAAGTAAAAAAAAAAGCCTGCTTGGGAGTAGTAGTATAAAATATAGTATGTGTAAATTCTATAATAGTATAATCGTTATATCCTTACGTATAATAGGCTTGAAAGCCTTTAAATAGAACGAAACCGTAAGCGTTTAAACGTAATACAATAAACGTTAGATAATGTTATAAGAACGTTAGAGAAATGTTTTATAATGCATTAAATGCTGTATATATACAACTCCGTTATTATTAATGTAAAATGTAAAATGGAACTTAAGCAATACAATTTCTATCTATCTATCTATTCTTATATTAACTCTATACCTTTAACAGGTTATAAGCTTAGATTGCACTACGCAATCTACAACTATATATAGCACCAACGGGCAGGTTCCCTCTTAAAATTAACTAGATATCGATTAAAATCATCCAAATTAATAAAATATTGACCAGAATTATTTAAATTGACTAAATATTGGACAAAAACGCCGCCATTTACTATCTTAATTACCATCTCCAGCGTACAAACCTACTACACCACCCTATGAGTAATTTCAAGCATAAAACAAAGCCGAAATAGCGGAAAATAAAGCCGAAATTAAAGGAGACAAAGTTATCGACTATAAGCCCGCTATATAATAGCTAGAACGCGATCTGGAATTATAAATCCATTATAAGTAAAATTAGACTAAAGAAATATTACCTATTTATTATATCTATTAATATAAAGCTTCTATAAGTTTATATTACGTTATACACCACGTAATTAACCTTTTAACCTCTATTATCTATTACGTATTAAATTAAGATACTCTAGATTAGATTATAACCCTTTATCCCATTATCTTATCTAACACAAGATAGAGAAATTAATTAAAAATTGAAATATTTCTCTTTCTATCTATCTATCTATTTAATAAATATATAGATATATAGAACTTATCTATCTATATATTCGCTAATTATATAGATAGATAGAAATCTATCTATTTAACAATCTATAAATATATAGAAAATCTATCTATTTAACAATCTATAAATATATAGAAATCTATTTATTTATCTATCTATGTATTTGCCCAACAGGCTACCTATTTAACTATCTATCTATCTATCTATCTATCTATTTAATTCAACTTAGATAAAATATCTATTACTAAGTTAGTTAGTTAATCTAGCTATAAGGTTTAGGCTCTAAGAGTACAATCTCTCTTAGTAGAAAAAGGATGTAGTAATGCTATTTATAGTACTACTCCTATTCCTATTAATAAGGAAAACAATGTAAAAGTAATAGATAATATTAGACTTACTATAAAGAACGGTCCTCTATAATAATTATAGTATTCTACTACTATAATAGAAGCTTAGAAGCTACCAAAGTAGCTATATAGCCTAAAGGGCTTTAGTTCTAAATTTGTTATTTATAAGGAACTATTTAATACTATTTTATCCAGGTTTTTAACTATAGAAGATTACCTAAATATAATAAAATAGTTAATAGATTAATTAAAAGCAAATAAAGCTTAAATAACTAAATTAAGTTATTATAGCCTGGGTTTTAAATAATCTAATAAACCCCTATTATTATTATTAAATTCTATTACGCTAGTGTAGCTCCCGTTAGGGTCCATGTAGCTGTTCTATCTAGGCTAATTTACAAGGGGAAACCGTTCGCTACCGGGCAGCGTTTGGGTGAAAACCTCGTCCTCTATTGTATCTGGCGTTAGGCGCCCTTCTCCTTTGTATTTTACTGTAGGGGACATGTAGTAGGTCTATAAGAACTGCTATAGAATAAGCTATTGAGATGCGTCTTCCTATATCTATCCGGGAAGGTTTATTATTATCCTTCTAGGTTTAGGCCGAGTGGAATCCGGATGCGAGGCTGGTATAGAATTAGCGTAAGGGCCTGCGTGCAAGTAGTGCGCTCGCGGGGCCTTCGTCTAAGGCAACAAGGTGAAATGAATGGTGGCCGTGTAGGCTGTTAGAGACGGAAAGGCTGCGCGGCGTGTAGGTAGTATGCAGTAGAGGTATATAGAAAGTATATAGTTTATAGGCAGGCTGTAAGAGTAGAAGGGCTGCAAGTAGCTATATAGGGTTTGCAGCTGTAGTGGCATGTATAAGCCTCTATAGCATGGCTGACAGCTATAGAAGGGCTAAGAGTGTAGAGTATATAGTTTATAGTCTATAATTAGGAAGTATATAGCTGCTTATAGCAAATATAAGCCCTTATAGTATAACTAACTAATAGCGGGAGGGAGGGAGCCGCGTGTATATACTGTTGTAAAGTAGGTAGGCTATTTAGGAATAGAAGGGCTATAAGGGACGGGAAGTATATAGAAAGTATATATCGCAGGGTATATAGTAGAGACCCGAAGCTAACTATCTATACCGAGTACTAGTTAAGAGGGGGCGCTAAGGCCCGCTGTAGTGTAGTCGGGGGTAATGGCAAGGCTATAGGTAATGGTAAGGCTGTAGGTAATAGCAAGGCTATAGGTAATAGCAAGGCTATAGGTAATGGCAAGGCTATTAGTAATAGCAAGGCTATTAGTTATAGCAAGGCTGTTGGTTATAGTAAGGCTGTAGGTAATGGCAGGGCTATAGTATTAAGCGGGAGGGCTGGGTCTACTCCCTTTCCATCTTTCTCGCTATTAAGAGGTAGGGTAGTAGGTCCGTTTTCTATAGAAACTACCTAGCTACTACCTTAGGTCCCTTTTTGCTTTTATATATTTCCTTATACGTCTAAGTCTTTACTTTCTTAAATAGTTCGCCTCTGCCCTCTATATGCCTCTTGCAGTTTATTACTATATAGCGTGGTGATTAGAGGCCGTACCCGCAGGGGCAGGCTAGTGTTGGGTGGCCTAGCACCCGCATGCGGTGCAGGTATCTATTAAGCCCTATATGCTCTATTTATAGATTTATAAGAATAGTGCTTTTAACCTTTATAAGCCCTTTATATATAGTCTTCTATTATTTGCTCTATTTAGTATTAAGGGCCGGCGTTAGTAGCCCGCGCCGTTCTATTTTGTAAAAGGACTCCTATGCCTTCTTCTACCTTTCTTTGTATTCGCATTTGATTGTAAATCGCCTTAAGCGCTTATAGGCTTTATCTAATTTGTCTTTATACCTAGTGCATAACCTTATAGCCTTTACTATAAGGTTACAGAGTATATTATAGCAGCTAGGGCTGTACTTTAGCCTTATAAGTAGCCTATAGTGGGTGTGGATTTTCTATTATATATTGCTGCATGCTATTTTAATATACTGGCGTGCTGGCCCTTTACGCGTATAGTCCGCGTAAGCCACTATAAGTTTCTCTAGTTTTAGCTAGAGTAGTGGGTATAATATTTTATATTCTAGTACTATAGTGCTCGTGGTCTTATAGGCCCCTAAAATTCTCTAGAGGCATTAGTTCTAGGTCGTTTTAAGCTGCTTAATCTTTGTCTTGCTAAGCTACTCCGGCATGCCTAGTATAGTATACTAGGTGGTGCATCTATATGTAATGGCAGGCCGGACTACTACCAAGTATATTAGGCGTGCTTTGCTAAAGCTAGCGCCCTAGGTAGATGCTATAAGCCGCGTAAGTGCCCCTATCTAGGTTACAGCTTTATTCTTTATAATGCTAATGTGCGGGCCCCATTTAAGCTTTAAGTCTACCTGCACTTCTAGTACTCTTAGGTCTATTATAGGGCCCTCCGTGAAGCCTTATATATTAACTATAGCTTTTAGGTTAACTCCTTTGCGGGCTTTTGTAAAGTGTATTAGGTGATATTTATCTAGTGTAAATACTACGCCGTGCTTCCTTGCCCATTTTATGTATCTATTATAGGCTCTCTTAATAGCCCTGCAGTTTGCCTCTATAGTTCTACTATATATAAGGATGTTTATGTCATCTATAAACCCGTAGGCCGTTGTGTTGCCGTCCTAAAGGGTTAGTAGTAGTATACTGGCGAAGAAGAGAAAGAGAATAGGCAATAGGGAGGAGCCCTATAGAATACCTATAGTGACTGCAATTAGTTCTACTATGTAGCTTCCTATAGAGAGCCTAGTTATACAGTCTTATAGAAAGGACCTAGTAAACCTTATTATCTACTTTAGTATACTCTAGACCTGTAGGTTATATATTATTTATTTGTATAAGACTTAATTAAACGCTCCTAATATATCTAGGCTAAGAAGTAATACTATAAGCCGTGGGTTTCCTTTCTATATAGCATAGATTTATTCTGTAAGGAGTTTAAGTGCTGTCTATGTAGAGCGTTCCGGCCGTGCCCCTATTTAGCTAGGCGGTAGCATACCCTTTTCCTCTACTATCTTAGAGAGCCTCTTAGCTATAATGCGTTTAAATAGCTTGCCTATTATTTCTAGCAGCGTAATAGGCCTGTAGGCTTTCGCTGTTGTATAGGACGCTTTCTAGGGTTTACGTAGAACTACTATAATTAATTCTTTAAATGGGCGGGGGTAGTATCCTCTATATAGGCACTTTATAAAGAAGTAGGCGAGCACTAGTGCTAGTTGCATCTTGCACTTCTTTAGGAATCTATTTATAATTCCTGTAATTCTAGAGGCCTTATCTAGCGTAATTTCTATTAGTGCTAAGAGTACGTCTTCTATGGTAACTTCTATAGAGGTGGTGTGCAGTTCCGGGTATTAGAACCCTTCTAGGTTAGATAGGTTAGCTTCTACTGGTGGTGGAAAGAACTGTTTAGTAAGTATGCGTGCTTTTATCTTATTATCTGCATGCAGGGTGGGGTTACCTGGCCGGGAGAGGGGGGGAAATTAAGAAGGGGGCCTTAATTCCTTTCTAACCGTGCGGCCCTATTTGGCCAGTTTCTATGCCCCTTTAGGGTTATTTATTACCTTCTCCACCGTGCAGCGCTATGCCTTAGTGCTCTCTTTCCGTATAGCTCTTTTCTTGCGGTTGCACTAGACCTAGTATAATATTTAGTCCTCTATAGAGCGTAACGAGCGCTATATTCTATACGCCCGCCTAGTCTTATATACCTCCTCTAAGCACTCCTCGGTCCAGGATAGTAATGCGTGCTGTAAGGGCCGTGCTATTAGTACTATAGCATTAATAGTAATTTTAATAAGTTAGTAGAGAATGCGTATAAAGTTATCTAGGTCTTCTTCTTCTTTATTGTCTAGGGGGTTATTCTAGTTTTCTAGCTTAACTAGCTAGGCTATAAGGTGCTTCTGTACGTTCTTCTATATAATATTCTTCTATAGCCGGCGTGGGGGCTATTTAGTTGCTAGTAGTAGTGTAATATTAAATTCCGTGTATATAGGGCGGTGGTCTAAGTAATAGTTCTACTCCTTTTAAACTGTGTAGGATGTTATACATTCTATTAGCTATTTAGATGTAAATGTAAGGTTAATTATAGTCTACTGCGTTCCTCTTGCCTACATTTCTATGCCCTCCTCCGTAGCTAGGGTTAGGCCTGCTTCTATTGTAATGCGAATAAGCTCCTTAGCTTGCTTTTCTGCACTAATTACCCGTATTCCTCCCTAGAACGGGTAGTGTAGGTTTATGTCGCCTATAAGTATATACTCTGCCTCCTTATATAGTATAGGGGGCAGCGTAGCTATAATCCCGTGTGGCTTTAGGTTGTAGATATTATGAATTTAAATGTCCTCTCCCCCGGCCTAGAGGGAGAGGGTAATAAGGTCCGGTAAGTAGTGCTCTACGGTCTATTAGCCTGGGTTTAGGTACTTATTAATATACGTGCATGTCCTAGCTTTTAGGCTTCCTCTATGCAGTAGGTGGTATAATTTTATGCGTAGTAAGGTGTGTTTCTAGGTGTTCTTCTATAGTTCTTATATAGCTAGCACCAACGGCTAGGGCTAGGCCGCCTCTACCTTCTCGAGGAACTCCCTTTAGGTCTCTCGGCTCTTGTTAATATTATACTGTATAATAGTAAGTGTATTAGGTTGCCCTAATATTAGGTATCTATAGAGTCTTTAGGGTTGTTTATTACGGCCCGGCTGGCCTTAGCATAGAGCTAATAGCTCGCTGCCTCTTCTTTCTAGGTGGACGGTATCTGAGTTACGTTGAATTGCAATAGTCCGGCGTTATCGCTGTAGGTTATTATCTAAGAGTAGTGTAGCGTTTTATGGGTAGGCTGCGGGGTTCTATAGAAAGGCTGCGGGCTGTTATAGTAAGGCTGCAGGTTATTATAGTTAGGCTGCTGCATTAAACGGGAAGTATATATTAATTGGGTAGTCTGCGTAGTATAGGTAGACTGTAGCACTCCGTTTATCTTTAGTTGTTTCGGGTTCTTATGCGTAGCAAATGTAGCGGATGTAGGGGGGTGTCCTACTCTCCTTAGGGTGCTGCCGTCTAGTGCGTTGCTATTCTTAGTGGCCTTCCTCTTCCTACTCGCCGCGTTAAGAGCTTGTAATTCCATTGTAGATTAGAATATTACCATGCCCGGCGTGTTATTAGTATTATTGTTAGGGCTGTTATTAGCCCTATAGTAGGTTAGTGCTGCCTACCTCTTTATATTAGCTTTTAGTTAAGTATTCTTTCTTATAGTGCACGCCGCACTATATAATAGGTGGCTTCTCTTATAGTTAGTGCACTTTCTAATGCTCTTCTCCGTGCATTATCTTGTGTTGTGAGCTCCTGCGCACGCCGCGCATACCGCCTTCTTCTTGCAGTGTCTAGCGACGTGCCCGTAGCCCTGGCATTAGAAGTATTAGGTGGCTGTAAAGCCTACCTTATACCTTACAGCCTCTAGCATGTATCTATTCTATGCTAGCCTGCTATCTATAATCTTATTTACTATTGCCTCCGTGCCTATAGTAACTATAGCCGATGAGGCGCGCCGTTTAGGGTTGTTTCTAATGGCCTGGATTTAATTTAGGTGCTTCTACGTAATCTTGTATATAGCTAGGCCTAGGTATAGTACCTTATTATCTTATATAATGCTGCTTTGTAGTGTTAGGTCCTCTAGGTCCGTCTCTTTAGGTACTCCGTGCACCTCTAGGAGGACCTTAGGTAGTTAGATTTATGCCGTTTTGCCTAGAACCTTTATCCATTCCTTCTTCTTTATTAGGGCTTCCTTAGCGGTTGCGTCCGGCACGTAGGCCTTTACATCTCCGCTCTAGAGCTTTCTAACGCTGTAGATCTTTATTGTGTTAGGCTCTTCTACTACTTAGAGCTTATAGGTAATAGTTGCGTTTAAGTCCTTATTTATTGCGGCGCGTTCCTTCTTGTCCTTAATATATATGGTGATTTTATAGGTAGTCTACATTATATACTCCCTATTTCCTGCAGTCTTACTATTTCTTCCTGCCGCCGTTACTACTGCGTAGGTTGTTTCTTGTGCAGACAGCGCCTATACGCCCTTCCGCGTTTCCTCTATTATCTTTATTATCTTCCTCTATGGCGTTTATTATAGGTCCTCCGCAGTGCCTAAGAGGCTGGCTAGTACGCGCCCGGCGAAGTTCTAGAGGTGCTTAAAGGCGTTATTTATCTCGGGGTTAGAAGATATAGGCTTATTCTATAGGGAGTCCTGTATACTATAGGCTTCTTTAATAAGCGCTTAGACGTCGGCGTAGACGTTCTACTTAGTCTTTAGTTGGTAGGTTTAGTTTTAGGGTTGTTATTGGTGTTATTGGTGGTATTATTATTGTTGTTGTTGTTAATAATGCTGCACAATAGGGGTTGCAATGCGTGATTCTACTACAACGCTGCTAGCATGGCTTGTAGAGCTCTAATACTGCGTGTAAACGTTTATAGGGCCTTAAGTAGCCCCTAGGGGCCCTCCTTAGGTTGTATTTCCAAGGTGCTGCAAATTTAATTGCATCGTTTTCGGCGTTAATATATCTATTTAATAAACCCCTATAATAGGTTTATAATAATAGTCACGCAATCCTATAGGGAAAATTTATCTAATATTAAATTGGATAATTTGTTCTCTAATTTAATAGATAAAGTAAGGAGATAAGAGTCTAAAGAGCATAAAACGGCTCTATTTAATAGAACTAAAAACTTCTTACCTAAAAATAAGAATATTATAGAAAAACAATACTATAAGAAGTGCAAAACAGCTATACACCTTATTTAGGATTATTTCTACTTATTTCCTAAAAGGGCACTAAAGTGGTTTAGAGCTAAAGAATAATTTAAACTACTAAAAGAAAATAAGGAAGAATCCTTTATTATAGAGGAATCTAACCCTAATAATTAGGGAGATTTTAATATAAATCTAGATGCAGCTAAAGTAAAGATATTTCTAGCATCCTATTATACTTCTAATAATAAAGCTAATTATATATTAGACTCCAGGAGCACAAGCTATATAATAGTAGATAGAAAGCTATTTACTAGCTATAAAGAGTAAGCTACTATATTAAATTAGGGAGAAAATAAAACTATAACTGTAGAAGGTGTAGGAAATGTATAATTAAAACTAAATAGGAATATATTTCTACTAGAAAAGTACCTTTTTATACCTTACTTTAGATATAATCTAATATCTATAAGTAAACTAGATTCTATAAAAATAAATATTATATTTAAAAATAAAATAGCTGCTATATATAAGAATAATACTATACTAGTAATAGTAATGCTTAAAGACTCTTTATATTATATAAATATAGAAAATACAACACTTTTTAGAAACTAAATATATAAAGAGATAGATAAAAGCAATTTAATAAATATATATATAGATAGAAATAATCTATCTATTTAGCACTAAAGAATAGGCTATATAAGCGCTAGAAAGCTTAGTATACTATTAGGTATAACTATAAAAGAATCTATATAATATAAAGCTTATATAAAAGCTAAAATAATAAAAAATAAGAGAAGTAAGGAAATAATACTAAAAATAGTAATTTCTTTAAAAAAAGTCTTTTTAGATTTAGCAGGGCCTATAAATCCACCTAGTTTAGGGGGTAATAAATATATTATCTTCTTTATAGATATAGCTTTAAGATAGATATTTAGAATATAAACTATTAAAATCTAAAGATAAAACTTATAACGCCTTTCTAGGATATAAAGCTAAGACTAAAAGTATAGAGGATAAAAGAAAGATATAAATCTTTAAAACTAATAATAGGGGAGAATATATAAATAAGAAGTTTAAAGTAACTCTTTTAAAAATAGGTATAACCTATTAATTCTTAAGCCTCTATATGCCGGAATAAAATAGCTTAATATAGTAAATTAACTTAACTATATTTAATATGGCCGGTGCTAGGTAGCCGACCCCTTTTTACTATTCGGCCGATGCTGTATTTCTATTTAGCCTACGCACCTACCTAAGAACCTTTTACCGCGTTCTAATTAGCTTACTTATTGGGCCGGCTCCTCTAGAGTATAGATAGATTCTAAATTTATACGTTTATATACTTAATAGTCTACTTCTCTACCTTCTCTACCTCCTTTAATACTATAGAGAAACTACTTATAGAGCTAAGGCCGCCACCTAATTACTTCTATATTAATATTAAGGCTGCGCTTTAGTCTATTAACTGGCATGCAATAAAAGAGGGCTATAGAATTATCCGTTGGCGCTTATATAAAAATAGTAAGGAAGAACTTTAATAGATTACTATTTAATATAATTATAGTAGTAAACTATCTAATCTAAAGCTATTATATATATAGAATAAGTTTTTAAAGTATACTAACTACTAGTTTCTTAGTAATATATAGGTAGTTAATAGCTCTAGTAAGTACTACTATACTACTATAGAAGGCTATACTAAGTATAATTATAAGCTGTTTCTAGATAATAGCCTGCCGGCTATTTATTAGAAGCGCACGCCCTCTATAGTAGTAGAAATATATTATTAGATTAACTCTAATATTTAACTAGATATAATCCTTAATAGCCTTCTACTTACTAGGTAAAAAATTAATATAAAGGATATATATAATAAGAAATATAGATATAAAAAGAAGAAACTTAGTAGCCTTACGCCTATATAGGCGCTCCTCTAATAGCTAGAAATATATAGAGGTCTAGGCGGTAAGAAGTATAACTATAGCTTTCTTCTAGATAATATACAACGCGTTACTTACCTCTTCTTTATTTATCCTAATAGCCTTAAAATATTTAAGAAGAATCTAGATATTCTACTTCTAGATTATATATATAAAATAAATTATTTCCTTATACTAATATTATATATAACTAGAGTTATATTCTCTAACTAGAACTATAAAATAGGCTACACGTTCTTAGCTAGTAAAATAGAACCTAATTATCTCTTTATTATATAGGCTCTTATAGACCTCTATTACTAACTAGATATTATACCTTATATATTTATTATAGATAAAGAGAAGGCTCTAAAGAACGCGCTTATATAGTATTTTTCTAGCGTTAAATAGGTTTTATATAGATAGTATATTATAAAGAATATTAGATTAAAAGCTATAGAGTTATAGAAGAAGAATAAATAGTATTTACTTACTGCACTAGAAATATATAAAGAAGAAGAAGAGCTAATACTAGATTAGCTTAAGGTAGTAGAAGCTAATTATACTAAGTTTCTATACGCCTAGAATAAGCTTCTATAGGTTAAATTTATTAACAACTTTATAGCCGGCTAGAAGAAACTAATTAATAAGTATATACTAATTAAACCGCTTCTAGCTAGCTACCTTATAGATAAGTAGGCACTATACTAGACTTAATTTTCTAACTATTAGATTAGAAAGTACCTTTACTATAGTAATATAGTAATATTGCATTTAGAGGGCTTATATAGCTATCTAAAGAAGCGCTTATAGAATACTAGAGAAGACCTCTATAATATAGTAAGCTCTATAGATAACCTTATCTATAGGTAGTATAATAAGCTTAATAATAACCGCATATAGAGCTTATAAAGTATACCTTTTAGCCTTAATCTACCTAAATTTAAATACCTTATAGGTAAGGTAATATCTTAGAGGCTATAGCTACTTTAAAAGTAGCTCTAGCTAGCTAAGAAGAATTAGTTTACTACTATATACTCTAGTAAATCTAGAGTACCTATAGTATACTCTACTATTATAAACTATACTAAGAATTATACTATATAGTAATAAACGTCTATAAGACTATACTAGAATTAATTAATAGATACTAGCTATTAATACAGCCTTATACTAAGCTAGCGCCTACGTCTAAGCTACCCCCTATTAACCCTCTACTTCTTATCTAATAGCCTTAAGTTATATAATAATATAAGGGGCGGCTAGCTAGAAAGACGCCTAACTACTCTACTTAATAAGAGCCCTTAGGATTTAAAATTATAGAGTAAAATAATCTAGTAAATAGAGCCCGTGCAGCTCTTAGTAGAAGTAGGCGCGGCAGCCGACTAGCGGGCATATAGCAAGAGCCTATAATAATACCTGCGCAGCTAAATATAGAGGGTTTAGGTTAATAGGTAACTACTAAGAGTACTACAGCGTTAATAGCTGCGTTAACAGCTACTTAGTAGCCTAGAAAGCGCGGCAGGCTACTAAAAAACTTAATACTAGGCCCTTCTACTAAGAAGTAATGTGTGAATATAAAGGTAGACCTTAAGCGGAAGATTGCCCTACTAGAAGCGCAGGTACGGGGTTTACAACCTGTCGCAGGAAGCATAGCGCAGTTAACAGCCCTACCGCAGCCTTATAAGGCAGCTTATAAGGCGGCTAATAAGGATTTTAATAAGTATATAGAGGATCTTATTAATAAGGACTTTATATAGGTACTTATAGGCTAGCGGTAATAGAGAGAGGGCCTCTATTAGATGTAAAATTAACGGTTTAGGCATTCTTATAGGCAGGTAGGCATATAGATATATAGATATATACTAAATAGTAAGGCTATACAGCCTATATATTAAACGGGAAGACTGCATATATATTAAGTAAAGGGCCGGAGCTTCCTCTAAGCCCTCTAAGCTAATTAGAACGCGGTAAAAGGTCCTTAGGTAGGTGCGTAGGCTTAGAAATACGGCATCGGCCGAATAGTAAAAAGGGGTCGGCTATCTAGCACCGGCCTTTTATATAGTAAGGGCTCTATTATATATAGCTAAATTACCTTTTAATCTATAGGGAGAAGCTGTAAATGCGGCCGTATATATATATAATAGAACGCCGCACTCTAGCTTAAAAGATAAAACGCTATTTAAGCTATATTATAAAAGAAAAGCTAAAATAGATAATATTAAAATCTTTAGCTTTACAGCTTATTATAAGGTTAAAACGCAAATAACTAAATTAGAACTAAGAGCTAAAAAGGCTATAATATTAGGCTATAGTTTAAATGCGTATAGATTATTAGATCTAGAAACTTACAAAATCTTCTAGGCAAGAGATATAATTATAATAGAAAGCTTTCTAAATATAAAGAATAAAGTAAATAAAACGGAAAGCTCTATAGAATATACTATAAAGCCACTAAAAGAACATAGAAATATAGACAATAATATAATAAGTAGTAATAATACTATTAGAAATAAAAGTAGTAATAATACTATTATAGATAAAAGCTTATCTAAAGATAAATTAGCTATAAAACCATTAAAAAATCAATCTACTTAAAGATATACATAAAATCCAAATTTGATAAATAGATACATAGATGAAAACCAGGTATAATTATTATATTAAATACATATATAGATAGAAACTAAACTTAATTATCTATAAATGCATACACAGAGGATCTATCTAAAGATGAATTAGCCTTTATTATTAATAATAATAACAGGCCAAATATATATAAACAAGCTATAGAATCTCTATATAATAATAAATAGATAGAAGCTATGTAAATAGAAATAGAATAGCTTAATAAGTAAAATACCTAGAAGTTAGTAGACTTACTAGTAAATAGAAATGCGTTAAAAGGATGCTGGGTCTGTAAAATTAAAACTAATATAGATAATAATATATCTAAATGTAAGGCAAGATAGGTAGTAAAAGATCTTAGCTAAACTTATAGCATAGATTATAAAGAAACCTTTGCAAATATCTACCGCCTAGAAATATATAGGCTCTTACTTATAATAGCTACTTATTATAACTAGGAAATAATATAATAGGACTTTAAAAACGCATTTACGCATGCAGGGTTAGATAAAAAACTATACGTAAAACAACTACATAGTTTTAGTAAAGATAATAAAGTCTATAAACTAAATAAAGCCTTATATAGCTTAAAACAATTATCTAGATAGTAGTATATATATACATCTAGCTACTTATCTAGAGAAGTATAGTTTTAAAACTACTATTATAGACTAAGTAGTATTTAGATATACGCAATTAAATATAATAATAGTCTACTACGTAGATAATTTATTAGTATTTAGCCTAAATATAAAAGATATAGAAAATCTATAATTAAAACTAAGTAAAGACTCAGAATTAATAAACCTAGGCCCTATATCCTATTTTCTAGATATGGAAATAATATGTAATGGAAAGGAAAGAACCCTATTACTAAGCTAGAAAAAGTATATAAAAAGTCTCTTAAAAGGATTTAATAAAGAGAAACTAAATCCTGTTTCTATACTAGGAGAAATAGGTATAAAACTAGAGAAAAACAATAAACAGGCATTAAAAGAGGATATAAAACTATACTAATAATAAGTTAGAAGTCTTATCTATCTATCTATAAAAACAAGACTAGATATAGCCTATAGCGTAAATCTACGCGCTTATTTTATATCTAATCCCAGTCCTATTCACTTTAAAGCTTTAGAAAGGATATGGAAATACTTATTATATAAGCCTACGCAAGGACTAAGCGTTAAATTTTCTTCTAATGATCCTGCACCTTATATATTAGGCTATTTTAATGCAGATTATAGGGGTGATATATTAGGAAGAAAATCTACTATAGGATATTACTTTTCCTATAGAAAAACACCTATTAGCTAGAATAGTAAACTATAGAAATCTATAGCACTATCTAGTTGCGAATCTAAATATATGGTACTAAAAGAAACTATACAAGAATATATATACTTAATAAGTATATTAAAACAACTTTAAATTAAAAATAAAGAAGACTTCTATCTATTTACAGATAGTTAGTCAGCTATAGAACTAGCTAATAATCCCAAACATTACTCAAAAACTAAAGATATTGATATACAATATCACTTTATAAGAGAAAACGTTCGAAACGGCTTAATAAAGCTAGCTTACCTTATTATAAAGTAGCAAATAGCTAATATATTTACTAAACCATTAGTAGGAAGTAGTTTTGCTAAAATAGTAGACTACATAAGATTAGACACTAAATAAATATAAACGTATAGATAGAAATCTATCTATATAGATACATAGATACATAGATATATAGATATAACTCTATTACGGAAATACATAGATACATAGATTCTATCTATCTATCTATCTATGCAAAGAAGAAAAATCATCTATCTATCTATCTATCTATGCAAAGAAGAAAAATCATCTATCTATCTATCTATCTATCTATGCAAAAAAGAAAAATCATCTATCTATCTATCTATCTATCTATCTATCTATCTATCTATCTATCTATCTATCTATCTATCTATCTATCTATCTATTTATTTATTTATCTATCTATTTATCTATCTTTCTATCTATTTACTAATTCATCGCTCTTTATATACCTATGCATCTACTTACCAATTCATTAGTATTTATCTATCTATCTATCTATCTATCTATCTATCTATCTATCTATCTATCTATCTATCTATCTATCTATCTATCTATCTATCTATCTATCTATCTAT
>MU004201.1:439105-534402 GCA_010093605.1 Lophium mytilinum | reverse complement strand
GATAGATAGATAGATAGATAGATAGATAGATAGATAGATAGATAGATAGATAAATACTAATGAATTGGTAAGTAGATGCATAGGTATATAAAGAGCGATGAATTAGTAAATAGATAGAAAGATAGATAAATAGATAGATAAATAAATAAATAGATAGATAAATACATAGATAGATTAATAAATAGATAGATAAATAGATAGAAGTAATGAATTAGTAGACGTATAGATGAAACTAATAAATTAGTATATAGATATATTTATGTACATATATACTTTAATAATTAATCTACTACTTAGTAAAAAGCGCACACTAAAAGTTTTAACCTACTTACATAGTCTATTATTCAAATACTTTCTTTAAATAAAGTATTACTATAAATAGTACTTCTCTATACTATATATTCTTTTCTACACTTTAATTAGGGCCTTATATTACGAGTAAGATACTAGCCTTATTAATAGCCTTTAATAGTAAATCTTAGGTATTTATATTTCTTATATTAGCTTACATAGAAATAAATTTAAAGTAAGAGATATTATAATAATAAGGGCTAGCAAGAAATAGTAGAAATATAACCCTATAATAAGTTAAAGTATTATTAGTTCTAGTATACTTTTAGATAGGTAGATAGGTAATAATATAATAGCATACTTAGTATAATAGATAAGTATAAGTTTATATAGAAAGGCTATATAGATTATATATAGGCTTATATAAAGTTATTATACTTAGATAGTATAAATAATAAACTTAAATGTCTATATAGCTGTATATATACTCTTATCTTCGCTTCTAATAATTATAAATAGAAGAAAGCTTTACTTATTATAGCTATAAGTTATTAAGTTAACTAAAAGATTAAGTAGAATAAGGATATATAAATATTAAGGAAAAGAATTCTTATTTAAAAATATATTATATATACTATAGAGGAAAAACAATGCAATTAAATTCGCAGCACCTTGGAAATACGACCCAAGGAGGGCCCCTAGGGGCTACTCAAGGCCCTACGAACGTTCGCACGCAGTATCAGAGCTCTACGAGCCGTACTGGCGGCGTCGCGGTGGAATTACGCATCGCAACCCCTATCGTGCAGCATCATTAATAACAACAACAACAACAACACTACTAATAACACCAACAACAACTCTAAAACTAAATCTACTAACTGAAGACTAAGTAGAACGTCTACGCCGACGTTTAAGCGCTTGTTAAAGAAGCCTATAGCATACAGGACTCCCTACAGAATAAGCCTATATCCCCTAACCCCGAGATGAACAACGCCCTTAAGCACCTCTAGAACTTTGCCGGGCGCGTACTAGCTAGCCTCTTAGGTACTGCGGAGGACCTATAATAAACGCCATGGAGAAAGATAATAAAAATAATAGAGGAAACGCGGAAGGGCGTATAGGCGCTGTCTGTATAAGAAACAACCTATACAGCGGTAACGGCGGCAGGAAGAAATAGTAAGACTGCAGGAAATAGGGAGTATGTAATGTAGACTACCCATAAAATCACTATACACATTAAGGATAAGAAGGAACGCGCCGCAATAAATAAGGACTTAAACGCAACTATTACCTATAAGCTTTAAGCGGCAGGAGAGCCTAACATAATAAAGATCTACGGCGTTAGAAAGCTCCAGAGCGGAGACGTGAAGGCCTACGTGCCGGACGCAACCGCTAAGAAAGCCCTAATAAAGAAGAAGGAATAGATAAAGGTCCTAGGCAAAACAGTATAAATCTAACTACCTAAGGTCCTCCTAGAGGTGCACGGAGTACCTAAAGAGACGGACCTAGAGGACCCAACGCTGCAAAGCAGTATTATATAAGATAATAAGGCACTATACCTAGGCCTAGCTATATATAAGATTACGTGGAAGCACCTAAATTAGATCTAGGCCATTAGAAATAACCCTAAACGGCGCGCCTTATCGGCTATAGTTACTATAGGCACGGAGGCAATGGTAAATAAGATTATAGATAGCGGGCTGGCATGGGACGGATACATGCTAGAGGCTATAAGGTATAAGGCAGGCTTTACAGCTACCTAATGCTTCTAATGCCAGGGCTATAGGCACGTTGCTAGATACTGCAAGAAGGAGGCGGTATGCGCGGCGTGCGCAGGAGCTCATAATATAAGATAATGCACAGAGGAGAGCATTAGAAAGTGCGCTAACTGTAAGAGAAGCCACCTATTATATAGTGCGGCGTGCACTATAAGGAAGAATGCTTAACTAAAAGCTAATATAAAGAGGTGGGCAGCACTAACCTACTATAGGGCTAATAATAGCTCTAATAATAACACTAATAACACGCCGGGTATAGTAATATTCCAATCCATAATAGAATTATAAGCTCTTAACGCGGTAAGTAGAAAGAGGAAGGCTACTAAGAACAGCAACGCACTAGACGGCAGCACTCTAAGGAGAGTAGGACGCCCCCCTATATCCGCTATATTCGCCGCGCATAAGAACCTAAAATAACTAAAGATAAATAGAGTGCTATAGTCTGCCTATGCTATATAGACTACCTAATTAATGCATACTTTCTATTTAACGCAGCAGCCTAACTATAACAACCTGCAGCCTTGCTATAACAGCCCGCAGCCTTTCTATAGAACCCCGCAGCCTACCTATAAAATGCTACACCACTCTTAGACAACAACCTACGGTGATAACGCCGGACTATTGCAATTTAACGTAACTCAGGTGCCGTCCACCTAGGAAGAAGAGGCAGCGAGCTATTAGCTCTATACTAAGGCTAGCCGGGCCGTAATAAATAACCCTAAAGACTCTATAGATACCTAATGTTAGGGTAACCTAATATACTTACTATTATATAGTACAACGTTAATAAGAGCCAAGAGACCTAAAGGGAGTTCCTCGAGAAGGTAGAGGCGGCCTAGCCCTAGCCGTTGGTGCTAGCTATATAAGAACTATAGAAGAACACCTAGAAATACACCTTACTACGTATAAAATTATACTACCTACTATATAGAGGAAGCCTAAAAGCTAGAATATACACGTATATTAATAAGTGCCTAAACCTAGGCTAATAGACTATAGAGTACTACTTACCAGACCTTATTACCCTCTCCCTCCAGGCCGGGGGAGAGGACATTTAAATTTATAACATCTACAACCTAAAGCTATATAGGATTGTAGCCACGCTGCCCTCTATACTATATAAGGAGGCAGAGCATATACTTATAGGCGATATAAACCTATACTACCCGTCCTAGGGAGGAATATAGGTAATTAGTGTAGAAGAGTAAGCTAAGGAGCTTATTCGCATTATAATGGAAGCAGGCCTAACCCTAGCTATAGAGGAGGGCATAGAAATATAGGTAAGAGGAACGTAGTAGACTATAATTAACCTTATGTTTATATCTAAATGGCTAATAAAATATATAACATCCTGCATAGTTTAAGAGGAGTAGAACTATTACTTAGACTACCGCCCTATATACACGGAATTTAATATTACACTACTACTAGCAACTAAATAGCCCCTACGCCGGCTATAGAAGAATATTATATAGAAGGACGTATAGGAGCACCTTGCAGCCTAGCTAGTTAAGCTGGAAAACTAGAATAACCCCCTGGACAATAAAGAAGAAGAAGACCTAGATAACTTTATACGCATTCTCTACTAACTTATTAAAATTACTATTAATACTATAGTACTAATAGCACGGCCCTTATAGCACGCATTACTATTCTAGACTAAGAAGTACTTAGAGGAGGTATATAAGACTAGGCGGGCGTATAGAATATAGCGCTCGTTACGCTCTATAGAGGACTAGATATTATACTAGGTCTAGTATAACTATAAGAAAAGAGCTATATAGAAAGAGAGCACTAAGGCATAGCGCCGCACGGTGGAGAAGGTAACGAACAACCCTAAAGGGGCATAGAAACTAGCTAAATGGGGCCGCACGGTTAGAAAGGAATCGAGGCCCCCTCCTTAATTTCCCCCCCTCTCCTGGCCAGGTAACTCTACCCTGCATGCAGATAACAAGATAAAAGCATGCATACTCGCCAAATAGTTCTTTCCACCACCGGTGGAAGCTAACCTATCTAACCTAGAAGGGTTCTAATACCTAGAACTATACACTACCTCTATAGAAGTTACTATAGAAGACATACTCTTAGCACTAATAGAAATCGCGCTAGATAAGGCCTCTAGAATTACAGGAATTATAAATAGATTCCTAAAGAAGTGCAAGATATAACTAGCACTAGTACTCGCCCGCTTCTTTATAAAGTACCTATATAGAGGACACTACCCCCGCCCGTTTAAAGAATTAATTACGGTAGTTCTACGTAAACCCTAGAAAGCGTTCTATATAATAGCGAAAGCCTACAGGCCTATTGCGCTGCTAGAAATAATAGGTAAGCTATTTAAACGCATTATAGCTAAGAGGCTCTTTAAGATAGTAGAGGAAAAGGGTATGCTACCGCCTAGCTAAATAGGGGCACGGCCGGAACGCTCTATATAGACAGCACTTAAACTCCTTATAGAATAAATTTATACTGTATAGAAAGGAAACCCACGGCTTATAGCATTACTTCTTAGCCTAGATATATTAGGAGCGTTTAATTAAGTCTTACATGAATAAATAATATACAACCTACGGGTCTAGAGTGTACTGGAGTAGATAATAAGGTTTACTAGGTCCTTTCTATAAGACCGCATAACTAGGCTCTCTATAGGAAGCTACATAGTAGAACTAATTGCAGTTACTACAGGCATTCCGCAGGGCTCCTCCCTATCGCCCATCCTCTTCCTCTTCTTCGCTAGTATACTACTGCTAACCCTTTAGAACGGCAATATAACGGCCTACGGGTTTATAGATAATATAAATATCCTTATATATAGTAGAACCACAGAGGCAAACTGCAGGGCCATTAAGAGAGCCTACAATAGATGCATGGAATAGGCAAGAAAGTACGGCGTAGTATTCGCACTAGATAAATATTACCTAATACACTTTACAAGAGCCTATAAAGAAGTTAACCTAAGAGCTACAGTTAATATATAAGGCTTCACGGAGGGCCCTATAATGGACCTAAGAGTACTAGGAGTGTAGGTAGACTTAAAGCTTAAATAGGGCCCGCACATTAGCATTATAAAGAATAAAGCTGTAACCTAGATAGGGGTACTTACGCGGCTTATAGCATCTATCTAGGGCGCTAGCTTTAGGAAAGCACACCTAATATACTTGGTAGTGGTCCGGCCTGCCATTATATACGGATGCACTACCTAGTACACTGTACTAGGCATGCCGGAGCAGCTTAGTAAGACAAAGATTAAGCAGCTTAAAATAACCCAGAACTAATGCCTCCGGAGAATCTTAGGGGCCTATAAGACTATAAGCACTACAGTACTAGAATATAAAACGTTATGCCTACTACTCTAGCTAAAACTAGAGGAACTTATAGTGGCTTACGCGGACTACACGCGCAAAGGGCCAGCACGCTAGTATATTAAAACAGCATGCAGCAATATATAACAGGAAATCTACACCTACTATAGGCTACTTATAAGGCTAAAGTACGGCCCTAGCTGCTGTAATATACTCCGTAACCTTGCAGTAAAGGCTATAAGGTTATGCACTAGGTATAAAGACAAATTAGATAAAGCCTACGAGCGCTTAAGGCGATTTACGATTAAATGCAAATATAAAGAAAGGTGGGAGAAGGCATGGGAGTCCTTTTATAAAATAGAACGGCGCGGGCTACTAACGCCGGCCCTTAATACTAAATAGAGTAAATAATAGGAGACTATATATAAAGGGCTTATAAAGGTTAAAAGCACTATTCTTATAAACCTATAAATAGAGCATATAGGGCTTAACGGATACCTGCACCGTATGCGGGTGCTAGGCTACCTAACACTAGCCTGCCCCTGCGGGCACGGCCTCTAATTGCCACGCTATGTAGTAATAAACTGCAAGAGGCATATAGAGGGTAGAGGCGAACTATTTAAGGAAGTAAAGACTTGGATGTATAAGGAAATATATAAAAGTAAAAAGGGACCTAAGGTAGTAGCTAGGTAGTTTCTATAGAAAATAGACCTGCTACCCTACCTCTTAATGGCGAGAGAGATGGAAAGGGAGTAGACCTAGCCCTCCCGCTTAATACTACAGCCCTGCCATTACCTATAGCCTTGCTATAACCAACAGCCTTGCTATAACTAACAGCCTTGCCATTACTAATAGCCTTGCCATTACCTATAGCCTTACTATTACCTATAGCCTTACTATTACCTATAGCCTTACTATTACCTATAGCCTTACTATTACCCCTAACTACACTACAGCGGGCCTTAGCGCCCCCTCTTAACTAGTACTTGGTATAGATAGTTAGCTTTAGGTCTCTGCTATATACCCTGCAATGTATACTTTCTATATACTTCCTATCCCTTACAGCCCTCCTATTTCTAAACAGCCTACCTACTTTACAACAGTATATACACGCGGCTCCCTCCCTCCCGCTATTAGTTAGTTATGCTATAAGGGCTTATACTTGCTATAAGCGGCTGTATACTTCCTAATTGCAGACTATAAACTATATACTCTACACTCTTAGCCCTCCTATAGCTGTTAGCCATGCCACAGAGGCTTATACGTGCCACTACGGCTGCAAACTCTATATAGCCGCTTGCAGCCCTTCTACTCTTATAGCCTGCCTATAAACTATATACTTTCTATATACCTCCGCTATATACTACCTACACGCCGCGCAGCCTTTCCATCTCTAACAGCCTACACGGCTACTATTTATTTTACCTTATTACCTTAGATAAAGGCCCCGCGAGCGCACCACTTGCACGCGGGCCCTTACGCTAATTCTATACTAGCCTCGCATCTGGATTCCACTCGGCCCAAACCTAGAAGGACGACGACGAACCTTCCCGGATAGATATAGGAAGACGCATTTTAATGGCTTATTCTATAGCAGTTCTTATAGACCTACTATATATCCCCTATAGTAAAATATAAAGGAGAAGGGCGCCTAACGCCAGATATAATAGAGGACGAGGTTTTCACCCGAACGCTGCCCGGTAGCAAACAGTTTCCCCTTATAAATTAGCCTAGATAGAATAGCTATATGGACCCTAACGGGAGCTACACTAGCGTAATAGAATTTAATAATAATAATAATATACTATAGAGTACTATATAATTTTAGGTAAAGATATAAAGGTTTAATAAGATAGGTTCTAACTACTTTTTATAATTATCTATCTATCTACTAAACTTTTAGTATTTATATATCTATCTATACTTCTAATTATATACTAGTTACTTACTCTTTATCTATTTATCTATTTATCTATCTATTTAGTTTCTTATATTTTAATATTTTTATATTTTATCTATTTAATTATTTAATGCTCTTTTATCTACCTATATATCTACTTATAAATTTATTACTTTTTCTCTATTTATCTATCTATCTATCTATCTATTAATCTATTCTTACACCAACTCTATACCTTTAAAGCAGGGCCTGCAACTATCTTAAGAACGCTAAGTGGCAGCCTTCTAATTGGTATTACATAACTATTACTACCTTGTAGCTTGCAGGCTAATATAGGCTAGTAAGCTATATATATTAGAAGTTTAGATCTAATATAGGGTATAGAAAATAGACAAGCCTAATTATTACCCCCCTTTTTGCTACGTATTACCCCCCTTTTCACTCCATATTACCCCCCCTTAATTAGGCCTAGCTCCGGCCCGTATAAATATTGTTCCTCTAATTAAACTCGCTCGTTTACCTTTTCGAGGCGGAGCTAGGGCTGCGTAAAATGGCAAGTACCTATGCATTATAAAACGGAAAGGCTGCACTACCTACGCTAACAGGACTCTATTCACTCTATCTATTATAGCTACTCTACCAGCGGAAGAAGTCTAGATGGCCGCCGTCCAATTGCTGGCTAAAAGGAATGTTAACTACGCCTATAAACTATAGCTTTACACCTAAATACCTTCTAGTTTCTTCACCACGGGCAGTCTCTTCCTTAGGCGTAGACATAGGGGCATCCTTAGGGCCTAGTTAGCTACTGGGGACTAAGAAAATTAAGCCCTAAGTAGCTGTTGGAGTGCCTGCTTATCCAGTATGGTGGTGAGGCTGGTGATATATTAAGAGAGAGTGCAGTAGTAATATAAATTCCTTATTAAGCACGAGCAGGCAAGCAAGTAAGTTGGATTGGTGGAACAGTATTCTTACGGGCCGGAGCTAGCCTAATGTAGGGGGGGTGATATGGAGTGAAAAGGGGGGTAATACGTAGCAAAAAGGGGGGTGATAATTAGGCTTATTCTAGAAAATAAGAGTAGGGGTATATTGTTAGATAATATGTAGCCTCTAGATGCATCCGGTGGATTAGCACAGATACTAAGTTATAAAAGTACGTTGAAGAAGAGGTAGAATTCCTAAAGTAACACCTCGCAGTACTATGCTTTTAGCAAAACTAGTTCTGGTAAACCTCGGCTGTCTTTACCTGCAAGTATAGAAACTAACCTTTTAAGCAGTATAGCGGTTTTTTGGAGTTCTACTCTAAACTCTACATGATTTCCACACCGCGCACAGGCTAGCCCGCCCGTGAGCTAAAAGATTAGTGGTAAAGCCCCTGTACGCTACATGGGCGCGGAAATTAGGGGGCTTACACAAGTCCTTCATAAAACGTATATTGTTGAACAGACATTCTACATTATAGAATATTAGTTTTACACTTGCTTAGGCCTCGCGCACCCGCACCTGCAGCACGCCTATCCACCTACGGCTTAAAAAGTTAACTGTGCGCTGTATAGGAGCCGGATGAGCCCTTAACGTTCGCATCAAAAATCAAAATAAATACAGGCCCGCAGCTTGCGCAGCATAGCTCCCGACACTCCGTCTATCTTTCTTATCCTTATCTTTCATAGTTATTACTGGGATCCTAATCCTGAAGCACTAAAAGGCTAGTAAGAAGGACCTAGTACTGTTGTAAAGAAGTTAGAGAGTATAAAAAAAGCCTCCTCCCCCTAAGAAAAAGACTGTTTTATAGACTTTAAGGACTAGCCTTTATCCTAGCAGCGTGAACGCCGTAAACCTATATAGGATTAAGACATTAGAAGGCATTACTGCAAAATCGCAAGACTAAGACGACTATAGCCCGGGGGAGCATAGGGTCACGGGGACGCTGCACTCGGTGCTTACGGTGACGTGACGGGAGGTGATTATGGGCTAAGGCCTCCGCTAGCTTTCTCCTCTATATCTCTAAGGCTAACTTATGTAGATCTATACAGCTTCCGTCCTACGTAGCTACTAAGCGTTATATTACTCTCTTTTCTATCGCCTATATACGCTTACGTATTTACTTTAGTACTACTTTATATTTAATCTAAGCTATCTTCTAATAAATCAGCGTTTCCGCCCGCAATCAGCTATTAAAGTTAATGGGTTACGTTTATTTAGACCCGTAATAGCCAAGCGGTGGATTCAATCGATATTAAAGAGCTCTTAACCTGGGCCGCCGAGGGAAGAGCGCTCGGCCGGTATTGACTTAAACGCCGTTTAGGCTCTTGGCCCCTTCAGCAGCAGTGGTTGCCTTGACCAGCACGATGGTGGCCGCGGCTTTAACGTCGTTCAGCCTCCTAGCTACACCAGCAGCGGTTTCCTGGACTAAAGTAATAGTGCCGATGCTTTTGCTGACGTCGTTGGGTCTATAGATGTTAAGGACTTTCTTGACTCGTTGGACAGTTTTGACGAAAAACTCCTGACGAGCACGTATGATCGCTCTTCAGCTATTAAATAGAAAGACCGGAATAAGGTATCGGGAGCTCCACCCATTAAGAATTCGGAAGATTAGCTGTGGCGATCATCCTTGTATGTCAGTTGCGCCAACATTGGGTGGGTGCTAAGAGGCCACAGCAACATAAGGGGAAGTATGAGGGAAAGAAAAGGGGGATTGCAACTAGAATGCAGAGGCCCGAGATCGCGTGAAGATTGCGTATCCAGCCGCAGAAGGGGCTCGCCACCGCATTCCACCGCCACTATTAAAGGACGAGAAGGAGTTTAATAGCTCAGCGTTGGAGACCAGTAAGAGCATTAAGGATCCGCTGTAGTAATTCTCTTCGTATGCCGACTGCGCCAACGGTTGGTGCCGAGGGGCTGCCATAACATAAGGGCAAGTTGGAGGAAGGAGGAAGAGGGATTAGGATCGGAATGCCGAGGCTCGAGGAAGAATAAGTATCGCGTCCCTAGCTAGAGAAGGGTCGCGGAAGCTAAATAAAAGATGCGGTTTCAACGACGTGAAGAGGAAGAGTAAATCCGGCGTTTGTTAGTAGTATAGTATACCGTAAGCTAATAAGCGCATCTTAAGGCACGGGCGGACACTATAAAGATTAAAAATGTCAAAGGTACCAAATAAATTTTGATAGAGAAGTTTCGCTTCCGTTACTATTATAACTCCTAGCTAGACTAAAAAAGCTGAATATGGGTATATTGTGATAAGAAAAAGTTTAACTCCAACTCCCATTACTTCTCCATTGCTGGTCTACCTGAACCTGCCTGCAGCCATTTCATCTTAGGACTCCTTCCACTTCCGACCGTACCCTAATCGTACTGGCGTGGAAAGCCATTAATAATACGACATGTGCCTCATGGAGCCGTTCTATTTATACAAGTCTGCAATTATTTAAAAGGTAATAGAATTAAAGGTGTTTACTCCCCTTATATGCACGTATAGAAATGGTATACTCTACCGGCATATGTACTCCCTGGCCAGCTCCTGGGTAAACTTGGCGTAAGCGAACTAGTATCTGTGGTCAAGTAGGCTGACAATCCCCGGAAGATCGTAGAAGGAGTAATCGTGGCACTGGGGCCCCGAGACTGTAATGGAGATAACGTTTAGGCTAAATTAGCATTATCCATTATTGAGAGGCTGAATACCGTAAACCGCATACGCAGCGTAGATTTCGGGGGCCTGGGTCAGGTTTAGAATCGCTAGGTGCGCGCAGTGAAGCGCGTTCACTAGGTAGTCTTTGTTCCATAGGGTGCAGAACGGAACAATAAATGGGCATCCATTTAAGACCCAAGGAAAGAAAGGCGCCCAATTTGATAATATAGACGTAGGCTCTAAGAGCTGGTAGCTCATTAACAGCTCAATCTTGCAAGTCCACCCCGTACCGGGTGTGGTGTCCACTAGAGACGTAAGTAAAACCGGGCAGCGTTTGTAACTATCCCACTCCCTTAGCATAATTCTCTCCCCGGGAAAGATCGCGTGCGAACATAACTTGTAGATAGATTAATCCCCTATAAGAACCTGCTCGGCGCTTAGGGCGTCGTGAAATAAATATCTCGGCGGAGGGGGGGGCATGTTGACACGGTCGAATAGACTTATGCCGGTCTTTTTCATCTTCCCTAGAACTAGATAGGGTTAAAATAGGCACACAATTAGACTAAGGAAAGCAGTAGTGCAGCAAAGACTTACAGTACACGAGGTTTTCAGGTTGGTGCCCAGCTATCTGTGACTCCTCCACGTTGCTAGATGCGACTTGTGCTAGGGGGGGTATTGGTATGCCTGGTAGATACTCCGGCGCGATAGAGCCTGGGTGCCGATTGAAGGCTTGGGGATAGATAGGTATGTCTAGAGGATATGCTAGATATATATACCTATTAAGAGCTAGAGATGTAGATGGCATAGGCAGAGGGCGAGCTGGTAGGCCGAAGGTATGTGATGGTGGGATGAAAGCTAGGGGACGTAAAGGTGCGACAAGTCTAGGCAAAAAAGTGTGCTCTGGTAAGAGCGACGTGTTAGCAGGTTTTGGAAATGCAGTAGCTATGCTAATAGATATACTAGGGCAGATAACGGGGCCAGAAACGTGCGGAAGCTTATTTGGTGCGTACTGTTTAGGCTCCATTTAGCTAGATAAAGATAGGGTTGACGGAGGCATAATATTCTAGAGCTTAAGGTTAGCCAGGTAGATAGCTATTGGCCACTTTAACAGGCAGAAAGCGTACCAATTAACAAGGAGATAAGACAGGAGCCTACAACAAGGGTGCAACGAACTGGATGCTGGCAAACGAGAAAAGTATTTAAGGAGAAGGCGAGAACTAGATGTTGGTTGGAAAATAAGAAAGGCGACGGAGAAAAAGGCGAGGTCTGGATGCTGGTAGGAATCCAAGAAAAGTAATTAAGAAGAAGTAAGAAGAAGAGATGTCGTCAACTTTATACAACACCAAGACGAGTGGAATCACTCTGGGCTTCAGCGTCATGGGCCTCAGCGGATTGGGTGCTCCTCAAGCAAGCGGTCTAGCTTAGGGCAGGCCATCCTAAGCGGAACCTAGGCCCCGTCTTAGCTCCCGATGTCCCGTCGTCTTCATGGCCAATAACTAGCGGTTCGATAGACACGAAGTGCAGCAACCATCCGTCGAGGAGTTTCCGTGAAGTTAATAGACGGGAGCCGCAGCAGCTATCCGTTGAGGCACTTCAGTCAAGTGATAGTTGCGGGATGGAGGTGCTCGGATCCGCTCCTAGGGGTATAGGTGTCTAACGGCGCTCCAAATCCTTCTATAGCGTGGACGCAATATAGGCGCAGTTGCATTCTAGTTTAAATAATAGATAGCGGACTGTATATAGCTACGCTGCGCATGCGTTGTTACTAGTGAGTTGGGGGAGGGGATAGTTAGGGGGAGGATGGGGAGCGGGATGGAACTAGGGGGCGTTAAGTACGGTGGTGAGGGGGACCAGGGGAATCCTTGGTTGCGAGCCGGGGCGTGAAGCCGGTCGCCATTGCCCAGGTGGCCTTCTAAAATACCTGCAGACTGTTTACTCGCTGCATAAGCGCTGCAGCCAGCCAGCCCAACAGCAGATAGAAGTGAGGACGCTCTCAAGGTTCGGCCTCGCAGACCACGCGATCCGGTAGAGATGGCGGGCTGTTAAGATGCAAGCAAATTATTGTCTCGGCATAGGCATAAAGCGTACCTAGGTAAGCACCATATTAACCTTTTCTCGTTGCTGCTTAAGGCCACGGGAACTATACGCCTCCAGGTTGTACATTGCCATCGGGGTGGCGAGCCAGGATTGCGCGCCATGCTGGGTTATGTGCCCAAGAAGATGGTTACACTATTGATCTGTAACCGCCTTTAAAATCTGCAATGCGTGCCACTAATAGCGTGGACGTCTTTTAGTCTCTTTATAACAATTACATAATAGGACCAGCGTGCATATACCCATGTCTCTTTTGCTTCGTCTCTACAATTATCCTTAGTATGAACGTTGCGACTCGTCACATTAATAGTGGCAGGCAAGAGATTTCCAGTTGTGGATTCGGATGGCTGCTGCTTCCCACCTCAACTTATCTTTCCAGACCCGCGAACGCACTCCTAAGCGCACTGGCTCCCCCCTTATAAGTTACGTTTATTAAATCATGAATGGAGCTATATATCTGCCCAATTCCTATATCTTTACTTTTACTCGCTGTCTTCTCCTATACCTCTACTTTCACACGCTGTTCTCTCCCACACCTCGGCTCTTACACGCTGTCTTTTCTCACACATCGGATCTTACACGCTGTCTTCTCTCACACATCGGCTTTCACTTGCTGCCTTCTCCTACACCATACAAGCTACCCGAATCATGCGTGTCCAACTCCCTATCTGCACTAAGCCAAACTACCCAGACGAGATACAAGACGGAACCCTTGGTAAGACCTACTATTGCGCTACGGCGTTCCCAGTCTAATCCCCCGGCTAATACAAGACGAACACAGCACCTCCCCCAAGTCCAGCCCGAGAAGGGCTTCCCGAATTCACTTTTGCCGGCTTCGGCGTGGAAGCCGAGAAGATCCATAAAATTTTAGGCGTAACGATTGGAAAACTATCTATACAGTTAGACCGAGCTGTACATAGTCGTGAACCAGAAGCCTATCTCAAGACCTGTCTGGATAAGACCTTCCTGCACTTCCACCAAAATCTTAAGGACATGCGACCTTCGCTTAAACATAGAGGAGCCCTGGACGAAGGCTTATACAATAAGTCTTACTCCGTTAATTAGTCTAAAGGTAGCGGATGCAAGAGTATAGATGCCGCGCAAGTTAACTATAAGGCGAGCTCTGCCACAGGGTGGTCCAGTCCTCGTCGGGAGCGAGCTCGGAACCCACGATTCGGGTGTCTCCGTCGGAGATTTCAGCTGGATGAGATTAGGAGAGAAAGTGTCCCCGTTCAACACCTCACATCGTCATGTCTTAGCGAGTGGGAGCAGCCACTAGCTACTCTATTTAGTGAAATTGAGGAAGCTATTCAGCACTACATTGCTCAAATCATTCTTGACCTCCTTAGCAGATAGGAGTCCCACCCCGTCGTCCTTGGAATCCAGGAGCTTACACTCACCTTTATACGCAGCTTTATAGAAGCTGCATATAAGAACATTGCTGCTTATGTCCTTCCTTACGCGCGAGACTCATCTGGGTGCTTTGCAGACGAGATGTGGGCCTATTATGCAAACACGAACCTAAAGGACCTCCATTTTCTGCGCAACTGGGACCTTAGGGCCGCCTACTTGCGCCAGGAGGAGACTGCACTTGGGAGACCCCTAAGCGCAGCGGAGGAAGAAATCGCGGCAAAAGTCTGGGTGTCGATCAATGTCCCGGATCCCTACACCAGTGAGGTCCAGCTCCTATCTAAGATCTAGATAGACTACGACGATTCCGCAGAATGCCTTTACAGGCAAACTTCCAGGGCGACCAAGATGTTGCTCTTTAACAGCATAGGCCGCGCGTTACAGGGTTACCTAGTAACAAGTATGGATGGATATCGTAAGTACTCCCATTTTACACGGTTGGCTAGCCAACTCTAAACGTGTAGCAGTAGTTAAGTTAATGTTTCAGGTAAGGCAATCACAGACTATCTAGTCTAGGAGCGTATCTAGTTGCACTAGGTATTAATGTACCTCTAAACATTACGCGGGGGCTTTTAGGATGTTAGTTATAAACACTTAGGTCAATCGCATTATAGTCCCGGGCGCACTGAGAGATCTCGGACATTTTCGGAAATCGTGCTGACCTTAACGTTTGTTAAGATGGACGGTTGAGTATTGGAGGCTGTCTTTAAATTTTATATATTCCAGGTAGAACATAACATTATGTAGTACAAATTCCCAGCGCTTAGATAAGGCACTGTCTCTCAATGACTAAATTGCTCTTCGTTGATGCAGCAGCCCGTGTGCTTCTTCATGATTTGTGAAAGATTTCCATAATATAATCTACTACCTACTCACTATCTTACTTGTTGGTTGAAGTTTGCGTGTTGTGTTAGGCACCGGTCCTCGGATTCTCGTGGTCTCTACGAGAAACCCTTCGCGCTAGAAGGTTAAAGAATTGAGGTCCGACCAAACCATTGTTCCACGGAAAGAAGGGGGCTGCAGGAGCTCACCGCTAATGCCATTAGTAGGTAGGAAGGATGCTAATTCTGTAGATATGTATGTGTCTTATAGATCTCTACGGGTTGATAATATAGACGCGGGCAAGAGTGTTAAATGCTAGCGGATTTTGAAAAGGAACTTACGTTGCCAGCTGAACGCCGCCAAGCTTACAATATTCAGAATTATATTGTTAATCTAGCCGGAGAGAACTAAAACTTTGGGTATCTATGTATATATGCCGTTCTCTATCATTATATAACTTACCAGCCGCACGTAACTATAAAAGATAGGTTGCAAAAACTTAGAGTATATAAATATAGTACGAAATTTTGCATTGCAAAGCCGGCTTCCCGTGCGGCATATCTTCCACGTGTGCCTATAAGGTGTAAGTAGAGAGAGAAATAAGTGTTTATAGGCAGTAAGGTGTTGGTTAATAGTTATTCGGCCAACTCAGCACGTGTCGTGCACGTGCACACGTCTCCTAAAACTTGTCCATCATGTTTTCCCTCCTATATATCTTCATTAGGAACCTATAATAACGCAAAGCCGGACAAACAGATATTGTGCGTTGAAATTCCTAGTCGTGCGTTACTTCTTATAGTCACGTGCTGGCTGCTAAAGCAGGTCTATTAATCTGGTTTGTCTCTTAGTATCGATCGCGTTGGAGCCGGAGCACTTCGCTTTTAAAAGAGCATCGACATCAAATACCGCATTGTATTAGACGAGAAACAAGTCAACGTGCTCTAAACATTGTGGATTCCAAAAGAACTACTATCGGTGGTAGAGACCTAGAAACCTCCGCGATCTCGGATGTTAGCACCCGCCGATCTTATTACTTCCCTCACACGCCTGGAGGAAGAAACACCGATACGCAAAGTAAGACAACACCACGCGTCCGCTTCAATCCATTTAATCAGCCGTTTAAATAGTTAATTAATTCCGAGCCCTAATTCTAGGACTGCTACCTCCCTACTATATTGGCCCGCCTAACCCCCATAGAACGCATTATGTCTCCTCGGCGCCAATATCTTCGCCGCCCAGTCAACCTTCTTCGTCCAGCTCGCAGAGACCCAAAAGATTCTCTCCGAGGCTACGGACCCCCTCTGATTATTATCAACGTCCTCGGCCGCGGCACCTCGACCGCGGCACCTCGTCTTACGGCGGCATCGCAGTCGCTTAGGCCGCCCCACCCCGATTAACCTCCTCCGTCGAGCTTGCGGAGACTCAGAAGATCCTTTTTAAGACCACGCCCGGTCTCTTATTATCCTCGACAAGCTCAACCGCGGTACCTTGTTTTCCACAGGAGTTAACAATCTCTATCGAGCTTACGGAGACTAAGAAGGGCCTCTCCAAGTCTACGCTTCGCATCCTTATCATTCTCGACAAGCTTAGCTGCGGCACCTTGTCTTATAATAACAATGGCGTTGTAGTTGCCTAGGCCGTTCCCCACAACCCTGTTAACCTTCTTCGTCGAGCTTATAGTTACCTAGAAGATCTTCTCTAAGACCATGCCCCGCTTTCTCGTTATTCTTAACTAGCCTAACCGCGGCACCTAGTCCTACAACGCTGTAGCAGTCGCTCACATCGTGCTACATGGCATTGCTACCCGCATCTGCTTCTTCGCTACTTATTACTATTGTTTAACACTAGAATTTGAGATGGACCCTAAGATCTATGCAAAGCGCATGCGCATCTGCGTTAATGAGGAAGACCGCATATGGAATCACGGGTTAAAGCTGCTAAGAAGGCAACGAAGGCTTAGGAGCATACAAGACCACTCAAGGAGCGAATGGAGAAGAGGGCAGCATGCTCTTTCCCCTTGATAAAGCCGCTAAGAAGGCAGCGAAGGGGTAAGAGCATACGAGCCGCCTCAAGGAGCGGAAGGAGGTGCAGAAGGGTGAGATGTGGAAGCAGCTAAGAAGGTGGCGAAGGCAGAAGTCGCCCTGGGGAGTAACTGGAGGTGTATAGGGGAGAGTAAAGGGTAGTTTAGACCCTAGACATGCAGAGTAACATTGCGTGGACGCTGAGGGAGAGGTGCTGGTATAGGCAACCAATCCTGCTTAATTAGCCTTTGGTCCAGAAACAGTTAAACAAGGAGATAAGAGCCTTAGAAAGGGCAGCATTAAGCGCCACCGCAAGATCTCTTCGTAATAACATCCAGGACCTGCCATCCGTCGTCTCGCGTGTCTTAGCAGTGGCAAGGTGTATTATAGCTAGCATGTCTTCTCTACTCTGTCTCCTCTTTTTAATTTCTAACACCTTCTACAGTACTCTACATAGAAACCCGTTGGATTCTTAAGGCCTTCCCCATGGGCGTCATTCGCGATACTAACGCCTAGACTGAACACGCCAAGCGTAAGACTGTAACATTGTTTGTTGTAGTATACGCCCTAAATCGGTAAGGCTGTATAATGCACGGCTTTAGCGGTCCCTGGCCTAGAGAAGACCTCGTGTCGGGCCTAAATGCTGGGAGGATTGAGCTTCCGAGGCAGTAGTCCTAACTGAAGCGTCTGCTTTTACTCTAGAACCTATCCCCCTCGATATGCCTGCGCTAAATTCCAAAGCTATACCGCCGCAACAATGGCCCGCGCCTCTTCAGCATCAACGTATGTTGGTGTCGGCCTCGTCTAAGCGCAAGGACAACTCGTTTCCACCACACGGACATAGTCTTCTCGAAACCTAACAATCTGGAACGTGTATATTGCTCGCCCTTCTTCTCAAACTATATTTAAAATTAATCGTCTCGATTACCGCATTAAGCGCTTTAGTAATGTCAGCAGGCATCTTGCAATAGAACAAGCAGCTCTTCGACGCAGCCTGTTGCCACGATTTAGAGAAGCTCCGAACCACGGTGTCCACATCAACGAGGTTCCTCGTCCAGTCGCCAGTGAAATAACCCTCCGGCTTATCCACACCATCCAAAACTATTCGACCTACCCGGTCTAGCCACTTAGCTGCGAAGACTCACGCCTAATAAATTTGGGCAGACGGATACTGCCAATACTAAACGACGAATTTCGAGTTCAGTCGTAATAAAAGAAGGCTCATCTTAAACCGGTCGAAAAAGGTCGCCGCGTGGGCACTAGTAGTGTATCTCGAGTGCCGCTGCGGTGAGCTGGTCAGGGGTGACGATGATGACGAAAGCTTTGCCGATATTCGAGACAATTAGGGCTATTCTCCACTGTCGCGAGCTGCAGAATCAGGATAAGAGGCGACAGTTAATCTCTTACTAAAACAAGACGACAATAAGTCAGAGACAACATGAAGTAGTATTCAAAGTAGTGCAAAACTCATTACTTTGTAGACTTACGCCGTCCTTCTTCTTTGTCGCTTCATCTTTATTCTTACCACCTTCCCGATCTTTAAAGGCCTCGGTACCAGAAGAATACTCTAATTCCTCCTCGCAATCAAGAGCAAAATTCCATTAGCGAGCCAGGAGCCTGTTAAAGTATCCAAACGGCTGTCTGGACAACTACCACAGCCTCACGCCAATGTCAATTTTGAAGCAGATCTTTCGCCGCCAGCTTCAGCTCAAACAACCTACCTAATCGTTGAGGCGACGACAATTATCCAAGTGCTAAGCTTGTTCTCGGTGTTCCTAGCGCCACACAAGGTTAAGAGTGGAAACAAAATCTACTCTAAGAACGTGATTCACCGCATCATTTTAATTGTCTTCGCCGCCAACTCAACCGCACGCGTGCTAACTAACAGTAGCTGCAGGACGTTCTCTTTAGCTATATCGTTCTTAATACCACCGCTCTTAATGCCAACGCCAGCGTTTTGCTGGCCCTAAATCTGGCTACCTGGCCGCGGTGCCACACACTACCTCTCTCTTCGGACGTTAAGATGTGCCTGTAATGATACAGTACATCAAACGCTACTTCGTAACTTAGCGTGTTCTATAAGTAATGTTATATTTTAGAATTTAACTGCACCACCAGCCCCCAAAATGCTAAAGACTAACGTCGCTACTCTATACACGACGCAGCAAATAGTAAGGGAGGAGGGGTTTTGCAAAAAGCTTGCCCCAATACGTCTAATTCTTCGGACACCGCCGCAATTAACTTCGTCCGTGCAATTAGTTTCTCCTCTATCATTCATCTCTACCTTGTTATCTTGCCCCTTCTCATTAATATTGTCTATCTAAGTTGGTCTAGGTTGCAGATTTTAGGTGGGTCTTCAGTTGATCCAAAACGCTCCAATTTTCTCTTACATGGTGATGTTAAAAAAGATTTATTTCCGACCTTACGGTCATCATCGGTTCACTCTTCTCCCGGAGACGCTCTTCTTCGGTATAAACTACGTCGTTTCGTCTTTACCATGGGGTCCCGTTGCTGGACCGTGGCTCGAGGAGTTTTCCAGATATTCACTGCTCCACTGAAAATCTCTAGGTGGGAGCACCAATCTAAGACTATTAGGACTTGAAAGCAGATTGTTGTACCCGGAGGCACACTAAGCTCACCATTGATTCTTCAGCGCTTTAGCATTAGCGAATCCGATAAGCTTTGCAAGGTGCAAATGGAGTAGCGGCAGCAGGACCTCGGGCTGTGGACGTAGTCATAGCCATCGGGACTAAAGTAGTCTTATTTCCCACTAACGCATCTTTCTAATCTTTCAAAACAAATGGAACGGGAGCGGCGGAAGCAGGACCTACGAGAGATTAATGCCACAGCGCGTCAATATGGCTTTTTAATAATAACAAAGTAGAGGCTAAGGATAGCGAGAAGAATACGGAGACGAGGATTACTTAAGCCTATAGCGCTACGCAACGGAGAGCTGGCATAGAAGTTTTAGGCCGCGACTTTGGCGGCTCGCGCTCGGGCCTTGGCAACCCCAGGTAGGCTGCAGGAGCAAGCGGGCTGGCGGGCTATCGGACGACAGCAACTACTTCCCGAACATGCACCAGCACCGCCAGCTACATTACCACATACGCCAGCGCCAGTGCCATAGTCGGGACCTGGGTCGCAAAACCAGCCTTATACATCGATAGGGTTCCCTACAGCTGTCCCAGTACCAGCATCGCAAACCGGAAACCACACCGCAAGATGTGATAGAGACTATCTGCAGCAAGAGATAAAATGAAAGTGGTCTCTTAGCCTCTACGCCTCGCTCTGCTTACGGGGAGTCTCTGTTACGCACGGCATCTTTGACTTTCTTAAGAATAAGGACTTCGAGCACGTAAACTTAGGTATGGACCTAGGATAGAATGCAGTTAATAAGATTACTAGCATCGGCACCGGGGGGTCGGAAAAGCTCGACAAGGTCATTAATATACTGGAGGTGCTCACGGTCATCGTCGAGAGCTTTAATAGGCGCATTAACTTGATAAAGACCTTGTTGGCGTCCATGGCCTAGAACGGCATCCAGCCCTCCGGAAGGACCACGGCGTTAGTCCCGGACCCGAACATGCTTAAGATGCGGGCGGCAGTTGGGTTTAAGCAGGCCTATAACTAGACCGACAGCTCAACTGCAACGGCGAAGGGGCACAAGACGCCTCCAAGCACTGGGTCGGCACCCGCGAACCCTATGGCGGACAGCCGCGTAATAACAATCCATCCCAACACTAGGTCCCTGGTCGACTCCATCGCCGGGGGCACGGTTTTAAGCAATTATCACTTAGCCACCGCAGCAAGAGGCTACATCTCAAAGAATAGCGTATGGGGAACCTGTATCGCGTTCTTTATTGTGCTATAAGGACATTATAGGTAAGCTCTACAGGAGCGTTAAGTTCGCGGAGCTGCCCTAGGTTTAGAGCGAGAGCGTGACCTTTATAACAAGCACCTTCTTCAGGACTAATAGGGACACCCTCCTGGAGTCGAACGCGAACTTATAGCTGGCCATTAGCAGGCATCGGGACGGGGTTTAGGCCATAGCCGTGATCGAGAGCATCATTGTGGGTGCGAAGAAAGTTCCCGAGGCGATAATCCACCCTATCTCGCAATCGATCGAGTACATTGGTGTGCGCCTGGTTAGGGAGGTAAAGGGGACGGCGGTCTTCGCTACACCCAGGGACGCGAGGATCGCCATAAGCCCGACCACGTATAAGAGCTGCTGTAAGATATTCAAGGCGTCCGCACTTAAGACCTACATCTTGTACATGCTTAAGGGCAACAACGAAAGTGCCACCCTGTCGCGGATAATGAAGTTGATGAAGTAGACGGAGCTGTTCGGACAAGAGAACGTGACGAGCGGCTCACATACGTTGTTGGACCTTGCCCAGCCTTAAGGATTTTGGCATAATATTTATAGCTACACTATTTAGGACCGGTTCATATACAAGTAAGCTATTAAGACCCTGGCAACATTATGGCGGTCTCGAAGTCGAGAAACAACCGTTAACTCCCTTACGGGCTCGTCAACAGTCGACACTTTCATGTCTCTAGCCACAGCTGGGGTGGATACAGTGTCCCCCTCGTGTACAGATGCTCGTCCGCGGGCCCGGCCATGCTGGTGGCTGTGCAGTAGCCCACGGTGTCCCGGCGTTAATAAGCCACTCCAAGCCCAGGCTCACGAAGTTGTTCCTGAACCTCTCCACTATCGTCCACACGTGCACGAAGGTGCTCGGACCGGAGTTCTTCTACTTAATGGTAGAGTGGTTCACGTTGTAGTTCTCCTATACAATCATCCACGCGATTACGGTGGGAGGGTTGCACCCAGGCGGCTGCGGGAGGTTGCGCCAGAAAGTGTGGGTAAACTTATACAACTGCTCGTGCACATCTATAATGGTGGCCATCCTTACGCGGCTAATTATAATTAACTCTCCTGCACCAACTTCTCTCTCGTCCACAAATACGAGTACAGTCACAACCAGCCTTAGGGCCGCGATGCCAGTGGCCTTCGCATTAGTGTCGGCCGCCGCAAGCGCGTTTTCGGTCACGTCCTGCATCTTGGCCCAGTTGTTACTCCGTCTCAGACGCCGTCATGATCTCAGCGAAGCTCTTGGCCTAGGCCCCGGCAAGACTCGGGCTTAAGATAAGAACGGGAACGCCAAGCATGTCTAGAACGGAGACTACAATAGTGTGGACCGCTCAATAGTCGTAGCACATTAAGTCTAAGTCTATAGATCTGATCACGTTTATGGAGCGGCGCACGAGCCCGTTTACATTCCTGGTATTTAACGTAAACGTGAACCATCGTTAAATAACATAGAGGAGGGCTTATTTGCGTCCGGATTAGTTATGGCAACAAAGAATCCCAACTAATCTATCCAGGACTTCGAACTTGTTCAGTCATGTCCTCCTTCCGGCTAAGAATTGCTTAGGCCACAATAACAAATTCGTCAAAGCGTATAGACAAGTAAAGTACGTACTTACGCGTCCCGTTCAATTAATATGTTGACGTCCGTCTCTACAACACGGATAAGGCGATTCCGGCTCTTCTAGATACGGCCTTAAACCAATCATCACCTATTTCGTACTTGTAAGATATTCCCAGCGATCTTAGGGCGCTTCTAAGAACATTATCCCACCGACCAGCAGACCCCCCGGAAACGTCCCAGGGTAACTTGGTCGAGAAGAGATGGTGGTTTTATTCCTAGAGAGAGGGGCGGCTGCATCCCGATGTCTAGAAACGAACTCTAGGGGTAGAAGATGCTCCGCAATGCCGTAGCGACCAAGACTTAATTACGTTTCAGGTGGCTGAGAAGGCGGTATAGCCCAATTCTCTAATAGTACCGTGGATACTTCCATAATAGGGCCATCTCATAAACAGCTTTTAAAGGCTTTCCTCCCACGCGCACTAAATACGCTTCCGTTTAGGTTCCTGGTTTTTGACCTACTAGCTGGCCTGGTTTCGCATTAAGACGACGTCAACTTTGAGTTCGTAACCCTAACGGTGGTTATGTCCGAAGGGCAAGAACTTACGCACGGGCCCTTTGACAACTCGGCTGTAGCCAGCGCCGGCTCTAAAGGAACCCACGATCTCCACCGTAAATGAGTTAAATAATAGTACCGCTCTCTGCCTAAACATGGCCGGCCTGAATTCCGATGCCGAGAGGGTCTGCCTGGCAAGCGAGTTCACGTTCCCGACTAGCTCCACAGCCATAAGTCTCCTCTTGGTCTCCTGTCTAGGGACGTCCTCAGTCTTGCGACTATCTTCCTCTCGGGGCCGAAGCTCCAGCTGCTGTACATGATCCAGATCTCGTGCACGTGCCTAATGCTCTCAAGGCCGATGTGCGTTCAGCACGCTCCACGGATAATTCTCTCGGATAACAACCTACACGCGGTTAAGACTACAATCACAAGCCGCGACCCCCTACATGTCCCACTTCGAGACCAACTGCCCCACGGCGATGAGGGCCGTCATTGAGTCTGCGGGGTAGATTTAGACCTTTATAGAGAACGGGACCGTGTTTCCAACCAAGCTGCGGGATGAGTTAGTCGTCGAAGAGTTGGTGTAAATGGTGGGCATCAGCCTATCCTACGACCGCAAGGCGACTGCGACCAAGAACAGGTTTGCGCTCGAGAGGCCGCCCACTAACTAGGGGGGGGTAGGTTCCAAGCGCTATTAAGGATACCGACATGCCCATAACGCGGCCCTGCCGAGGTGCGCGGGTCTAAGGCGCAACTACGTCGCGAGCTCATTCATGTTGGCGGTGGTAGCCATGCACACCTTTATAATCGGGCTAGGGAGATTAACCCGACAACAAGTACAATTATTTACGTGGGTGGGAGCTCAATAAAGCACCTAGCTATAATTAAGACCTTATACGAGTTTATGGAGGTGGGTCCACTTAAGGGCCTTGTTAAGTCCCTGCACCTAGTAGTAGACGCCAAGGCGGAGGCGAAGTTAAAGCAGTTTATAAAGAAGAACATCTTCGTGGTCACGACCCCGGCGCCAATTAGGTGTCGAACCGGAACACGATCCTAAAGGTGGATGCAGGGGCGTAGGCAGCCGTAGTCGGGAGGGCGAACGCAACTAAGAACCTCAAGGCAGTAGTAGCCGACGCGAGAGTCGGGGTTGTATCTCTAGACATTTCCCTAAACACGTTCAGGTGCGTAACTAAAGCGGTGGACCTGGTTAGGGGTGGGAACTACATTATAGACCGGGTCCTGCTCTTATTGCTGAGTGCTTTACTGCAATACCACCCGCTACCGCGCTTGTGGAAGCTTTCGCATGGACCATTTCTGCACTCTTATTAGGTCCTTAGCTCGGCACCCGTAGTAGACACCTCAAGGAACTCTTACTACAGTTATGCCACCGCTACGGTACTTAATGTGCGTAACCTTAGTCAACTCTTTACTTTGCGGTTTGCCAAGCCCTGCGATGTAATAACTCTCACCATCCCCTCTACATAATGGGATTTGCGCCGATACACCTAACTTAATACACGCTCGTAGGTTTAAAGCCTCGTTCAAACCTGTTCCATCGTCTTTTAATCTCGAAACCTTTTTAAGCATGCCGAAGGTTCACCGAAGACAATGCCTGCTCGAAAGCCCAAGGCCTTGCTCGAACTTATATTACCTCGTTCCGGCCTCTAAACCTTTATCGAAAATGCAGAGAACTTCCAATTTATCGACCGTATCTTATACAAAATAATTGCTGAGCAGAACAGTAATCTGGCATAAGGGGCCCCGTTCCGCAGTGCTTGTCATCAAAGAAACCATTGCAATGTCCAATAGTAGATTACAGGCGAGGCAGATTATACCACGCACATTAGCTTACTCTTAACAAAGCCCTCAACAGGCTTAACCAAGAGCAATCGCCTAAGTATACCGCATTAAGCATCATGTTTGGGCATTTCATGTTAGTAGGCCAGCTAATACGAATTACAAGAACTGCACCATAGAGTCCTGTGGCAGCGTATATTAGATTAGCTGGATTCTTACGTTATATAGATCAACAGTCGCCAGCGAAGCAGCTGTAATATTGGAGGCGGAATATAATAATTCGTTTTGTTCACGAAGAATAGAGAGCGACGACCTGAACTCTCCTCTGTCAATATCGACATCATCTTCTATCAGTAACGCAGTTGGGGACTCTCTACCACTGCGCTGGAGAGACTCCAGCGCCATCTTATTAAATCGACCCGGCAAGACTGCGGCGATTCTTCTCATTATCAACGAGCCTGGTGAAGGCTAGTCCTATCATCAACAAGCGCAGCAAAAGCGCCCACGAGGACCGCGAATTAATAGAATTACAATTATACTGCTACGGAATTGAAAGGCCAACCCGCAAAAACGAGCTGCATGCAAGACGAGTAACCTAAACTTTCCTCCGTTGTTATAACTACCCCCCTTCTACTAGTAAAGCAGTAGGCACCGTCCATCGCTCCGCTAAAGAAACTCTAAGGCCAATTATGCGACCGCGCGGTAGTTGTAGAGGATGAGGGTGTTCACTATTAAGTACACGTTAGCCCTACGCTCCATCATCACGCTTATGATCCCTTTGGGACTGTATCGCTCGAATTCGTCCAACCACCCGCTTAAACTGATTAAGTTCCAGGGCTTCCGTTCATTCCGTTAATAGCAGCGGCCTCTCGATATTAATGGAATTAAAGGATGCAGATTAGAGTAGGTTGTACGCTTTAACTAAACAAAGAATCAGACTCGTTTAAACCTCAACCGAGTAACGAATGAGGGGCTTAGAGTTGCGGACGTCTTAAGTCTTATCCCGAGGGCTCCTCTACCTCGACAACTCCTCTTAAACGGCACGCAAAGACTACTTCGTACAGTTGAAGATGTGCAACGCGATGGCTTCGGGCGTACACAAGCTCCCCTAGAGGCAGTGTGGCCGTCACTAGGTCGCCGCCTTAAGGCCAAATCGCAATGCTTCCGGCATGTCTTTGCTATAACGCTGAGGCTGCCATATACATTAACGCCAAGCAGTTCAACCAATTTCTAAAGAAACGAAAGGCGCGTCAAATCTAGGGACTTTCCTTTTAGGAAAAAATTGAATATGCATGCGTCTAGGCATGTTCACGCGTCCTAGCAACTACATCGCCGTAATAGGAATCTCTTATCGAACCTATCAAGATCCAAACGAAAGGCCGCTTTGTCAACTGAGGTTGGGGATTCCGCGAAGGAATCTAGGACACCTGTCTAAGCATAGAGAGAAAGGACAAAGTACAAAGTTAGAGGAGAGAATAATAGCGAGTTCAGCTAGAAGTAGAATAAATGCTTATTGGTAACTATGCCTTTTAAGTCTATTTGTAATCTGTAAGCTCTACAGCGCCTAGACGCATTAGGTGGCCTATTATGGAAATTAAGCCACGAAAGTCAATGGCAGAACAAGGGGGCACCCTCTGGTCTAATCCTATCTATACCAGCTGTGGCTTAACTTCCGTGCTTCCTAATTCAGCTTAGCGTCTTTAACGCTAAGCCTCATTTGGATGGCAACAGCTTCGCATTCTTCTCCCCGCCCTCAGCCCACGTCCCCTCGATAAGACTGCCGATCATCTGCTTCACCTAGACCAAGTCTCTCCCGTCTTCCTCTAATACAACTTTTTCTGCTGGATATAGCTCTGCTATTACCTCTGCATACGCCTCGCATACTAGATTATATGGTAACCCCAGCGTGTCCTGCTAGAAAAAGTCTGCAGCACTAACGCGTGTTATCTCAACTACAAAGAGCTCAGTTCCGCTTGGTGCAATTCCAATATCTATCCTCGCACCGACGCTGAAGGACGCATAACCTTTCTACCATTCGGGATTCGAAGAAAGCCTTATAAAGATGTGAAGTCCAAAGTTGCGTATATTACGGCCGCTGAGAGAGGCCCATTTAGGGAAGCGATCGAATTCCGTGAGAGCATTAACTTGCATAACCCAGTCTGGTTCTTTAGGCTTATTTCTTTTCGCCTTGTTCTGCTGCCTAGTGTCCTCATTCTCAGTCATTTCTGGGTCTGTTCCCTAGTGCGTCTTAATGGCGTGGACGATATAAGGAACCCGCTTCAATTGGCCATTCGTGGATGCATTCCTTGTAGCGATGAATACCCGGAATTCCCTAAGGGTATTAATAGAAGGAACATACTCTTGGTGGATCCACTTATAAGCATTCCCGCGTCCTACTAGCGGCTTACATTTTCGCTGCTTACACATTGGTATGATGCTCCCTCCTTATGCTTTAGTATCGACATCGTTAACGTTTGCACTGTGGCTACGCTTTAAAACGCTCCTTATTCCCTTTGGCAGCTGGCAGGGGAATTCCGCATTGTTGAAGTTCTCTTTCAGACCGGCAAAACAGCTTTGTGGTCGGTAGGCGCCGTCCTCCTCGGCAATCTAGTCGAGACATTAAATGTCATGTATCTTTGCTAAGTCCCACCGCCACTCTTTAACGGTAGGGAAGCTAATAAAATCTCCAAGAGCATCCGTAAGCTTATCCAAAGCATCGCGCATTTAAGCGTGATCCCTGGCAGCTGAAGCCCAGAAAAAAACAATATATCGAGCGCCTTTAGTGTTTATAAGTTTTCGTGCATTAGGCTAGTCAGTTAGGTAGTGCACTGTATGTCCGTGGGTGTGCTTCAGAATCTTAAAGAGTATAACAAGTTAATAAAATGCAACTTTAGAGTCCTTTATGTTAACGTAATCGGTCCTAAGGGTTCTAAATAGCTCTGCGGCACGAGAATAATGGAACCAACAAGGTGAAATAGGCAACTTGTCAGGTAAGATAATGCTATATAATGTATGTTCGCAGAGATTAAACTTTATATGGCCTATTGACACGGACAGGACCCTAGAATACGTTTGCGGCGGCGCTGCAACTCCGGATTGTTTAAGCTTCTTCCGCCGGCCGCCGTCTGCGACACGTAGTTTATGCATGGTCTTTAGATGTCTTCAAAGATTGCTCAAATTTGCTATGTCCAATGAGCAGCCGCCAACGCCACACTGCAGCTTGTGGCGTCCGGAAATGACAATGTCTAATCCAGGAGCATGTTGATCATAAGGCCCGTTCTCGTAGCCATGTTTAGTAAAATGTGCCATTCTAGTTGTTTGTAATTATTAACTGGCTGCTGTATATAAGTGCTGCTGGTTGCGCGGATAACAAGATGGCGGAAACGGATCAAATGGCTCCCGCTTTGGAGAAGAAGGGTGATGGCGTAAGGGTGGCTGTAGTTAACGAGCAGCACGTCTGCCGCCATTAGAGTCTTTATGCTCATGTTTCAACCTGGCCTGGCGCTAGAAAATGGAATAGAACTCGTTCTTAACGTCCCGTTCGGCTTTTCCCCAGGCTATTGCTGTTATCCTTCCCAACAGTGTTTTGTCCGTTGGCCAGTTCCTGTATACTGTACAGCTGGGCAAGTAAACCAGCCGCAGTGCGTTGTTTTTCCAGCAACTCGACATTACTAGTAGCTGTCCTTGCGGCGAAAATTCGAGATAAGACGTTGGGGTAGTAAGGTGGTCCAATACACGTGTTAGCATTGCGGCCTTTAGAATGCCTCCATTTACAACCGACTCTTCCTCTTCCTTATCGTCGCTGTCGCTTAATGCTTTTTTACGATTAGCACATCAAGCCCTCCAATCGTAGATTTTGACGATGCTGCTCTAACTGCCAACTACGGCCCATCCATTACCGCCAATTGAACCGTCTCTGCCTCGCTTCCTACCGAGCGCGATCGTCGTCGTGCCCACATCTTCGCCGTCTACCCATCTGGCCACCGAGCGCGATTATCGTCGTGCCTACATCTCCGTCGTCTACTTATCTGGCCACCAGCCGCTTCTCTTGCACATTCCATTCCAAAACTTCGCCGTCCTTTCTTAGATGCAATTGTAATGCCGCGGCCGTCTCCCCACTAGGCAAAGTCTATAATACTGCCAAGGCTATCTATGCTATATTGTGCAATCCATTACAGCGTATAGGCATTGCGGAAGTTAACCGCTCCGCCACCCTTCCGCGCAGTACCTTTCAAGGCCATATATTGTCCGTTCGGGGAGAGAGAGAAATTTTCCATGCTGCGCTGTTTATCTTAATGGCCTTCAATCTCGAACGCGGTTGCGTACATCTTATTATCCTCAGTCCCGTACCGCCTGGCTATTTCTATCACGACGGCATCTCCAACAGCGAACGTGCATCTAATCTCGTGCAAGCTGCGCTGTACTGCCTAACAAAGATGGCTGCTATCCCGTACATAGAGCATCCTGTAGTTCTAAATCCGGTAGTAATTGCAAGCGGAAGCAGAAAGGCGACCAGGGAGTTAGAGATTAGGCTACTTCGGGAACGTGACGGCGGACGACGTCATGGAGGTAGGCTGCTCGTGGTGGACGTGCCTGCCTAGCAAGAAGGTAAGGAAGAGGTTGAACGGGGACTAGGTAGTAACTCTGCCTCTGGTAACCGCCAAAATCGCCCCCGGCTACACGCCTGCCATCTCAAACGAGTGCAGGTTTACCGGCGAAATCTTAAACACCCCCTTCGCGGATGCGTACTTGTTTAATATTATGGGGACCATCTCCTGCGCGCTTATGCACCTGCACGATCGGCTCGGGTGGTTAGTCAGAACCTATTCTCGCGTACGCGAACCTAGTCTTGGACGGGTCCTTAATCTCGCCGCAGATTATATAGATATAGCTGTTGTTGTTCATGTCCATCACGATGTGCACATCCAGGAGTGCAGCTGTACACAAACAGTGTTGTACTTACAGTGGTGTGCCATATAGGAGCCAGCTTCAACCTCCACTATAATAGCTATAACTATCGCTGTTTACAGTGGCGAGTATGCTGCAGCTTCTCAAGGCGAGCACGTGTAGATGTCTACTTTGGATTAGCCGTGATGTTCCCGTGGGTTCTTCGGACGGTAAGGTGAGCATCTAGACGTCGCTGGCATCGGGGGCCCTTATGGTCGTGACTCCGATTCTGTTCGTCAGCATGTCCGTGGTGTTGATTGTGAACAGGTATCTCGGCGTGCCGTACGGCATCAATTACCCCCTAATCCTAATGTCGTCCACGCTCGGCTCCTCATCCTGCTGCTGCATTAATAACCCATCCCCATCCTGTTCTTCAACCAGTCCCACCGCGCCGTTTAGCACCGGGAACCCAGGTCCAGCCCCGACGTACGTCATAACACGAGAGCCAGTCGGAATCGTCTTCGAAGCGAGCTTCTCCATCATCTCCGGGCTGATGTCTAAGCTGTCCTCGTCCATGCGGGTGCCGTGGCGACGAACTTCGCCGACGTTATTAGGCTAGAGAGCGGCGTTGGGACGTCCGTGAAGAGGCCGCGGTGCTCCGAGTAGGGGCTAATAATGGCACCGGGGTGCCTCGCACCTAATCTAGTATCTAATTAGAGGCTAGTATCTAGGCAAGTCCTAGAGCGACCACTCCTTGTCTCCTATGCTCCTATATATAGAGTTAAGCTTAAACTTATCCATCCCCCTTTTAAGGCCCCCTGAATGCCAGGAGCAGGAATAATAAGTTGTAGTTGTTCCCGTACGTCTCCAGGTACGTTACCGGGCCCCTTGTCCTCTGCATAAGTAGGTTTAGATCGCTACCCACCACCGCAACCACAACTCCAATCTCCTCCAGGACTGCCAGATCGTCAAATTTCCCCAGTACGTCCAACAGCGGGTGCATGTGCAGGTCCCTCTCCTTGCGGGTGAGGCCGCACCGGACCGCCGCTAGAAACTTGGCTAAGTCGAACGGCATAAGTATCTGCATCATGGTCTTCCTAAACTTACAGTTGTTCTTAAGCAGATCCACGAGCCGGTTGTTGCATACCTCGTCGTACCTGGATGTAAGTAAGAACGGGACCTAGTAGGTGCTAATATCTAGGGCTCGGAGTCAACCGATTAATCGATTAGGCCTCTCGAATTCAATCGAATTAACTGCTTAGTTAGTGGAGGTTCAAATCAATCGAATATTCTTGGCGCAGCGCACAGTCAGTTTTAAGCGTTAAGGAGATTGCATAGAAGCATAGTAGGCTGCATAAAAGAGAGAGTGTGCCAGAATGTATAACATAGAGATTATTTAGTTAGTAGTGGACTAATTAGAGGCTAAGGATTGCGGACCTCCAAGGGACAAGAGCATTAATACCAAACAAATATCATCACGTGTGGTCACGATCGAACTGCTGTTTAATTTTTAATCGATTAGGCCTCTTAAAATCAATTCATTAAACCTTATCTAGATGGCTAAGCTACTGAATTAAATTGTCAAGACTTTAATTAATTCGATTAACTGTCGATTTAGTTGATTAACTCCGAGCCCTGCTAATATCCATGGAATAGGTGCTTGTACAGCGCAGCTCCTGGCCGTAAGCGGTCCTGTAAGTCTTGGTGCTGAACGTCGTCACTTAGAGATGTAGATGGTCTTAAAGTTTGTTAAAGATCTTCTCTGCTTCCTCCCGAATTAGCCTTCCCTTACTACTCCTACAGCCACAAAGTTGTCCCTCTCCTCCAACAAGATATTCCACCTGCATGGGACAGAGGCATTGCTCTTATACAACCTTACTGCCGACGGTGCTTCGGGTATCGCACTCTGCAACAGCTCCCCGGATGGGTCCACCGCCACCTAACTGTAGGAGCCTCCGCTTACAGGCCCTAACAGACTTACAATTAAGTTCATAACCACGTTAGCGACGGAAACTTTATACTGCTAGTAGTCTATAGTCGCGTTTAAGTTCCAGGGCATATTGGCGGTCTTCTTCATTACTGTATGCCCATGCAGATTCGCGATCTCGGACAGGCCAATCTCTCTGGTCGTGGTTACCCCTTCAATTCTCTCCGTCTTCGTTGCTAAGAACAGCCCGCAGCTTAGGATCGTGAGCTCGTGCCCCCGTTCTCTTATGCTCGAGGTCCAGTGCAAGTCCCTAAACACGTCCATCAACGGACTCGTGTACAGCTCTATAATATTGTTGGCATGCATAGTACCTATTCCTCTCATAAGGTTAATAAAGTCCCGCTTATTGAGCTGCGTCGCGAACAGGTGCGTGATTGTAGAGTGCATCGACAGCTTGTCGCCCAACCTGCGGCCGGGCCGGATTATAGTCTTGCTGGCATGCATCTTATTGTTCGTGAGCACAAGAGGAATATCTATTACAGTCCTAAGCGTGTGCTTGCCGAAGCTAATTAAGATGCTAGTCTTGGAGAAACTGCTTGCCTGTACTGCCGTGACGCCCCTCGCGGACCTAACCACGTTGTTGGCCAGCCCTAGCTGCATAAACGACGTCGTAATCTTATCCCCGATTATATGCGCCGGTGTCCTTGTGGCTATAGGGGGCGTCTAGAGCACGCCCTGCCATACCTGGGGGTGCTCCAGCCCTTCTTAAACAAGCCCGTGTGGGTATGTAGTATTATAAGCGGGCGACTCAAAGAAGCAATTACAGACGGGTACCGACTCGAAGAAGAAGAAGATGTCGAGGCCGTTCATATTCGGGGTCTTGCCCAGGAACCAGCTAGTGCTATCCTACATCTTCTCGTAGTTGGCCAGGCCGCTAGGTGGTAGCGAGAAGATCGAGTCGGCTAGACCTTTCGGCAACCCGGGGCCGCTCCTATAGGTGTATACGTTGGCGACCACGTTGCCGCTGTAGTCCATGCCAACGTACTCGCCTTCCTGATCATCTACGGGGAACAAGGGCCTGGCTAGAACAGCCAACCAGATTGTGAGTCTCCTGCTCATACCACCACAACGCCAGAACGCCAGCGGGTTCATAACCCTCTCGATGAGCGTGGAGACGTCGCTGCCCACGAGGACTATAGGCCACCCTTAATTAACCTTATCCATAATCCAGTCAGCGTACTCAGGCATTTCCCTAAGCACGTCTAGGTACTTCTTCGACTGGGCCTCCGACAGCCGCACCCCAGTTGCATACAGGAGGGCACTTACATCCGAGGCCGAGAGGTTGTCCATAATTGCAGTTGCGACTGGTGCCACTACTACTATAATGTAGGTGAGCGAGTTCATCTTTAGCTTTAGGGTCGTGTATACGTTTGTGGAGATTCAGTAGGGCAGTTAGGAGTTAGCTCTAGTAGAACAGTTAGAAGTGACCTAAGTGGACTCAGATAAGAATTCGAGTTGTTTGCTACAACACACGCTACTGCACGCTAGAGATATACTATACCTAATGCAGAACCGACCAAATTCTTCGTTCAATCCGAAGCACGTGCGTTTCCCTGCTCGCGCTAAGCGATATTAGGCGTAGCTGGATATTGAGGAACAACAGTGCAGGTGTATCTTAAGGTAAAGTTAGCGGCTAGTCATCAACAAGGACACCATATCTGCGGAACCACCAAGCCTGCTAGGGACGACAGCCACTTCGACCGTGAGCGCCGCCAACATCGGGCAACGTGCACCTGACGCTGTATAGGCATTAAAGGAGTTAACCGCTCCGCCGCTCTTGCGCGGTCCCTTTGACGCCATGTATTATCTATTCCGGGAGAGAGAGAGAAGTCTTCCTACTGCGCTGTGTGAAAGTTAGCTTCGCCAATAAGCTAACTCCTCTGCTAGGCTTCTGTTCTCTTCATCCTGGCGGCGTTCGTTTCCTTCCGATGGTTGTAAAGCCCTGCGTCTTACTTTGCCCGCCAAAGTCAGTCCTAAGATGACGGCGCTGCTACCGGACAAGGCGTCAATTGAGGGCGCGCAACCAAAGGACAAGATAGGATGATGAGACTTTTGCGGGCACAGCAATATATTTACTAGAAGAGGAAGCTTAGTTTCACGGAAACTCCTACACATTTAGGCCGTATACCATCCCATATCCTAAGTGTGAGGAAAGTTTGCGCGCGGAGCCACGCACGGGATTTAGGCATAGTATTACAAGGGATATAGCTCGTCTTAAGCTGAGTTCGACACGTAGAGAACTTGATGCGGAGGGAATTAAGAGAGTTGAAGCTGTCAGGGAGGATTGTGCCTGGCGAATCTCCTGCCTATAATTTCCTTGGAGGATCGTGATGCCACAATTAGCTTAGGGAAGATATGTTCATGAATAGCAGAGCTTACCATATACGAAGAACAAAACTCAATTCTTATCTTCCAACCGCTGCTAAGCGAGGTTGTGAGAACATCTTGTCTCCTTAAGTTTTCAAATCCTAAACCCTTGGTCGCAGTTTATACCCGCCCATCCTAGCTCACTCTTTGCCAGCTCTCGAAATCTAAGGAGGTTAACTTTTGCTTTTTAACCGGCTGCGAGAATGCGGGACACTTAGAGATGGCAGGGGATAGGTATGGGTAATACAGCGGCATGCGGTGGTGCTAACCTCCCCGCCCCTTATTAGAGTTAGCTGGAACAGACCCACTATTCAATTGCCCGCTACCTTGAGCGCCATGTCGGCGATGATGATGCTCAAGATGCCGCATATTAATATCGCTTCAGCTTAAAATTAGGGTCGAGCTTACAGAGCCGCCCATGTCTATAAGGCGTCGACATTACATCTCCAATTCTAAAGACGGGTTCCTTGCCTAACAACTCAATATACATCCTTCTCAAGCATCGTTTCTATGGAGGCATAAGCAAGAAGGGACAAAGAAAACTAAATATAAGAAGGAACTTAAGACGTATGCGTAATCTGATCGAGTGCGGCGCAGAGTAAACGCAATTCGCTTTCTTCGTCTTCAAAGAGTCGGTAGAGGTAACGATATTAGACGCTTGTCCCAATGCTCGGTTTATGGTGACAAGCTAGCAGATCAGTTAAGACACGAGCTTTTGTGGGCAAGGGTTGGCTTACAGATACTATTAGAGCGGCGAGGGGCTTTGGTGGTAAGACGTTGTGGAGGGAAAGCGCAAGGAGAGACATAGAACTAGGGAAGTAGCACTTTAAACGAGCGACTGCAGACCCCCGCTAGCTCTGAACTATCCACGCGTGCTGTGGGTGCTAAGGTCTCTTTAACTAGTACATCGTAATTAGTCTCCGTTACTATTACTATTTGTGCTTCGGGCACTGCAACTTTATTATCCGCATTCTCCTCCTGGTCCAAACGTTCCTGCAGCTCTAGGGCTATCATTGGAAGCGCCAAACCCGCTTAAGTAATAAACGGCTCTGGTTCATCTTCTGCATGTTCCTTAGTGCGGGATTAACTATTACCGTTAGAGACTGCTGGTAACGTCGATAGTGACATATATGCTGCGAAGGTGTATAGCGGAGTAAAACTCTTTACTTTACTATCGGCAGAACTTGAGGAGGTAGTCTATCCCGGCGATGTAGGTCCTGGTGGCGTTTTTTATTTGGGTTTGTCGCGGAGACACTATTTATACTCCGGCCTCCGCATTGATTGGAGGTTTAGCTCGTCCCAGTAATGCAGGTGGTAATAGGGGACATAGTGAAGCTGCTATATGATTATAATCTCTAACTTGAGGCACGTGTGTATTGACAAGAGAAGAAATGTTGCTATCCAACGGCCTAGGCACCATTGACTAGAAATCGGGCCGGTGAGATGCTTATGTTGAGAATGGCAATCCTGTGTTAATAGGAGCAAGGTATATAGGCTCGTGGTATATTATGGCTTGTGTTAGAGAGACTTCCGAGCGAGATCACTGGACGTAAAATACGCGGGCTTCCGGCGTCGGGGTTGTTGTCTGGTATATGGTATATCGGAATAGCGGGAATAATTCAAGACATGACGGGCGTTTTAATCCAGACTAAGTGCAAAGGGATAAACTCCTTAGCGATAATCTTCGGATTGAAGCTCATAGGACCATCGGCATCCCGAGTTTACTTAATAGCTCGGGGCGCTCATTCTATATATGCGCCGGAAGTTGTAACTATATACGGAGCTAGGACCTTAGAAGTAGTATTATGCTTCACATTGTTCTAAAGCGCGTTGAAGAGGTTAAAGAGGTCCCCCTTAATTCTCAAAGCATTCTAGCCGTACTCTCGTAACCCCCAGCATCCCGAAAGTCCCCTTAAGTAGTGAAGAACTTCAATGGTAGAGATTAAGTTACTGGGAAGATCCAGGTGAAGCTGGGGTTAGATGGGACAGTAATTAAGACCCCGCGAAAGCTTAGGGGAGACCCTTCATGCGCCCAAGGTAGTAATTCCTCCCGAAGTACAACAGGCGATTACCAACCTTTTAGCTCATACTAGAAACAATGTCTCAATAATCCAAAAAACGTCTAAGTCTAGTCAAGGGGGATAGACAAAGAAGCATCTCAGTATTTATAAGCCTAGGATAAGTAAGTACTACGCTTCTAGGAAGTCACCGCCAGCGTCAACGTGGGGGCGAGATCGCCAAAATGCATTAGTTATCTAAGAAGTCTTGCACCTACGTCGCCGGACTTAATTGTAGGGACTACTAAAAGAACGTCACTCCTTCACTCCTTAATAAGGAATGCTAGCAACTTGTAACTCTCCATGGTTTGCTCATACTCGATTTATTCCTAAGAAAGAGGGAGGAGAATTGCGGACGGTTCACGCATTTTGTCCCATTGATGATGCTACCATCAGTCGAGCTACTCGCTCGGAGAATTGAGCCAGTAGTAAATGTGCTGTGTCAGCAGCACGCCAAAGTACCTTTCAAATGTCTGGTGGCTTAAATCTGAGTCGAGAAGTTAGTTCAGCGGAGAGCGCCATTGCGGGAGCTAGGGAGCGAGGCAGAAGGGTCGGCAGCGACTTGAAGATAAGTCTGCTGGGCCCGGCGACATTAATTATCCCGGATACAGGTACCGTCCTCTAGTGGAATCACTTTGAAGTACTTCTACAGCGGCTTATCGCTCACTTCCGCTGGCGGTTCTTTACACTCCTCCTCAGCCTCAATCTCCCCATGCTCCCTCTTCTTCATACCCCACAAGGGCTTTCTAAACCGCCACACACGCCATGTAATGTCCTCCGAGCTCAGCAGCTGTTCTTTACCCTCGTGCGACTTGACTGCGAAGTTGCGCAGGAGCGCACTGCCAACTGTGCGGTAGGGATAGCGGCGGCGGCGTCGGAGGAAGGGAGGGAGCTGGTCTTCGAGTCTAAGAAGGTTTTGGCGTCGTAAAAAAAGGGGGGCTGCTTAGTCTCTTAGAGTGGTGCTAGACGTATGCGTGGCCACTATAAACCCGCGTTAAGTGGGGCGTGCGCGTCTGTGTGCTCTACGAGATTCGCCTTATCAACGTCTAACACCGCGCGCTAGAATAAGTAAAGAGTTATCCTCCGTGGACTCTATGCTAGACTCCGCACATCCTCATAGATTTTGTCCTATAAAGCCCCGCCATAACCAAGACAACAAAGTCGCCGGCCTGGCTCTTCTTCAAGTTAATAAGCAGGTTAGTTTCTTAAGAGGCGTCGACAGCCCTCAAAAGGACGGCTGCGGTCAACCTAGAAGCATGAGGCGACGATCTACCCAATATGCTTAAACATATAGATGAGACTGTGCAGAATAGCCTACTCAATTATGCCCATGTCAACATCGAGCGCGAGATTGTCTAGAAAAAGGATGTTGAACGGCGTAATGAGCGTAGGGAAGCTGCTAAGTTCTATCTCTTTAGGCGCCATCTCAAGACGTTTATATCAAGCTCAGCCCAGGAAAAGTAGATTGGCAAGAAGCGCACGCATCCGCCAGTACCTCCTCGATGTGGGTATCCTGCTCATCGTTTAAGTCTACTTTGTTTTAAAGGTATTAATCGATAAGAGAGGGAGCTAACAGCTAGGAAGGGGCACCACGGGCGCTTTTCCACTGGGGTTAATTTCGCCATCCTTTACCTACGGACCGCCAGTCTGACATCGCCTAAGGTGACCCGCAAAGCTTTCGACCTCGTTAACAATGTCCTTCCTAGATCTCTCATAACGTACGACAGCACCCTAAGGGGTACCAAGCTAGCATATAAGCAGCCTATAGGGCGTATATCGCTCTCCAGTATTTTGCTGCATTTCTCATCACTTGAAATTTCTTTTGATTGCGTCCGTATCGATATCGTAGAGCTAATCGCGGCGGGCCGTAAATCTTCTTTGCAGTCGTTTTTAAGGCGCGGATGCGGTTGCTGACGGCTTAACGCTAGGTGATGAGTTCGGCGGCGTCGAAGTCAACCGTCAAAAGTGCTCTAATAGGCCATGGCGGGACACAGAAAGTGTGTTATAAGTAAACGAAAGTTAATCATGATCTATTGTTCCGTTGTGAAGGAGAAGGTAGAGAGGCTGCCGGATAAGATGCTGCCACCGCCGCTGCCCTAATTCTATGCGTGTGTACGTTTATTTCGCACCGTTTAAGGTCCTTTAGTATACTATTGCTATCCATAGAACAGCAGGCTCAGATTTCTCCTCCTTATTATAGAGCTTTAGGCTGGCTTAGACGTCTTCTAGAATGAACTTTTCCGGCCGCTTTAAGGGCCTGCGCTCGCAGTCTATGGTTAAGCGCTTGAAGACCATCCTATGAAGTAGATTTAATCCTGCGAGGGCGGCGAGTTTAATAATCGTGGAGACATTAGAATCGTGGAGAGATCCGCGAGGGGTCAACCATTACCGCACAGCGCTTCTTGCGAGACCGCAACCGCAAAGAGGCGGACTTTAATAAAAGTGTTCATGAACATGGAAGATTTAGTTAAGCCGGCGGATCACAATTAATCTGCGGCAGTGTTTCCTACATTCCGCGCTTAGTGCCCTTAGGTGCCTTCTATAGGCCGACGGCCTTAATAAGCGTGGCGGAAGGATTATAGAGAAGCGTGTAGGGGAGGTTCAAAGGCCGGCGGGGCGCAATTTCCTTGCTGCACGCGGCGTCCGCTATATTGGGGTGATTCACAGCCATGAGGACAAACCTCGCCTCCTTAATTCCGGGCATTAAGCATGGCTTTAGACCCCTATATATATCGACTCGGCACGGCAGAGGGATAGAGATGGCCAGAGTCCCGGCGAGCGCTCTTATGGCCCGCCGCTAGACCGTGGGCGAGGTAGGTTCTGCTATTATGTCTCCTATTGGCATGGTACTACCTAATTAGTAGGCAGCGAAAGATTATTTCCACTATCTGCTTTGTCCTTTCTTGTCTGTCCACAGATGGGTAATGCAACATCGTCATCCTTAGGTCCACTTTACATCGCTTAACCTGCCCCGTCTAGAAGGCGCTTGTGAACTTAGGGTCTCTGTCGCTAGTAATGGCTTCCGATAAGCCTTAGTTGCGGCATATGCGGTCTAAGGAGTGCTGCGCCTATAGCTCTGCTAAGTCTATATTCTTTGCTAGCAGCGCTATAATAAGCATGGCATGTAATTCAACATTTTAGACACGCTAAGTACTTCGGGCGAGTCTACTACTATACTATTTCCGCACTACTTTATACGCAGCTGGAAGTTCCGCGGCATGTCTTCCCCCTCACAGGTCTGCACTGAATTGAGGTTATCAAAATGGGGTCGAGGCCGGTGGACTTCCCCGGCGCGCTGTTAGGTGATGCGCAGGCTTTTAGTAAGAATTGGAGCGCGGCAATTTTGTTCTTCTCAACGGCGCGCATTACCGCGATGCGCAGGAAGTTGTTGTGCAATTTAGGGGTTTCTTTAGCGGTGTAGATTACGGCGGCGAGGGATTACAGGTCGTGGTTTTCGATCGCGCGGAGAAGGCGCGGCTCGAGGCGCTCGCCGTCGTCGCTGGCGCCGACGCTGGAGCGGGAGAGAGAGCACGCCATGGTTGGGACATGGGGTGCTAAGGAGGGAAACAGCGGAGGAGGAGGTTTCGAGGCCGTCCGAGACCGCGTAGATGACGTCATGTTCGTGTTTAAGCTTCATGGAGAAAATTAACATTTCTTATAAATCGCCATTTTTTATCATGAATTGACATTTTTTCTCATAAATCGCTATTTTTGCCATAAATCGCCATTTTTGTCAACTGACATTTCTCGTCAATCGACATTTCTCATCATGTATGAAGAAAAAGAAAGCTAATCTTTGAATAGAAATCTTCCCTATTAGCTACTCCCCTAACCACAGGGAAGACCTTACAGTATTTAAGTACCGTACCCGCTAATCTTGCCAATTTGCAAGCGCCATCCTCTAGTAGGATCGCGTTTAGATCGGATAGTTAGAAACAGCGTAGGGTAGGATACACCTCCCAGGAGCATAATCGCTATTGCGTACCTTCGCGTACTGTAAGAACCAACTTGCCAACAAGTTAACTCCTATGCTAAGGTTCTGCGGAGGAAGAGATAAAAGCGGGAGTTAATAAATTAGCCGGTCCGCGAGCCGCTGTAGAGACTGTATTATGTAAAATGCTATACCATCCTCTTCTAGGTACCCACACACTTCACTTGGCCATAAGGCCGCGTCGTTTTTCCGCCCAGGCACATCAGCCCCGAGGACGTGGAGTGGGGGCTTGCATCGAAAGAGCGGGGGGTAGAAAAAGCGTCGCAACACCGCCGCCAGCTTCTGGCCGAGCGCTGCCCGTGTCCCCAAGCTTGGTGGTATAGTTGCCCTCTGGGCCGGCGGCTCCCTAACCATCCACCCCACGATGCCCAACGCTGCGCTAATTAGGCTACCTTCGACGAAATCGAGGACCGCCCTGTGGAGCCATTCTTATTGCCTAGTAATTTATTAACGCGCAGCTTATACGTTGGCCTTCCGCTACCTTAGACACTAGAGCCACCTGTTCCCGACTTCGACGAGGGAACTTAATTTAAAGGGTTAAACATACCCACCTTCTCGTTTAGAGCGTAAGTTTCGAACCGGTGCTAAACTGCTAGCAGAAAGCTTCTAGTTTGGCTAGTCCAGAGAAATCACAAGAACTTCGCTACTAGATAGACCTTGGGAATGATTCCTGGACTTTTATTTATAGGTTAAGACTAACTCGGTCTGCAACAAGTTTAGGCAAGGGCATTTTTCGACGGCCCTTATATCTATCCCATAGTAACGAGGCTGTTGTTAGAATTATAGCGGTTTTTCTCCCTCCTACACCTCCGCTGCCACACCTCCCGCACGGCCCCGCACGGACTAGCTCGCCCGTAAGAGGAAAGGTTAGGGCTAAGGCCCCTATACGCCACTAATTAAAGAGACTTGCATAACTTCTTTATAAATAGTATAGTATATACTAAACACTATACTTAGTATAGTGCTTACTACACCTCTACACCGGCCTAATTTGGCAGCCTCTATACCTGCTTAGGCCTCGCGTGCCCGTATATGCAGAACGCCTTTACAACTAGGGCTTAGAGGGCCCCTTTAGCGCTATGCATTGGCCCTTACGGGCACTTAGCGTTACGCATCTAAATTAAAACAAAAACAGGCCTTATAGACCTGCATATAACCTCCTAAAGATTAGCTCCCTACCTCCAGGCGTTAAGTAGGGTTGTAATAAGGCCCCCCTAGCTTTAGCGCACATCGAACGTTCGCTTACGAGCCGCCAGGCCTTATCGGGGGGGGTGTATAAGCGGAGGTGTCACGTGAGCATTCTCCACATGAGTATTAATAGAATTCCAAGGCCTTGCAAAAGTATTTACATTAACTTATATCCTTAATAGAAGATAACATAAAAAGGCACCAGGCCTAATTATATAATAGAATATAGCAGTTTTGTAAGTAATTATATCACGTGATTAAACTTTCATATCGGTATTATCCTAAGATAGTGCTGTGTAGGCAGGCGCATTGTATACCTTTTCTAACCTTCTAAAAATTTAAGCTAAAATATATTAGTAATCTATTAACACTCACGTGGAAGATGCTTACGTGGGGTACCTAGGTCGGATGAGATATTAGTAAGGCTGGTGGTTGTGGCTTGCGTGCTAAGCTAGGTGAGCCGAGGTATCTAGGTAGGTCGGGCGAGCTGCGTTCTTAAATATATGCAATTCTAGATTTCAAAGTCTTCTAGCTTTACGCTAAGCCTCATTCGGAGCGCAACAGCTTCGTTTCTTCTCCTCGCCCTCAGCCTACGCCCACGTCCACTTAATAAGACAGCTAACTATCTCTTCTTATTACTACTACTATCTTACTAATTCAATTGAGGGGCAATAGGGTACGGATGCGAGTGCGTGTGTTCTTCCTGCATTTCCACCTTAAGGTGCGTTCCTCCCGAGTATGGAATTTGTGTATGTAATAGATGTATGGACGCTACATTAAGAGGGATATTCTCCATCAAGCGAATGTAATGTCTGTTGTGGAGAACCAAAATTAAATGCTGTCATAGATAAAGCTGTAGGCGATCCCCGCTATTATTCTCAAGACTGCTGTAAGAGTAGATGTAAGTGCCGTCGTAGAAGGTGTTTATGGGAATGGCGGTAAAGGCTTAAATTTCTGGGTATTCGTAAGGAGATTATGTATACTATAGAAGGATTCCAGTCCAGCTAATATAATATTTCAATGCGTCCCTAACAATCTAATGCCGCTATTTAGTGTCCCGCCCGGTGATTTATAGCTCATAGTTAAAGCCCTAGACTCCCACCGCATCTGCACGCTCCTAACGGTAGGCATTTTAAACATCCTGGACAAACGATAACCGCTTGCGTCCTAGACAGCGAAGCGGGATCTATCTAAATGTCGCTGTCGTCATATTCCTAAGCTATGCTGCACCTGCTGCCTCTTATTAGAGCGCCGGCTGTCATGAGGTTGGTTCATTAGTAGTGCGGTGATGGTTAAGTACTGCATTAATTTATGCATAAAGGAAGAAGCTAGCTACCATAGAAAGATAGATTCACGGTATCGTAGTAAGTATGCTAGTAGGTAGGAAAGGGCGCCACACTATACCGCTCAAGCATTGACCTGGCTCAACGCGAATTCATGTAATAATAACATGGCAGCCAGGTAACAGGAATGTACTACAGTAAAGGTCGTATCGCGGACATAATAATAAGCAGCTCCCCCGAACTCCCAGAACAACCACGACGCGACAAACGTCAGTATTGGCGGCGGGTGGTTTCGGGGCATGTCCCAAAACGCCTTCGTTCTCTCTAGTGGCAGTAGCAGCATCCAGCTTAAGCCTGCAACCGACCTGCCGAAGAGTCACGGAGCATGTGCGCAGTGGTAGGCATTTAAAATCCTCCGGATTCTTAAGCGAGGTGGCTCATTAACATTAACTTGCGTTCAGCTTCTGCGTAATAACTACAATCTTGTAAACGAAAGCTGCAGCTTAGCTTACTATAGAGAATTTAAGGATGAGCGGCAATTTGAGCTCTACTAAGTACAAAGAATCGCCTCCCATTACTTGCATTCCTCGAACTCCTCCTCATCCTCCCCACCTCTCTCGGCCTCCTCATCCTCTTCATCCTCCCTTCCTATCTCCGCCATCCTTACCACGCCCTTCCTTTTCGCTTTCATCACCTTTTTCGCGGGCCTCCGTCGTATTTTGCGGCTACAACAGCGGCAGTACCTATGCTTGTGTGGGCCAAGGATGCCTCCATGCCATATTTTAGCTCCGCATAGATTACAGTGCAATCCAGGTCTCTCCTCGTCCGCATTATCATCTTCCCCTCCCCCCTTCCCATCCTTCTTATCCGCTTTCCCATTCTCTTCCGGGTGTCGGCGAAGGGGGCAGTCCATAATTTAGTAGTCTTAGATTCTCCCCCATCCGCTGTCTCCGCAATTACAGATCCAATTAGGCGAAACCACATTCTCCTTTACTTTCCGGGGGCTTTATCGTTTTAGTTAGCAAGGAGGGATACAGCCGTTCTTCAGGTGTTAGGACAAGTCGTCCCTAGATAGGAAGAGGGTCGAGCAAATACAACACCTTCTTCCGCACTTAAGCTCCAGGTACTAGAACAAGTCGTCTTTACACGGGAAGATCGCCCCGCAAACACGATAGGTCCGTTTACAGTCGTTCCTAAGGTGTCGGAACATGGCGCTTCTAGACGGAAAGCTTTTCTTGCATTTCCGACAGGTGTTTTCAGGCTCGAGGACTTCAACCTCTCTACCCTCTTCTCCCTCCTCTTGCATGCCCTCGTTCTTGTTGTTAACCATCCACCAGGTTGGATCGAGATCCCTTGCGACATGTGGGCGGCTACTACAGCCTTTCCCACTCCTGCCGCAGCAAGACCACCAATAATGACTCGGCATGTAGCCATCGGGAGCCTATTATGCGTCTGTCCAGCTATCGTAGAACCCTATCGCCGAAAGCGTCGCCGCCGTAGCAGCCGCAGCTAGAGCCTTAGCCTCGTCCGCAAGCTCCGCACGCACATCCAGTATAGCATCCTGGATTATATAGGCATACCGCGCGCCTCAATTAGGCCACACGTCCAGCGCCCCCACCGGCGCGGCTTCACTTTCTATCTCCGCCGCGCGCGTCCTCACGCGGTCGTGTGCCATAGACATGGGAGAGGGGTCCTCGGTAGCGGAAGTAGAAGCTCCGGCGGTGATATCGGATGTAGTAGCAGTGGAGGAGTCAAGGATATCAACAGCGGCCTAGCTAGTAGCAATGATGCAGCTAATCCTGTCTTCCAAGTCCTCCGACTCATAGTCTTTGCGGACATCTTGAAAGCTGCTACACTTAGTAGAGGAGTATTTAACGTGCTCTAAGAAGGCTATGGCGTCCTCTATAAGGCTTTTCTTGGAGGTAAACTTGTCGGCATTATCCCAACTCTCCTCCCTAGAGCGGTCGGGCTTAATGTCACCAGCAGGGCCATCCACAAAGCTGAACTCTATGGTGCCTGTAACAATCGCTCGTCAGCCTAGATACCCTTAAAAATCAAGAAGAAAGAAGAGAAGGTTGTACCGGGATGATAGAAGCTATCGCAGCGGGGTGAAGTGTCGGATTTAGACCGAGAATACAAATTTTCGGTAATTACAAAGGTTTGCCCACAATTTTTGCATACTAACTCTTTATAAATCGGTGGTGTTTTTCCGCGGGCTAAAGCATCTTCAATTTGTTTACGGGTGTAGTCGGGCTTGCTAGAGTCGGGCTTACTTAGAACAGTTATAAGCGAGACTGTTAGGTGATTGCAGGCTTTAGGGGAGTAACTCAAGACATGTTAAAAACAATGCAAAAGGGTGTCCAAGGACATCGAATTAAGGATTCCATCGATAGATGGGATAGACATGGTTGCTAATTAAGACGCCAAATAGAGGTATAGATTCTCTTTATAGATGGACGAGAGAGGAGACATGGCACGCAGGCTTATTTTAAGCTGGGGCAGCTTCTATTGTCACTAGGGTTGACCAGCGACAAGGACTGCACGAGTGACGGCAGAGCATGCGATTAGCCGGTACACGTTTATTTACTATCTTCGAGTCAGGATCACGTCCGATCATTAATACACAAGCTGCAGCGACACGACATAACGGGTGGTCTTTGGCGCGTCTCATGCTGCGTAACAGAGGCGTTTAAACCTTATAAAGGCCGCTGCGGCCAACAAAACCTCCCGTGCCATACTTTACCCTAGCCGCTATCTGCACTCTCATCACTTCCGGTGTCTAGAGGCTGTATTGGGTGGCTTCCTAGGTAATACAGGATGAGAGCTCCGAGAGATCGGGCTTATTAGTCTAGAGCAGTGTTTCTTGCAAGGCCGCATTAAATACTATATTAGGCGCAGGATGGCAGTAGCGGGGCCATTCCTCCATCCCCGAGTCAATCGCGATATATCTAGCTCTCCCACACCTGTATAAACTCTTCACGGCCATTAAATAACCCCTTACGCTTCTCTCAGTCCGTACAAAACGCAAGAAACGCCCAACGGAGACTATAAGTCCAACGTGTCTAGCTACTTATCTCTAACTGATAGTGCCCTATGTCGAACCGTGTAAGTGCTATAAACCTAAACAATGCAACCCTACTTTAGCCAGAGACTAGTAGACGGATCTCTAACATTTGCACAGACAACTACATGGGCCGAGTGGGCGCAGATAGCTACATAGGCCGAGTAGCTGCAGACAGCTGCATGGGTTAACTATGCACACCACTATAGTAAAGCTCGCCACTGGTAGTCTCAACGGGACATAGTCCAATAGGCTCATTATCCTTATGCCCATCAACACAACGGCTTACCTATTTGCCCCTACTACGGGGAATGGCGCCAGGCCATAACCTGCTACTATTCAATCCGGAGGTATCTTACACTCAAACCTCACGATCAAGTCAACATAAAAGACCTCAACGAAAAGGCAAACTTCTTCATCCCGGGGTACCTTCAAATTGAGGAATGGCTCCATCCTAATCTTAAGGTCCAAGTAGGCCACGAAGCTGGCCTACGTTGGCAAACCAGCAACACTTGCACCTGCACCTGCATACTCCCGGACGGAATCACCGGCACCAGAGAGGCCTGGGCATTGTACCTTAAAGACACTCACTTCTGGGAGCGCTAAAAGAAAGATTTAGAGGAGATTATTAAAGTTCAAAAGGATACATCCTATTCATTGGAGGATATTAAGTTTTAGTTAATCTAGAGGGGGAATATAAGCTTAGCTGCGTTGTTTTATAGTTCTCACGCTACCAACTGTATCCATCCTAGCTTTTCCTCCACTTTCTTGTCTTTTCACCTATGGACTCCCGCTTCAACACCAGCCTTGGGTCTTTAATTAAGCTTGCGCAAGCCGATACAACACGGGCTCATCTCTCTTTGTGTCTTGAATTCGCTCGTGTGGAAGGTTGCTGCAGCTGGAGTCCTACTAAGCTTTGTTAGAGTAGAGTATTCAAGGCTGTCAGTCTAACGCTCCTAAGAACGTAACTTCTGGATCTACCGATTTTATACAGGTCCTTTCCTGTAATACATATATAGGCGATGCCCCTTTAGTAGAATACTAAGCATTCACTTTACAAATAACAACTACTGGATGCATTAAGAGGTTAATTAACGCCCGAATGGATAGGCGGCGTTGTCACATGATTAACATAACCAACGAACCAGTAAAAGTAGTAGGCATCCTTATAGCAGCCTAGACATTCACTAGGCCCGGAAACATATCCATTGAATTTATTGCCATTCTCTGCGATAGAGGCTATCTCCCTACCCTCCTCTTTCATGCCTTCAGACTGGGTTATTCGCTTGACGGTACAGATTTCGCAGCGAAATTCTACGGTGCTCGTGCAGCAGCTTAGAAGGCGTCTGCGTTGGAGCTACGCAGGGTCGGTAGGGAGGGAAATCTATTAAGAATTAAACTTCTAGACGCTTCTCTTATGAACGACTGTTGGAGCAGAGCCGTATTATAGTTACTCCAGTAAACTCATCAACGCATCACCATGTGTTAGAAAGCCCTTTAAGCCAACGTCACTACAACTATCAGATGCGGTTCTTATGTCATTTCGGGGCTACTCACTTTAGATGACGCAGAAGAGAGCTCGTTTGCTAATGGACCAACTATGCTTTAGAGGGGTTTCGATAGATTCGTCCAGGACTTTAAACTTCGTGAAATTCAGTCATGTCCTACTCCCAGCTGAGCGTCACCTCGGCCTAGGTGGCGAGTTTGCTGACGAAAACCGGCGGGGAAAGTACGCACTAACGTATTCAATCTACTTGATACGTTAACGTCCTTTCTGCGCCGTGGATATAGTATCTCTAGCTCGTCTTATTATACGCTATCCCTAGTGTCCAAGTGACCTAAGAGTGCTGCCAAGATGGTCGGCACTACTATTAAACGGACTTACAGGAAAGCCTCCCAAGTGATGTTCCCAAAAAATAGAATGGCCCCATCTTAGTGGTTAGTTTAAGTAAGGCGGTAGCGTAGGTCTCCAGTGGAACTATAGAGGCATCGCTATGCAAGAAAGAGTTATGCAAGCTATTGTAACCACGGCTCCTAGATGCGCTTCCTTGTCCCTTTCTAGTACTGTTTTCTAAAGTTGGAGATCTGCTTCTGTTTGCGGGAATAGCAGGTGCTAAATTTGAGGTTATGGAGGGCGGCAAAGAGTAGGAACTTCCTGTTCTTTAATTCTGAGAGAGCAAAGAAAGTCTTCCCTTAGAAGGGGACCCTAGCGGACGTCCTTACAGTTATCGGGGAAATTATCGAGCCCCGAACCATCAGAGTTATTGCCATCATCTGCGGCAAAGCTCATTCCACTGCGCACTCCAGAGAATTCGTACTTAATCTTAGCTTTGTTGGAATGTATTAATTGTACGCCGTAAGATGCTACGTTACTTATACTATGTTATAGACTAAGGAGCTGTAGGCCGTATACATAATAGATTAGATAATAAAGCAGGAGAGAAGAGAAGTCTAGGGGAAGGTGAGGCTGCATATAAAGGCCTGCCGTAGCCCTCACCGCTACTACCTAATAATCGCCGTCCTAAAGAATGGCAGGCGTCCCGGTCTGCTGCACGTTGAAACAAAAGGAAAGAAAAGAGAAGAAGTCAGGTGCTGTATAGGCTAGGAGACTGTCATGGAATGTAGTAATTATAGAAATAGTAGACGTACACGTTGTACGTGCTATGGTGGTAAAATTTAATGTGTCTGGCTAGTAATAGAGGAACTTGCTGTTGGATCGGTGTGCTAATAATACACTTGTAGGGATCGCTCGGGAGAGAATTAACGACATCGGGGTTTTAACGAGGCCGAGAGGCAGCAGTGTCCGGGCTTTTGACTCCTGCGGCGATGGAGATGCGGCGATAGAGAGAGGGTCCGTAGCGAACAAACGTATGAGGGCTTAGAGGATGCAACTTGTCGGATAGGTTTAAGCTAAGACTACAGGATCTTAGTAGGGAAAGATTAATAGGGAATTAATGGTGACGTTTCATGAGCTGATCTTAAACTCGGTTTCTTATGCCGGGTTTCGAGAGTTTCTAGACTCTGGTTCGGAGGGAACCACGGGTAAGACTCCGGAGCCATCTATTCTCTCATGTTCCTTAGCTCCTTCCTCCCTTCCTACGGTAATCTTCCCGCAATCCTGACCAACATCCTGCCTAGGTCAATTTGGCAGATTCTCACCGTTCCGTAGTCCAGAGTTGCTCGCTCCGTTAACATTTAAATTGGGACTCCATCGTGATATACGGTAAATATGGAGACGGGCCAGTTGTCCTAATAAGACATGCCTCTCACCATCGCATTTAGCTAAGAAGAATTAGTAATAGTTTTAAATAGAAAGAATATATATACTACTTATAGCTGCAAACTCTACTACTAAATTATTTCCAACGATCAAAGTGTAATAGGAGTTTCCGAGATAGGATAGTCGGAATTCATGGAAGCTGTTTCCATCGATGTTGAAGGTGCAACAGTAAGGGCTTGTGCTAAAAAAGATTATTAGAAAGATGAAACTGAGAGGAATTCTACGAAGCATAAATAGGGCCTTTTTACCCGTAGGCTGCCATGATGACAGTAAGCTCGTTAATTGAATCTCAATAGTTGGAGGACTTAAAGATAACTAGAATAGGATAGAAAAGCTGTCAACACATCCCTCTGGTAAAAAGAGGAATGTGATGGGCGGCGATGTAGGAAGATAAGGAGAAAGATCTTTAGGTGGTGACGGAAAGGTAAGAGGAGGTGAAACGTGTAAGAGATTGGAGGCGCTTCGTTGCTAGTATTCTTTACCTCTCTAGAACGATATACCCTCAATAGAGAATTAAATCTCGGAAACTTCGGGTTACACGTATTTGCAATGAACCCAATCTGGGACACTCGTGACAAGTTTAGTATACTAAATTTAGAGCGCACCATTTCCCTTCTGGTTTAAACCACAGCGTCGCGTTATCTATCGAGATGGACGCTTCCACCGTGGTGTAGGCTGCCTAGACAATAACTGCTAGGGAGCAGGGGTACAGTAGGAGCAGGCACGTGCATAAAGCCTTGTCGTTCTCTAGACTTGCTCTCTATTCTTAGTATCTTCATTAAATACAGCACGTATAACGCCGACTCTCTCTAGTCATGTAATACTAATCCGCCCAGTATTGGGTGGGGCCGGCCCTAATAATATCACGTGCCTTCCACCTAGAAATTATAAATCTTGCGATAGTATATACCTATAAGTAGCACAGTAGGGCCTTACTATACTATACCCTATACACCAAGCACCAGGCGTTGCCGTGGAGTTGATATTTTAAACGGTCAGGTAATTGGCACAGGCCCGTGCTGGAACGCGTGCATTAGTGTTATAGTCCTGCAACGCGTTTTCTTACGCTAATAGTTTATATAGGAGTTGCCTATAGATATTATATGCTATAGAAGTACTGTAGAAGTTGCCTAGTATAAAATGCAGGCAAATCTGCCAGAAAAGGTGTGGTGTTCAGGTGCAGCGAAAACCCGGGCTAATAGCTAATCCGGGCCCCATTAGGCTTAGCGTGCTGGAATCTGTTTATAGCCACGTAATCACCGGATAAAGGTTACAACCTGGTGAAAACTTATCTTAGGTGCCTTAAACCCTCTACCGAGGAATGCCCGTTACGGCACTCCGGTACCAAAGCCATGCCTACCTCCACCCAGACTTCATGGCGTTGAGAAAAGTGGAAAAGCGGGGGCAGAAAAATATCACGGGCTAGAAGATACGATCGATTGCGCCTCAATTAAAAGTGACAATCAGTTCCTTACTAGAATGGAGGCAAAGCATATTCCCGTGGCAATATTAAATGGCTTGCATGGTCCATCAGAAAGCCGCTTGGAGATGCAGCGCCTAAGGTTGCTACCCAGCCGAGGTGTCACAGCTTTTTCGTCACTTCCACCTGCGCTGGCCAAACCTTAGTTCCCAAATATCGGTGAGGACAGCTGCAGGTGATATACTGCGTCGGAACGGCTCAGTGCGGCCGCGCATCCAAGCTTGCGAGCGCCATGAATAAAGCGCCATCTCTTCTTATTTCTTGGAATAGTGAGGCTGCCTAATTGCTCCCTAAACCCTCTCAACCGTACCGCACCGGGGCGGTCTCAATATCGCTCTCGACGCTTATAAATTCGTATCGCAACAGCAGGTGTTTGCACCTCAATGCGACAGCGAACTCAGCCATCCTCCAACCTCTCACCAACCGCTCTCGCTGCCAACATCCTTATCTCTAACCATGAATCCGCGTTGCACAGGCGGGTATCCGCACCTCAACCAGCGGGATACCTGGCACGGGGCAGGATTCCGCCATGGCTGAGGTCCCATAGCAACACCCTCCCGAGTCTAGAGCTCTAAGATAAATAACACCTTACCTGCCTCTCCAAAAAGATCTGTCTTTATAGCCCCTCACAAATACTTAATCTCAACATCTTCTTGTTAGATCTTCGCGCCAGCTACTATATCAATCCACACACCTTCAACACAATGGGACGCAAGTGTACTTCCGAGCTAGAGGACGAAGTAACGTACTCAAGACCCACCACCGTAAGCACGCCCCTTCAGACACGTAGAATTTCCACGCCGTTCCTCTCTCCATTTACTATTCCTTTCTCTATTGTCGGCCGCTTGCTAACAGCTTCAGGGGCGTTATTGTGCTCCCTACTTTAAGGATCCGTTCGTTAACAACCGATGGTGTCTAACCTGTGATGACCTCAAGCCAACGGCCGAATTCTCAAGGTTGACTAAAAGATACATTTACAAGTCCTCATGCAACAGGTGTGTGCAGTTGTTCCTAAAGAGCGAATTTAAGAAGCCCCTCGATTATGATAAAACTCGCGATTGAAATAGGTATAGCGTTATGTGTCCAGAACCGAAATGCTACAGGCGCATCAAATTTAGAGCAGCCCAGCAATGGGTGTCACTTACCAAGCCATGTACCTCCCCCTACTGTAGTGGGCGAATTGCGGACAATCACAGTAGCTCAACCTTTCGAACTTGTACGTTTGTCGACTAAGAAAAAGGTGCCAACGACTAATAACACACATAGGTCCTAAATGCCAGAACGAGCTTTACTAGTTTTATCTCCGCCTTTAAGACAAAAGGTTCACTAGCGAATTCCATTCTTACGGATGCCCAAAAGACAAAGACCGTGACTCAGACTGTGAAATCGACAAGAAGGAGGACCGGGTAGAGATTAGACCATGTCCTCTCATCACGTTAGAGGGCTTAAGAAACCGTCTTACGACACCACCGCCGGCCCCCTCTAGAGCGGCGCCGCAGACGCCGCTAAGGGCGGCTTCTCCACAAGTGCTCATCCCGATTCCAAAGCGTCGGGGCGAATCGCCAGCAACGCCAGCGAGGATCCCAAAGCGTTGAGGAACGACTTCATCGAAGAAAACGCCTCGCAAAAAGCGAGTGGATAATGAGACGGACTACGTCCCCAAGACCGTAAGCACGCCCTCTCAGACACGTGGATTTTCCACGCTGTTCCCCTCTCTATTCGCCGTTCTCTTTTCTATTATCGGCCGCTTGCTAACAGTTTTAGCAGAGAATAAAGTCTATTCCCCGCCCTGCCCTACCTCCGACACAGCCTCCGACACAGCCTCCGACACATAACTCGCCGAAATGGCAGCCGTCAGGACGATACCCGAAGTGTTTAGAATGTGGGGTAAGGAAGCTACATACCTACTTTACGGCACTAGGTAAAAAATGCAAACATGACCCATCTATGTGCAACGACTATATGGAGAGTATAATAGAGACGCAGTTCCAGAATCCTGCGGTTGTTTAGTATGCGGGAGGCGTGAAATGTCCATACCCTTTATGCCCTGCAAGGATCCAATACAAGGAAGGCCTCTACGAATTTCTGTCAGAGACGGCCCAACGTCAGTATGCTTGCCTTTGCTAATACCTCGCGTCTTCCATTACTAATCCACCAATAATAGGTATGAGACTTATAAAGACCGTTACCCTAAAGGATAGTATTATAACACTTGCCAAGAATATAGTCACCCGGGCGTCACCTGCGAAACGTTTAAAGGGCGGTGGAAGGACTAGTATATAAGCGCTCTAAATACTATAGAGGAAGCGAGGAAGGTAATAAAACCATGTCCCAATTGCACGGTCCCAATTGTGTAGGGTCGGCCATTAGAAGGACCCTAGTACCACATAAAATGTACGTTGCTCAACTCATAAGAATTTGCCAATAGCTAATAACACAACTAGGTTTCAATTGCCAGCACCACTTCTGCTAGCATTGTGCGAAGACTTGGGAACGCAACCATCTGTGCAATCTCAAATTTAAGGAGGTTTCTAATAGGGAGTTGGAGGACAACTCGTGGAGGTAAAGGTACCTAACTTTAGAACAATTTAGACTGCGATGTAGAGCGGATAAAACGGGCAGGAGCGGATAGAGATTAGCTTTGGGTAAGTATTCACAATTGTCGGTTTCGGAATAGAGTTGGGCTCTAGTTATATAACTTACAATCTCTCGGTTTCTTCCAAAAAGAAAATAGCATACAGGTACCACCCACTACACTGTCCTGATGACCTCGTTGTTATAAACGCCGTCGATCTCCTCAACCATGCTTAACTATAATCGTCTCTACTGCCACTCACTCCTCCTACAATCCCTTTAACGCCGTCAACGGACATCTCACAGCCCGATCCAAACCCTCATCTCTAGCCTTCTAATGCCACTGCTTTTCGCACACAACCCAGCGCAGCAATGCCGCTAAGAAGAGAATGAGTAGTCATCACACACGCGATAGTAAAAGTTCCACAACGAGCAGCATCCACAGGTCTAATTTAGTGTGCAGCAATGCTTAACATGCTACCCCCGACCCCCATCGCCGCCCTTATGCCCATCGCCGCCCTCGTCCAGCCGTGCCTGTCCCTCCCAGCATCTCCAGCACGCGAGCGACGGCACGCCCTCACCGCCGCTTATAAGGAGCCTGGCAGCTTTCCAACCCACCACCCCCCTCTTCATGCCTTGGGTGTAATACCGCGTTCCCGTTTGGAGGGCTTCGTCTGGCTGCGCGAGCAACGGCACGCCGTCAGCGCTCGTGTGCGTGGCAGCATTCCCATCCACTTCTTGAGGCGTTGCACCGAAGCCGAAAGCGGTAAACCCAGATTTTCTTCTTGTTACTTCAATACTATACTAGTCACGGAAGAGCTCTTATTATCTTAGGGATTTAACATTATAGGCACGATGTTCACGCCTATATAAGCCACCTCAAACAGTACTAAACAGCTGTTAAAAGCCCCTAAGTACACCCCATTTAATATGGCATTCTGCGGATATAATTTCTTAGCGAAGCATTATAAATTAACGCAGCACATGTTTTAGCAACACGCTATTAGAATCATGTAAGACCATCATTATACTTTATCCGGAATCACGCTAACATTCAGCAAGATAAAGTCTTCGTCATTTTCATTGATACCCACTTTCCTCTTATGGATTTGAAAATCGCCAACACTTCCTAGCTCATGCCTTTCCTACGCCTTACTTGAGTTAAGATGTCGCGCATTCTCTAGTTCCCTTCTCAGGTTCCTTATTTTCTTAATAGTTTATGCGTTGCTGCCACGCCTCTTCTATAGCTGTTAGACCTTGTATTATTAGAAGCAGATATATGGATCAGCATCGTCCGTTCTAATACTTCTCTTGAACTTGTGTTATTAGCATCTTGCTATGCTTCCTCATCCTCGCCAGCGATGTCGCTATCCGCGCGCTCTTCTCTATCCGCGCCACCGCCGCGTTCGTTGCAGGGGCGACCTCCAATGCACCGGCGGCCGTCGTAGCGCAAACAGTCTCACTACTCGATTGGCATTAGACGATAGGAATAATTAGGTCCAGGGCATAAGACGCGTTCTATAAGCCTGTTAGCGGGCTAAGCCTTTATACTGCGGTTCTAGGTGGGACGCCCTCGGATTTCTTGTAGAGTTTACTCTTACTGCTAAATATTAGCTTCTCTATTACCTTCTATCTGGCCTGGCGCAGCCTACGCTAACTAAAATCAGCTATCGTTACGTCTTCAGGACTTAACCGACTGGTCCCACTTTAACCGCCCATCTCCGCACACCAGCGTCGTGTTCTGGGATGGATGCATCGACGCAACCCTTAAGCGTGCAGAGAGGATGGTTACAGTTATAGCCTACAAGCGGGCATCGTGGTGGGTGTGTCGGCGCAAACCTCAAGCATGCAGAGGGGAACGGCTAGCTCCCCTAAAATATCAAGATAAAGTGTTTTAAACGAGGATAACGTGGAGCAGTCTACCCCCATAGCCTTCTACCGCCAGTCTGCCATCTGGCATACGTCGCGTTGTGCTCGGGGCCAGTGTCAAGGCCGCCGCGGCTGTCCTGCGGACTGAGGGGTCCTTCCTGCTACCAATTAATGGTGTCTCCTTCTTTATAGAAGTGGGTTCCAGTAGTAAAGAGGCCGGAGCAGAGCTGGAGCTAGTATCCGTCTTCTTCCGGGAGAAATCCAAGACGGGCTTCTGGTTATTGGCAGACTGCGAGCCAGAGGCGGCTCTCTTGAGCTTGGAGGTTTTGGGGTTGACATCTCGTTGCCTTTAATGCCCCGGACCGTGATTGCTGTAATAATGGGCGAATTGCATGGGCGAATTAGAGACGTAAGGTGGAAAGTGGAAGCTGGGGAGACGGGAGTTAAAGAAGTTGAATAAGAAGCGGAATCCGGATGCTGTCATTAGGCGCATTCTTTCGAGGTCCTCTTTACCGTACGGCAGCGTGGTTACTAAACCGGCGGCCGGCTTAACTAGGTAGCAGCTTGATTGGGTTGATATATATAGAATAAAGCTTAATTAATTAGATTTTTAGATTGAACTGCTTAAACTAGATTGGTACGGTCACGCTTAGCCTATATAAGTAAGACGGTAGATCCTACGCCACCGGCGGAATCGCCAGCCTCATTAACCACGGCTATAGCACCCCTCTAGCACAACACGATAAGGGAGCGTGTGCGTGGCAGCAGCTGGAGGGGGAGGCATCGTATCTAGCCCCTTAACAACTTGCGCGAGTGCAGATGGATCGCTGGTGGCCGCCCTCGCCATGGATACAGCAAAGGTAGAGCCAGGGAATTGCGAGACAATGTAGTCCCAGGGCGAAATTCAGATTAGCTAACGGCCCAATACTCGGCCTACACGGCCTTAGAAAGTGTAAACGGGAGCTAGCCCGCATAATCTAGACTCAAGATTGGCATGCCAATGGCAAGGCTTGTAGATTGGATCAGAAACTTAGATAGTGTGAATATCAAGCACGGCAGACAGCGGTAGGTAAAGGAAGGAAGCAGTAAACAAGAACTACCTAGTTACACCGTGCTGGAGGCCTATCCTCTAGCACTATTTCACTCAATACATTGGTTTACACCCCTTTAAAGTCTCATACGCCCCAGTATTTATAAGGGCCAGCACGACGTCTATAACAGTAAAGATTTAAACGATAGCCGGTCTAATATCTTGACCTTGCTCAACAGAAACCAATCGCGTGAAGAGCGAGCAGAAAGAGAATGCCGAAGGCAAGAAGCGCGAATAGAATGAGAATACGGAACGCAAGAAGCGGGAGCAGAAGGAGTATTCAGGAATTAATTCTTATCAACTATTTTACATGAGGAGAGGCCAGAGTTTACTAGAGACGGCAAATAGGCACATGCAACGGAACTAAGTATATTAGTCCATACCCATTACGTAGATCCACCAAAGAAGACACTTATCCTTCCTAAATACTGCATGCCCTACGGGTTGAACCAGAAATTTAGCATGCCCTAAAGCCCTAACCGCAACCCCCAATATAGTAATGGATGTGGGTGGCGACGCGGATCAGACGTTATAATATGTGAGCCGGCTTATGGATATGTTATTAATTTGTTCTCATCCAAGGCGTTATTAATGTGTCGATTGTAGTGTAGAAAGCGCTTTGCAGGTACAGCCCTAACTCTTTTATAGAGGATAGGTGGTGCATGTCGTTAATGCATTAAATCGAGTCAAATTCGAGGGGACAGTCAAGCTGCGGTCGAGCCGTAATGTTGTCGTGGAGGGCTCCAATCTTAGGGGGTGACAAGCCTAAATATAAGGACCAATCTGCTCAAGAAATCCTTCTGCGAGTAGAGCAAGGTTCCTAGGTGGCACCACGTAGAGGCGTAGAGTCGGATTTCGCCATCCTGTACATCGAGAATGGCAACAAGAGTATTAATTAGATGGTCGAAAGCGAGAGTATTATGGGCAATTTCGAACATGAATTCAAAATAAAATAAACTAAAGGGGCCTTTAACATCCTCAGTGCGGTAATATAGACACGTTGGTTGGCGAGAGCTCTATTTCGGAAAGGTTATTTGTCTTATGAATTTATGTTCGAAAATCCCCATAATAGTCTCGCTTTCAATATTCTAATCTAAGCACTACTTTCTTATGCAAACTGGCATGCCCCTCTAACCTACTAAGACATTTCGGCGCTAGGATCTAAGCGGCTGATTGGCTAAACTTATCTAGATATCGCATAACGAATTACGCCTCATTGCCACCATCACAGCGCCATACACCATCCTTGGCCGCACTGCTTCAGCCGCTTACCCTGCAGCTTGCGTGCATACTTTTCCTCCGCGTCGCCCGGATAGCTTCCTCACAAGAACATCAATACAATACATTCTCTTCTCCTGCATCCCGAGCTGTCACAACGCCCACACCCATTAAGCTATGGGTCTAGCTTTCCCCGCTGGTACTTCAAGCTCAATACCCCGATGCCTGCGCCCGCCACATCTGTAATGCCTCGACGATGACGAATAGTTACATAAGTCTAGGCCAATATTGCGTGCAGCTTGAATTGCTTTAGGCCAAGTCCGCCAGGGACCAACCTTGGGAAGAATTATACTTATTGGGTGTGAAAAGCTAAGAGCGTCTAGGTAGAGGCCGAAGTCTGCAGGTGTGTCACGGCTCTAAACTTGCGGAGGCACAGCCTATGCCACCACACCTCGGCGAACTGCAGCCTTAGGCTCTGCATCGCTTTTCGTTGCAGACCTCATCTCTCCTAGAATCTCACCCGCTCCCCCGCTGTTGCGCGTCTCATCGTATCCCGGATCGGACTTCCACCCTCCGTAGCGTGCTGCAATACTTCAAAAAGAGACATTCGCTCGGCATGCCGTGCAAGCCCTGCAAGGCTGCAAGGCTGCAAGGCTTAAGCTTTGCGATCAGGCGCACAAGCTTGTACTAGCATCGGTTTAAACCTCAGCAATCTTTCTGCTCTCATCTACACCTACAATGGCCACAATTGTAACCTTAAGCGGGAAATCATTTTACTAGAGCCTAAGGGGCTAACCACCGAGTTCCGCAAAGTGCTGCCCGTATAATAAATCCACGAGAGAAGCAGGCCCTTTAGGAAGATTAGCGTGCAGCCCCCGCCAACGTGAGAGCTCACTTCCACCGGGTGCTTGCCTATCGAGCTCGGGCAGCTACGCCAAGAATATTGCACATCTATAGCCTTTATTAGCACCCTGCAACCAGCCTCACCCTCTGGTCGCGCTAAATTAGCGTACCAGACTCCAAGTTGTAGAGTAACGATAACTAGACACGGCTGCGATAAAGACCTGGGAGCTGGAAAGACTGCTGTGCAGTAATACATGACAGGTGTAAGAGCTATACGCGGTAAATGTTAACTGCTGTGCAACGATACATGGCAGGTAATCGGATTCGTGCGGATAATCTGCTGCCTGTCTCGCCGCTAAACTAGAGCTTAGATGCAAAACCTTTAATTTAACATAGTATATATCTTCCGTCCTGTCTGCTAGCTACGTCTTTTCTTAAACATCAGTCCTCAACCTATAAAGAGTCCGCAGCTAGGGAGACATTATTACTCCATCGTACTAAGGCAGACCAGCACCAAACCCTAGGAAGTTTGTATATCGAACGCTGAGCTGCAAATATATCGAATCCACTCACTAACTCGGATCCGCCATCTGAATCCGGAATTCCATATTGCGCAGCCGAAAGACCACAACGAAGTATTAGTCTGCCTCTCTACCTTCCACCAATCATGTCTAGCCTCGAACTCGGCAGCGCACATCCACCAGAGTCAAACACCAGGGAACCACGAAGGGGGATTAAGCGTCTAGGTAAGTGTTCCGTTTTAAGGCTGGTAAAGCCCCGCTACTTGCAATATAGTATTAACTTTGGCATTACCTAGTTCGGACCGTGTTGGAATTTACCGAATTATTCCCGCCCGAGATTCGGGGCCTTATATGGCAAGAAGTCTTGGGGACCCCACTGCGGACCGAAGTTAAATGTTGCAAGTTAACCGCAGCCCTTGAGATCATCGGTGATGCCCTGGCCGGTATAACAACAGCGGCCCCGGAACTAGTAGATAATGGGGATATAGTTCTCCATCTCCAAGTTGCGGATATAATGCCGGGCGTTGAACCTCATGCACACGTCCACGCAGTTGTACGCAAGTTGCGCCGTATACCCCCGCTTAGGAACCAGCTAAGACGTCTAGATATTACGGTTGCAGCTCCATTCCAACAGCCTGTTCATGCTAGAAGAAAGGACAAAGACCGTGTCTATACCTTTAGGCGATTAACGATGTTTCTTTGCCACGGACTACAGAGATTAAAGCACCTTGCCATGGAAATTAATCTTTTGGCCGTATTAACTAAACATTCGCTTAACTTTTACTGTACCAACCCCACATTCAATAGTATCCCCCCGGCGGAGTATATTAACTTGTCTCACGCCTACAAGAAGATCTGGAAAGCGTCTACCAGTGTAAAGTATCTGGCAAGCCTTATTGGCGGCCATTCTACTTTAGCGACTTTCAAGCTGCGCTGGGCTCCGGTTGTAGTCTATCCGACTCGTATAGCTACGGCGCATGCCAGGTTCTTTTCAAATCTACAATATCGCCCTGCCGAGCGAGGGTTGTCCATCGTGGAGTGGACAAATCGTCGAGCAGACAGGATGAAGGACGCGTTCATCGTTATATTAACAGACCGAGTGTCAAAGATACAGTCTCAATTAAACGGTAGGACGTGCAACTTAACCGTAGTACCGTGAACATTAGTGTGCACTCGAGGGGGACTTATTGGGTGGCTTGGATGTGTTAAAGAAGGACCTATTTTATACCACGGCCACACATCTCCTTTTTTATTCTATCTGCATTTTCAGGAAGCATACCTAGCGTTTCTCTTTTCATTCCGTCTGCATTTTCAGGGAGCATACCTGGCGTTTGTCTTTCTGCTTCATCCCAGGGAGCATACCTCGCGTTTCTATTTCTTACTTCTTCTTCTTTCCCAGGGAGCAAACCCAGATAGACCTAAATAGAAATGCATTTGGTATTACATCAAGAACAGTGTCGCTCTCAGCACCTGAATTCCTGCCGACAGTGCTGTCTTATGCGTAAGTGCGCCTCCGCTCTTTCAACAGCCGACTCGCTTTGTCCAGGTAAGCGTTTACTTGTCAAGCTCAACGCTCCTCGCACTATTCCCGTCGCCAGCAAGACCGCCACCGCCCAAACAGTAGTATTCCCAGATAGAACAGTATTACTCCAGGTTCCTAAAGCGAGATAGCACGATGCAAGACCACCCCATGCCCTGCCATGAACGGCGTTAATTCCAATTTAATTAGGATCGCGCCGGATTCTCAAAGCAAGATGTCACGAAGGAAGACCATCCCTTACACTACCATAAACCGATGGTGGTTCCACTCAGATTAGCATTACTAGGCTTCTTAAAACGAGATATCAAGATGTAAGACCTCCACCCCCTTCAGCTCAATATCGGTCTTTAGAAGCTCGGGGCAAATATCGCGAAGAGTCCTCATGCGCCCATGCTCCATCCAACGTCAATAATCTAGCGACCTTTGCTCCACCATCTATCTCCGCACTTAAAGCACCTCTCCGCTCGCTTATTAGAGGCGGGGAGACATCGTGCGCAAGTAGCCTATCTCCGCGTTCTATCCTACCTACACCCGCCCTCGCCATTAACTCTCTCACGCAGTTTTAAAGGACCCCGAATCCCGACTTATTATCAATACGTCTACTATCACCATCATGCACCTTCTTAGTGCTCGAGGTTACCATCAGCATATCACGCGTATGGGGCGCCAAAGTAAGGAATGCGAGGCAATAATGCTGGAAAGCGGTAGATTCTCAGCCGTCTCAAGGAACCCTCGGAACTAAATTTATCATCGACACCTCTGTATTTTCTATCACGCATCTTCTTAGTATGTAAGTTTCCTATCAGCACATCACGCGTGTGCGGCGCCAAACTAGTCTACAGAACTCCAAGTCATGTAAGGCGATAATGCTGGAAAGCCGTAGATTTTAAGCCTTCTCGAGGAACCCTTAAAACCAAACTTATCATCGACACCTCCGCATTCTCCAACAAACATCTCCTCAGTACTTGAGTTCCCCATTAGCGAATTACGCGTGTGCGGCGCTAGACTCGCATTAGAACTCCGAGTTATGCGAGGTGATAATGCTGGAAAGCGGTAGATTTCTCAGCCGTCTCAAAGGACCTTTAAAACCCAACCCAGTACTAAAGTCTCTACTATTGCCATTACGCATCTTCTTAGTGTATAAGTACCCAATCAGCGCATCGCGCGTATGCGGCGCCAAACCAGTCATCCAAACTCCGAGTTATGCGAGGCGATAACGCTAGAAAGTAGGCCGTCGTGGGCGCTATATGCTTGACTACAGCTAGTTCGTATGCATTACGATGTTGTGGTTCCGTGCGTGCAGCGGTAGATGGACTCTGAGCGATGCGGAGGGTTAGGATACGGCGAGGGCGTGTTATGGTAGCGATTTGTGCGTATAGGGGTCTTGTAGAGGGGCAAGTTGCTTGCGTTCACTCTGCCTCTTTACTGTAAGTGTGGATGTGAAGATTCTAAGAATAAGAAATTGTTAGCGTGTTAATAGAGTCTCTAAGTGGCGAGACTCTAAGGCGGGGATATTAAGGTATCTTAAAGTTGTGGGGAGGTTCTAGGGGTGTTGAAACTAGAGATTTACTTTCACACTCGCAATTTGTAACCACCGATTGAAACTGTCTAAATATTAAGAACGTCTAAGATAATACCTAGGCCTAGCAGCTTACAAATTATTACGCATATGCGACCGTGGATTGAGAAACAAGCGTAAGAGAGCGGGATCCTGGTTTTGCCCTTGGACTGGGGGGATTTCAACGCCTATTTTCCACCAAATTTTACAACTACAAGTTAGAAATGCTTAAAACCTTAGCAGCTCCTAGTTGTTTCCTATATGTAATGGCTCCTTGAGTTTTAAGTATTTCTAACTCGTGGATGTGAGATGTGGTGGAAAATGGATGTAAAAATAGAGATGCCGGGCTTGCCCCTAAACTGGGGCGATTTCAACACCCATTTTACATTACATTTCACGACCACAAGTGCAAAGCGCCTAAAGCCTTAGAAGCTCCTAGTTAGTTTCTAGATCTAGCTACTCCTTGTGTTCTACCTATATGCAACCGGTAGTTGGGGAATAGACGTAGGAAAGCAGATTCCGGGTTTGCCCCTTGAACTTTAGCAAGACTCAGTGTCTGGGACATTACCTTTCTACACTTTCTAATAGTATGGTGTATTAGATACTATTAAGATTATAAGTTAATAAGGTATTAAGATAGATTGGATTTCTTGTTAAGGAAGCAGGCCCTTTTAGTGCGTTAAGGTCACCACCCCCCATTTGGCCACTAAACCTCCAAATATTACCTAAATCGGTTCAACATCTCTTTAAACCCCTTCCCCCACTTCTATGTACCTTTACCCTAAGTCACCCAACCCTATACACGCCGATTCACGCCTATCTACGTCGCTTAAATGCCCTTTAAGACCTTAGAAATCACTACAGCCCTATTTAGCCCACAAATCTCTATATATCGCCTAAACCTTTTCCACATCTCTTTACACTCTCTCTATCACTTCCATATTACTTTAAAGTACCGCCCCCAGCCCCACGCACGTCGACACACACCTACCATATTACCCAAAGCGCTTTAGGTCCTTAGAGATTACCAGGCCCTATTTAGCCTTAACACCTTTTATACATCGCCTAAAATCGTTCCATGTCTCATTAAACCCTTCCCAACATTTCAATACACCTTAAATCCACCTCCCCTAACCCTACACACGCCGACACACGCCTACACACATCGCCCAAATGCCCTTCAAGTCTCTAGAGATCACCACCCCTAATTTAGCCTGCAAACCTTTATACATCGCCTAAAACCTATCCACCGCTATTAGATACGTTTACACCACCTCCGCATCTCTACTATACCACCCTAAACTCTACACACGCTAATTCACGCCAACTTACATCGCCTAAACGCCCTTCAAGTCCTTAGAGATTACTATCCCCCATTTAGCATCTAAAACCTTTATATATTGCCCAAGCCCTTTCCACCCCTTCTATACACTTTTACACCATCTCTGTAACCCTTTTTACACCACCCCTAACCCTCCCTATATCCGCTGTCCCCACACTACATTAGTACATTACGCTTAGTAGTCTAGATGAGAGCAGCCACCGCGCGCGGCGCGACTAGACCAAATAACAACGCTGGACCGTATAAGACAAGAACTAAGACGCAAAGACTGAAGTTTATTTATATATAAAAGGTGAGAGATATAGGTATAGTAAAATGTTACTAATTTGCGTCCATCGCAGTTCAGCGCTAAATCACCGTTTCCACCTCCATTATTACACCACACAGCCATAAAGCACCGCTTTGGCACAATGTGTCTAGCAATAGACAGAGAGGCCAAGAGCTCTTAAAGACACGGCGCAGCAGTATTCTCTTACTACTGTCGAAGAGGATGTTCCTAAGAAAGATATCAAAACGCTGCGTGATGTCTGCCGCTAAATATCCACGAGATTGTCCATCAATGGGACTTTAATAGCATAATCAAGTCTCTTCCATATACGGGCCCACTGTTCGCTTTTAAGGGCAAACAAAAGAAGGTTTTCCCCAAAACCAAGAATGCTGACCTAACAGACTAGGCTATCGCCATACTTCAGCGCATCAAGAAGGTGTCAAGATCAACTTTCTATCGAGTGCTGAAGCGCAACAGGGTGCCCAAGAGAAGGGCCGAGAAGGAGGTAAAGCTAACCTGACTCATCATCAGGCCGCAGTTAGAGAGAAATAAAGGCATACCCATGGCCCATAGTGCGCTATTCTGGTGAGTCCTTAATAGAGAGCGGAAAGAGGTAAGGAACCAACTAGACATTTCGCACAGCTAAAGAAGCATGGCACCCGAAGCTAGATAACGATTCTAAGAGCAAAAGAACCTTACTTGAATTTTCTAGGCGGCCATTAAATATGAGACATAAGGGCATTCCCACGGCGCATAGTGCGCTTTTCTAATGAGTGCTTGCTAGAGAGGGGAAAAGGACAACAAGACTAAGTAGGTAGTTTATACAGCTGAGAAGCATGGCATCCAAATCTGGTGGATGGATTCCACGAGGGGAAGGGCCTTGCCCAAATGTTTCGGGCGGTCTTGGGATATGGCATCAGGTTAGAGCTGGTGGCGATAGAGAGGGGCCTAAATTCTAGGAGGAGTGGATTTCCAGCGTGGTTCTATGAGCAGGTATCCATGTAAAGACTAGAGGGTAGGAGGGGTAAGGTGGTTAAAAGCGAAACATAATGTAGAAAAGCCAGGCTTAAGATGTATGGAACGGAAAGAATCAAGTAAGATAAACAGAATGACCCTTGCAAGAACGCAGCCGGTGCGGATGATATAAAATTTCCCAGTAATGCAGAAGCACACAATACCATAATGGGGCCGGGGGGGCCGGGACTTAGAAATAGATAGAGAATAATAAATAACATGGAGGATGTCAATAATATGGACTGGAAAAATCGAACAGCGCGCGCCGATAACGAGGAGAGAGCAGAGGAGTTAACTTCTCCGACTGGCCTATTACCACATCAGGCCACCACCCTAAGACGACATTAGAGGAGATAACTGAGTCTAATGAGAAGAGCGGGCGTAATAGTATACTCATGCCCCCATTCTATCGCAAGAAACACATCCAACACGCTAAAGAGTCAGCTGGAACATCATATGGACGCGTACGACCGGATAGACTGTTTCCAAAAATCGTAACTAGTTTCAATCCTACATGTAAGTATGTCGGCTAGGTCCTCCATCGGAGAGAACCAAGAGTAATAATAACACAGCAGGCGAGGCGTGCTCAGGGAATCCCGGATGATGTCATCCTATTCAGAACGGCAACCGAGAAGCTCAAGATCACAGGAAATAGTGTTGATAATTCCTTGGGTCTCACTTTAGAACACAGCTTAATGCAGTACATACCGCCTAACAACTAAAGTTAAAGGTAGTACAGGCTGGAGAACTATTATAGACGTCAAGAGTACTATAGTAAGCTTTCAGAACTATACCCTAAGTCGGTCAGACACCTCCAGGAAACAAAAGTTGCAAAAGAAAAGTTAGAACGTCCTCAGCATGGACAAGATCGAACCAGCGTGCGCTGCCTAAAGCTAATAAGGGCAGCCCAGGTCGGCTAGACTCCTCCAAGAAACAGAAGTCTTAGAAGAACAGCCAAAACAACCTCAGCATAAACAAAATCGATCCAGCGTGCGCCGTCCGAAGCTACCGAGACCAGGGGTCTTCAAAGCTTAAAAGAAAGAGAAGCGTTAATAGGAGCAGTAGGCAACCCAAGGGGCATTTTTAATTTGCCCCGCATGATGGAAAGGGATGGAGGTTGAGGTGAATCCTTAACAATATTTAACTCGAGGCGCATCGCCTATATATACTACAGAAGAGGCCTGCACGTAACGGGAGACAAAGCTAGGCGCATAAACTAGCAGCGGCAGCTCTTTCATAGTAAGAGTTGCTTATAGTGAGAGTTGCTTTAGATGTAGGCTATAGGTTTAGAGTTAAGAATAAGGCTAGGTACATGTAGTGGCGGCGGTGGCTTATCCATAGTTGCTGCAAAAGTCACGTGCCTAAGTACTTCCACCAACGGAAAGAGATAAGTAATCACGTGGTTACGGAGCGGGTCACTACGCAGTCACAGAGCGGATCTCTTAAAGAAACCCTTTCCATTGCAACCTTCCAGTTGGTGGAGGAGCTACGGCGGAGGTGCACCCAGACAGAGTGCAACGGATAAAGGGAATAAACAATGTCAACTAGGCAATGTCAGACATTGACATGGACGTTCAAAAAGGCGGGGACCGTGCTAGAAATGGGGGTGAGAGGCCAAACATGCCAATTAACATGCTAATAGAAAAAGTAGCAGTGGACGTTCGGTCGCATAATGGATCCCTGATCAGGCGAATCATCGCCATCGGTGGCTAACATCTTCAGCTAATAATGAAGAAGCCCTCGATCTTCGTCAAATTCTTCAACACAATGGACCACGGTGGCCTCGGCAAGGAAGAGAATAATATAAAGGTGGACAACATCATCTGCCGCACTTCTACCTGCCATGTGTTGGAATATAATAATCACCCACAGCAATCAAAACGCTGCTACCTGAGCCTCCTGTCGTCCGCCCGTTCCGGCAGGGTGTTACAAGCAGCTTTTTACGTCCGTCATGAGTATGCTTCTCTAATGCCTTCTTCAATGCATTACTAGATGCACTTTCTAGATCCCCTCTCTAGATGCAATCAGCCATCATTACAGGATACCGCCATCGCTATAGGATACCAGCCATTGTCACAAGCTGTTAGTCATCATCACAGCTTGTCAGCCATCATCGATACCAAATAATTCTCTCATCCATCCTCACCACCAGATGCCGCTTCTCTAATCGTCCGGTATTAATGATAGCTGACAACCTGTAATAATAACTAACGTCTTATAGTAATAGCGGGTATCCTATATCGCGATGGCTAATATGCATCTAGGAAGTGCATTAAAGAAGGCATTGAGGGAAGCATGCTAATGATGGTGGACGTAAGGATCTGCTAGTAACACCCTGCAGTGGGAACGGGCGGACAACCTAAGGCTTAGGCGGCAACGTTAAACGAAACCGGGCTCATTACCTGTAGATTGCAGGCCGTAGCGTCTAATATTAAGTTAGGACGCTACGTTATGTACATGGAGCGACCCTGTATGCTACTAGCATTAATTGCTGTAAGTAATTATCATAATCCAACAGGTTATTGCCAAATTTATTTCGGAACAAGTTCCTATCAATTGCCTCTACTACCGCAACCTCATTACTCAGATGGACAAGATTAATAATCTTAAGTAGAAGTACATCTATAGATCACATTCCTAAGCACAGATTAGGCTAGCGATTTTGTCACTGCTTTGCGCTAGCTGAACTTACTAATCTAGTTAAAGCAGCAAGTTAAGAGTGTAAGAACGTTGTTCTAAATCGTAAATGCGCGCCCTCTCCTACTCGGTCACCAAGCTTCAGACATCTCTATCGACGAGATCGGAATCATCCGAGTGAGTGCTTTGGGTGTCCATAATAAATGGAAACACGAGTTAATAGGGGTGGAATAGAGATAAAGAGCGTTAATAGAATATCTAGGTGGTTTACTTAAAGGTCTAAGGGCTTCGACAGGCGTAGGGAGAGAATTGCGACGGTCTTAGAAGGGCGTGCAATGGCCTAATGTCTTGTACGACTCAATAATAGCGTTGAGGTTTCTAAATATAGTATGGTTATTAACATTCGGTTTAAATAGTTGCTAACCCCTGCTTAAATATTCTTCTAGAAAGCTATGCATGTTGAAAGCGAATCTATAGTCAGGCTTCTCAAGCAAGAAGTGCAAAATTGTACAAGTAAAGATCCACTTACTACAAAACTTATTAAGAAAGATAAGCCAGCGGCATTAAGGAAGCGCAAGAGGAGCGATGCCACGGGGACGGAGTCCTCCTCCGCCTCGAAGCGCATGGGATTTAGCTGCACTAATCTCTCCGACTTAACCCCAATATTTCCACAGCGTTGGATCTAGAACGTCCGTGTGTGGCAATTAAAGAGGAATTAAGGTTGTCTAAAAAGCGCCATGGGTGCCTACAACTACACTTGGACACCGGAAGCTGGAAAGCTTTCCCCAGCGCTATTTCTGAACACCCCATCAACCTTAAAAATCATTTTCGCGATCTCGCCACGGAAAGTAAATCGGGACAGGGACAGGCTGTGGCGGGGGTTCAGTACTGCTTAGATTCGCTGGATGTCAAGATGTAGAGAGTCTAGGGAATCGTGGAGTTTAATCAGGGAAGCAGAAGAGAACGATACGGGAACTGGGGCCGCCGAGGAAGATAAAGAGAATAAGCTGCGGGAGGACGCAGCTAGTGCGTATGAAACGGGATTCCTCGGGGATGCAGAGGTATACGATACCGTGACGGGGGCTTAGAAACAGACGGAGAATGATAACATAGAGGACGTCAATAGTATAAACTGGACGAACCTCTATACAAATAGAAATGCGCACGGGGAGCGGCGAGTGGGGCGATGGGGGGAGAAGAGGGTAATTTTGAGACGTTGGCGGATGATGGCCGGGAGGGGTGTGGAGGATGTGGACTAAGGTGGATGCTAGGCGGACAGCCCTGACGGCCTACCTACAACGGTGATGGGGGGGAGGTTTGCCAAGCGTTTGGATGCCGAGGTAGCTTGCTTAGCGCTAATAGTCAAAATTAACTATCAGCGCTATACCTTATTCGGATGGCAGCAATATTTTCTCCACGCCCCAACCGGTATGGAATTCTCGATATACGGTTAATATTTAGATGTCGTGCACGTGATGTATAGATCTACTAAAGGAACGCTTTCCTACATAGAATCGACATCTATTGTCCTCCAAATTCTTACATTACGTGATTCGAGAATATCACACCGCTAATTACCAAATTGGGCCACACCAAGAGGCACTCTCACTTTCCTCGGGACGATGGTACGGGAAGGGACGAGTGGCTGCGCAGTCACGAATCCAATTGCCTATAGTTTACCTTGTACGTACCTACATGTAGAAGCATCCAGGAGTAAGCTTTGCGGTGTTAGACACGGCATGACGGTAAGGTAACAGACAGAAAGACTAAGTAAAGCTATTTAGTTTTACTGCCTTTAAGGCCTATTCTTTAACACCGCTCTACGCAATATATACTCCTTTACACCACTTTAAAGCGCCCCGTTGTGACAGCGAGTCAATTCGCCCCCAGCATTTGTGAGGCCACAACTCTACGTCTATAACATGCGCGGTCTGCTATTCCGAATCCAGTAACGTGATAGGACTGGGCTAGGCTAGATAAGGCCTTAGATCCACGCGATCTACTAAGCATGAGCTCCTAAACGTGTGCAGCTTGCCCGTCTCCTTATCTATCTTGTACACCCTCTTAAGATGGTCCATAGCTATCGTTATGCCTTTAGAAACAACGAGGAGATCTTGCTTTCGCTTCAGCGTTTCGCAAAGGTAGCAGTAATAGAAGTCTGGCTGATTGGTAGACTCTTTATCTGCAGGCCGAATGTCCTCACCTAGTCCCATGTATACATGGTGCGCTGCTTTATATTCTACGGAGCCCTGGTCCTCTTACAGCACTGTATATACGCCGTCACCTCGACGCGATATATAGTAATATCAACATTAATATCCCGATCTAGATTAATTAACCTGGAGCGAGGATCACATTCTAGGTAACAGGTGCCGCGCGTAGTTGAGCACTAAGCAGGAGGTTGACAGGGAGTTGAGGATAAGGATTGGCCATGCTGGCAATGGGGACGGCGATAAGGATAGCAATAAGAATGGCGATAAGGTTAATGAAGGGCGTGAAAATTCATGGCCGGCCCCCAATAGCTCGGCTGTAGGCCAAGTAAAACGGAAAGAATAAGTTAAAATTCCATCTCCTAACAGTATGCTATAGTGGTGGTTGTGTTTGCTATCGTAACAAGGTAACGGGTATCGGTAACGAGCAGGATGCAGTTCAGCATCACGTCTTCATGCAGTGTCATGGCCTTGCAGTCCTTCTTACGTTGTTCCTCTACTCCACCACTCCCCATATATTGTTTTCGCGCTCGGTTTAAGCCACGGTGCCATAACACCGTAATCTCGGAGGGTCTAACTCTCCTCCCCCCTCCTATTCCATTTTAGGTGCTTCTATTTTAAACCAGGACTACCATGTAAGAGTTGTTCGAGAAGTTTTGGACCCTCCCCTCCCTCTACTCTCATTATCCCTCCTCTCCCCCATCTATCGTCAAAGAGAATGTTGGGTTATGGGCGGGTGAGCTTTCTAAAAGACAAATCGAGGAGCACCTCTAGTAAGCATGTAACTAAGCGTAAGTAACGTATACATCATGCGCCGTATAGATTTTGTAATCTTGCATTGTAAAGAGAGTATAAGCCGAGAATTGTAGACTTCTAAACCTTACAAACGTTAAAACACTATCCTTAACCCATTATATATCTACATCAAATCCAGCCACTAGAGCGCTAGGCTGCTAGGATCATCTATAACCTTAGATCCTCGCGGTCTAAGTAGAAGATAGATCCAGTCTAAAGCCTTTTTTAGGTGCCTCTATGCGGCTTCCGTGCAAATAGTCTTCAGTCCAATAACATTATTAACTTCGACTGTGAGTTGCCGGTCGCGAGCAATCGCACGTGCTCTCTGTCAAACACAGTCAAGGGCTCATGAAACAATCTTCTGCTGAGTACTGTCGTACGCCTCCAGGATTAGGTCGTTGGAACTGATGGTTCTCCTCCTTCAAGGGGTGGTTGAGTTTCTCAATGTGTTTCTCGATGCTTCTAGGATAGAGTCTAGACTCGGGACGGCAGTATCGGTCGCATGGACAGCTCAACGTGGCGACTCGGGTAGAGCAGGTATAGTAAATAACTCTTTCATCATTAGGTACTCCTGGCGTTGCTCTTAGCCTCGGACTAAGCAGTTGGATTAGACAAACTTGTCAGATGCGAATAGTTAGGTCACACGAAAGCAAAGTAATGTATGCGTGTTACCCGTGTATATATACGGGGTTTTTCGAAGTAACCTCCAGTCTATTACACTAAACGCGATAATAATTGCTCCATAGTGCATTTACTATGCTCTACTGCCAAGTTAGGGCAGTTGAAAAGGAGCCACCTGTATGGAAACCGTATTTAAAGCTACTACTCTCCCTATTTATATGAAATCGCTCATCCATCCACCCCTAGGGTAGAAAGATAGTGTATTTCTTTTCCGTGCCCTAACCGTATAAGTTAGTAAATAGAGCAGGTGTTAGATTATATAAAAGCTACTTACCCTAAGTGTAAACCCAAGGTGCGCTGTATATAGCTTCTTGCACTTAGAGCAAGTCTAATCCTGCTTTAGTAAAGCACCTAGGGCTTAAAGTGCCTCCTGTACCTAACCTTTAGCCCTAGAGTTACTGCTAGCCTCCTTTTGCGTTCAACTTCTTCCCCCTTAGCCTGGAGGTTGCGGACAGAACCTACTAAGAGTGTCTTTCCAATTGCCTCTATGCTTGATGCTCCCTACCAGGCTTGCACTGAAGGTGGATAGCGCACCTAGCTCTGCAGTACCATTCTTAATTTTATGGATAAGGACTAAAGCACATACATCTAAACTCTCAGCAGAGGTCCAGTTGCTGCCAAAGATAATACCCGAGGCAATAGTGTAGGTTGTATAGATACAGCCAGGTAGTATATAGATTCCTTCAGATGGCAAAGTTACTTTATAGGCGCCGTTGCTGAGTTAGCCATTGCAAAGGGCAAGTAGCTTGTTGGTCTCATCTAGGCTAACAGCGTAGAAGGCTTTAAGGTTGCTGAAGGTGGCAGGGTAGAGAATCTAGAGTTTAATACATCCCTAGAGCCCAACACTGTACGCATCTTGCCTATAATCTAAGCGTAGACATTAGTTCCTAATCTAAAGTAAGTAGTAAAGGTAATACTAACCAATATGGAGATCCACAAAGGTTCCTTTAGGAGTAATATTAATTCCTTAGTAGTAGCGGGAGAAGTTAGGATGTTGGATAGATTTAATAACTGCTGGGATGCTAACATAATACTCCTCCCCAATGTTAATGTTAATAGCATAGAAGACAGGTGCGTCGGCATAACAAAAGCTATTCTAGATATGGTGGGTTTTGCCTACATAAACGTTGTGTGTGCCTACTTTGTAGACCTAGGTGGTGTTAGAGAGATTATAAAGAGCCAAATCCATAATCTCGCCATCTGCAGACTATTCCCATGGAATAAGCTGTAGTAATTTACCGTTCCAATGTTCCAATTCCGCGTTTTTAAGGGGAAGGAGATGCTTCTAGTCTACCTTCTGCTGGATAGCCTTAGTCCAGTCATCTTTCGTGGCAGAAATAACTTGCCTTATCCAAACGGCGCAGATGTCCCAGTGTGATATAGCATCCTTAGTTAATGTGTAGCAGTACCGGCACTTTATAGGCGTTACCACGTCGCTATCTAGCATCTTACGACAATTTTTAAAGTGCTTATAGTGATCTTAGAGCTGTGTCTTGCACCGTAGACATAGGGTATTTAGGAAGTTAAGGGCCCTAAGCTTAAACGCAGTGAGCCAAGGAGAATCATCTTCTTCAGCCATGGTAGCAAGAAGTAAACAATGTATAGTAGAAGGTGAGAGCGCAGAATTTTCATGCAGAGGTTGTAGAGAAAATCTTTTATAGGGTGGGGTAGATTCGCCCCCACTAATAGGGTGGGTCTGCCCCCACCAATGGGGGGGCTCTACCCCCATAACTATTACAACCCTAATAAACGCCTATAAGGGGGCTAGCACAGCCCTGCTACTAATATAGGGCTACTATAGCCCTACTATATGTACACTATATTGTATATAGCAATCTAAGACACTTTATAGCACATGGAGAGTTAAGAGTACAGGGAATATACTATGTTACAGCCTGTATAAGGAGCGATTAGAGTACATAAATGGCTGCACTTTCTAAGAAATACTATTATAGACTGCGCAGTAACCTAGAAGGTATATTATAGCCTGTGGGGTATTAAGAAGGGGACTTATAGAGAGATTGAGGTGCGGGAGGAGTAGGGCAAACTGCCAGCGGAAGTGGGCGATAAGAAATAAGGGCAGCTTAAGGTACAAGAGGAGGCTAGCGGATGCCAGCGGAAGTGAGTGACGAGGAGCGAGGAGCGAGGGCAGTTAGGGATGTTTTAGATATGGTAGCAGACCGTAGCTAGTATAAATAGGAATAGGATTGGCAACGGTGAGCCATATAAGTATCGTTCTGCTGTTACTTAGCTCGCCCAAATTGCATTATGCTATGGGAATAAGCTTAAGAGACTCCTAAGTGCTGCAAAGCAAGTCACTAGGAAGAAACGCGAGATGAAGGAGATGGAATTAAGACGCATCTTTATCTTAGAATTGAACCCGACGTGCGGAACACGCTTCAATTCTTAGACTAGCGACGCATCCTCAATAGCGTGGTGCACTAACAACCTTACATGCAAGCGTCAATATTAACGTATAACTGCTATTTAGGTTGGTGGTGTACTGCCTAGTTAACCTCCTTTATCGAACTCGCAGAGATCCAAAAGATCCTCTCCGAAGCGACTCCGCGCTCTCTTTTTATCGTCGACGAGCTCGGCTGCAGCACCTTATCCTGCAATAGTGTCGCTGTTGTCTAGGCCGTCCTCCACAACGTCACTACTCGCGTTGGCTGCGTCGGGTTCTCAACCATCCATTATCGCAGCCTTGCGAGAGAATTCAAGATGCGTCCCAAGACCGCGAGAAGCGCATGCGCATCCGAGTTAATGAGGGAGCTTCGCGGTATCACGTTCGACGCCGGGTTCCGGAACTAGAACGCCGTCCGACTTTGCCTTCTCTAGGTTAAAGACAGACTTCCACTTTCTAAGTGTGCCGGTCAGCTTGGGCATTCAGGATATAAGTCGGCTAGTAACGCCATCCCCTTCCGCAAAAGAGTTCGAAAGGGTTATAGTGTACTCAATTTGTTCGAAGTCTTTTCCACGACTTTCAAAAAGGCTTTAGCTTTGCATCGGCTCGCGCCGCTGGCGGCCGCCGCGATTGTTGGGTTTATTAGCCATGGGTTGACGTAGATAAGCGCTTTTGAAACAACAATATGGGGAAGTGCTCTCCGCGCTGCTCTAAGTTGCTGCGGATGCAGATGGACGAGTGCCGCGCAGGCTAGCTTCCATCTTCGGGCATGTTGGCGTTGCTTTGGAGAGAATTCTTGGGCGTAGAGACGGGGACAAGATAGCGGTGACGTAGGATGCGAACGGAGTTGCTTGCAAAGATGAGGCAGGGAATCCTAATGCAAAAAGAGGATTAATGCAAGACGGCCCAAGCATAGTAAGGAAATCAGTCGCTCCAGATCGGGCAACTTAGCAAGGGAAGAAGTGAGACGTTTCATGGCCGTGGAATCCGCGTTAAAAGCGTTAATAGCATCCAGGCGAGCATAGTGGAACTCGGTATCAATATCATATTTAATGAGCCCGAGGAGGTTAAGTAGAAAGAGTGCAAGTAAGTCGCGAAACTAGCATTTACAGTCCTTCATCGCACTAAAGCAGCTCAACGCCCACCCTCCAGCTTTACATTTCCAAACATTAACTGCTACATGTTAACACTGCCACGCATCAACACTGCTACTAAAGGCTTCGTTGAATGCTTAACATTAGTAGATTTAGCCCCCAATCGCTGAGAATCGGCAATCCTCGACGAGAATCGTGGATTAATGTTTGCGGACCACAAGCAGTATTCTATGTATGGGATTCCTGTCGGGTTCAACTTGAGCGACGGTAAGGGCATGCCGTTGTTCACGATTAGCGGCGGCGGGCTGGATGCCTTCGGGACAAGACGCTGGGCGGCGGCGGGACAGGCACAGCTGGGCAAGGGAGGGGATGGGGAGAGGAAGTGGTGCTGTATCCGCACGATGGGGCTATCGTGCTCCTCGGAGATACTCTTAACGTTCGCGGATTTTGTTTCAAGTGGTAGTTTAATAAAATTAAATTTTCAACGAAATGAACTTTAACGAGATGAACGTTTGACAAGATAGACTTTTAACACGATGCACTTTGAAACACCATGATTTGGACGACGGTACCGTAATCGTGCAGCTACCTGCTAACCCCCTCCCCATGCCCTGGGGGTGATACCCTCAGTGTGATACCGCGTTGCCATCGGAGGCTTTCGTTCGCCTGCGCAAGCGACGGCGCGCCGCCAGCGCTTAAGGCGTGGAATGGCGGGTCGGAAGATCAAGATTGTATCCGTGGCAGCTTCCCAACAACCATAAAGCAGCACCCCGAAGTCGAATACCCGGGCTAAAAGAGTTGCTCCAATCTCGACGAATAGGAACCGTAAATCCAGTGGACCAGCGGGAGTGCAGCTGTCGGGCTCCTCGGAAAGTGACAGTGGTGGCGAAATACCGGGCGTTGCGCCTGCACCAAAGGCAAAGGTTAGTAGGCCTTTACTTAGGACGCCCTTCCCAGAACGCTTCAGGTTTCACACCAGCGAACCAGACCGCAAAGCGTGACTAAGGGCGACCATTAAAATAGAAACAGGTCTTCGCTTAGAGACCCTTCCTGAACGCTTTAGGTTTCACACCAGTAAGCCAAATCGTGAACCGTGGTTAAGGGCGACCACCGAAACATAAACAGGCTTCCATAGCGTCGTCACCGGCGTATACAGAGGAAGAGCGACCTGGACGTGCCATGGCCCGGTGTATCGTCCGCTTCTTTAACACCGGCTAGGTAATCCAATCAAGAGTATAGCAACACCCACAACGCATGCTAAAAGGCATCCAGGACTTTCTCAAAGAATAGAATCTGCTAGAAGACTGGCAAGATATAAAAATGCCCAGCTCTAAACCAACACACAAGTCAACAACGCAGCTGAAGCAGAGAGAAATGAAGAGAATAGGGAAGACAAGGGCTTTTACGTTTAGCTCTTCTTAAACTCGGCTTAAGCTGGCAGGCCTTTACTTAGGATACTCTCTTTGAACGCTATCGGCTTCACAGCCTTCGCTTAGGACACTCTCTCTGCACGCTTCAGGTCTCACGCCAGTGAAGTAAACCGCAAAGCGTAGTGGAGGGCGACCGCCGAAACAGAAACGGGCTGGCGTGATGAACTCCAGATCCGCCTTGTTTAGCGCGGCGTAATGTTTTAACTAGGCTCGGCACGGGCTAGTTGGCCCCGTCGCCTCCCACGTCTAGCTCTGCTATTCTTGCCCAGCTGCCCAGCGTTCCGCCCCAAAAGTATTCAGCCTTCCCGCTGCTTCCGAGGGACGGCATGCCGCCAGCGCTCGACTCGAGACTAGCAATACCCCATCCCTCCCCCTTTCCCGCCATGGGTGGTATAGGCTCGAAAGAGGCCTTAGGCCTGCAAGCTGGCATTATAGTGGGTGTGTTGGCGTAAACCTTAAGCGTACAGAGCCGATGGTTCCAGATGTCGCATCGCAGGACTCGGTAAAGAGCGTAGTGAAGGGTTGGCTGAGGCTAGGCGCAGGTATAAAGCCGCCGCGAGGTTTTGCGGAGATGGAGCGGAGGACGGACCTCTCCCCAACGGCGATTCAAGACACCTGCCCTTGTGCGATACTACGCTGATTAGAGAGGTAAGGCGTGAGGGTCGACTGGTGCATGGAGGCACGGAGGACGTGTATCGAGGTATAAAGAATAAAGGGGTAGTTAAGGACAAAGAGGGGTAGTATTTAGAGGGCCTGCACTCTCGAAGCACGTTAGCAACGGCGCATCTAAACAATTAAAAGCAGCACGGGAAGAAAGGACGGGCACCATGTCCTGCTGCTGCCTCTATACCGCTATTTTCTCAATACCCTGCTCAGCGGTTATCTCGTATAAGATAGGGTCAACGTAGTGAAGCTGTTTGCGTTCTCACTAAAGGTTCATAGGTCGGAGTCGGGTGGTGTAGGCTTAAGGGAGGCCTTGGGCCTCCAAGCGGGTGTCTTAATAATAACAATATGGAGAAGGTCTTAGGTTCGCAGGTCGAAGTTAAGTGGTATAGGCTTGAAAGAAGGCTTGGGCCTGCGAGCGGGCATCGTAGTGTGGGTTTATCGGCGTAACCCTTAAGCGTGCGGCGGAGATAGTCACAGTTGTCGCATCGAGGCCGTCATGGCGTGAAGCATCTAGTGTCTGCCTGCGCAAGCGACGGCATGCCTCTAGCGCTCATGTCGTAGTACACACTTAGGTGGGACTGACTCGTTGAGTATTGGAAACCCCGGGCAGGAATTTAGGCGCCCACGTGCCTAAATTCCCCGCTCCCGCCGGCTAAAAATCCACGCGCCTGTAGGGTGTACGGTGGTCTATTACTTCTATTTTTAAGATCGGATTGTTGCACTTTTGGTGCTAATAGACCACCGTAGGCGTGCGCCTTCGGACATCCGCCACATAAACGAACCAACCCACCTCAAAATTGGCGGCCTAGGTAAATTTCTGTGCACGCTTGAGGTTTATGTCGATACACCCACCATAATACCTGCTCGTAGACCATAACTATGACTAAGCCCTCTGCAAGCTTGAGGTTTGCGCCGACCACCCAGTATAATGCCCTCTCGCGGTCAAGGCCTCGTTCGAGCCAATACCACCCAACCTCGACTACAACTGCAACCATCCCCTCTGCACGCTTAAGGTTTGCGCCGACCACCCAGTATGATGCCCTCTCGCGGTCAAGGCCTCGTTCGAGCCAATACCACCCAACCTCGACTACAACTGCAACCATCCCCTCTGCACGCTTAAGGTTTGCGCCGACCACCCAGTATGATGCCCTCTCGCGGTCAAGGCCTCGTTCGAGCCAATACCACCCGACTTCGACTACAACTGCAACCATCCCCTCTGCACGCTTAAGGTTTGCGCCGACCACCTAGTACAATGCCCTCTCGCGGTCAAGGCCTCTTTCGAGCCTACACCACCCGATCTCGACCGCGATGCGACAATTGTTATAATCCCTCTGCACGCCTAAGGTTTACGCCAATACCCAGTACGATGCCCTCTCGCGGTCAAGGCCTCTTTCGAGCCCATACCACTCGATCTCGACCGCGATGCGACAATTGTCATAATCCCTCTGCACGCCTGAGGTTTACGCCAACACCCTCATCACAATGCCCGCTCGCAGGCCCAAGGCCTCTTTTAAACCTATACTACCCGATCTTAACCGCAATGCGACAATTGTTATAATCCCTCTGCACGCCTAAGGTTTACGCCAACACCCTTATCACGATGCCCGCTCGCAGGCCTAAGGCCTCTTTCGAACCTATACTACCCGACTTCGACCTGCCATGCAATAAGCGTAACCATCCCTCTGCACAATTAAGGTTTGCGCCAACACCCCCATCACAATGCCCGCTCGCAGGCCTAAGGCCTCTTTCAAACCTATACTTCCCGACTTCGACCTGCCAAGCAACAAGCGTAACTATCCCTCTGCACGATTAAGGTTTGCGCCAATACATCTATTACAACGCTCGCTCGCAGGCCCAAGGCCTCTTTCGAGCAAGGCCTTTCTCGAGCCTATACCACCCAACATCGACCTGCGATCCTTTGTTGAAAATGCGGATAACTTCCAATACCGTGTTTTATACAAGATAATCGTCAAGTAAAGTATTAAGATATTTAAGAAGCTAGTCCTTCTCCACGTTATTATTGGCGGCAAGCCCCTCAACACACCCATCACAATGCCCGCTCACAGTCACAAGGCTTCTTTCAAGCCTACACCACCCGCCTTCGGCCTGCGAACCTTTGTTGAGAATGCGGACAACTTCCAATACGTTAACGGTGACCATCCCATCTGCACGCTTAAGGTTTACGCTAAAACACCCACCACGACGCCCGGCCCAAGGCCTCTTTTAAGCCTACTCCACCCATATTCGACCTGCAAATCTTTATTAATAATGCGGATAAATCTAATACGTCGACCATATCTCATCCAAGATAATCGCTAAGCGAGGCATTAAGAAGCTCGAGAAGCTACCCTTCTCCACGTTATTATTAGCGGCAACCCTTCGTCATTAATAGGTTTAATGAGGTGTTAGACGCATGGGATTTCACTACTCAGTGGCGAAGAGACAAGTGCGGGCATAAAGGTACATCTAAAATTTGCGATCTGCACTTTATTAATCCTTACTTACTAGTCTTGCAGTCGAGATTGCACGCAATCTAACCACTAAGGAGAATATTCCGTTTACCATTAAGCAATACTGCAAGAATATGGGTTAGCTAACCCGAGACATCCCAAACGCACGAACCAGGAGCTCTGGCATTCTCTCCTTAGCGAGGGGGATGTCGAAAATGGCCACAGCCTTCAAAATTCTGAGACTCTCGAAAACGGACTCGCTAGGAGCGTTTTTATTAATAAGGACGCTACGGTCGCCACAAGAAATGCTGTCATTGGCAAGAACGTCTTCTAGACGGATGCCTCAACCCGAGTCAACAGACTCTCAGCCGTCGCTGTAGCCTACCACCCCGTTAACTCTCCTTACCTTTCTACCAGTCCCGCGAACGCCGGCTACGGGCACTGTTCTAACTCCGCCGAAACATTCAGAATCTTCTACACTCTCAACGTCGCTAAACATCTCCGACTAATATTTCGACGGCCCTAAGAATTATCGTGACAAGAAGCGCCAACGAATCTATCTCAAGAGCATTAACTGTGGTGAGTTAGATTGGTGCAGGTATACAAGCGGTGCGTAATAAGCGATTAGGCCTCTTCTTAATTGCGGAGGTCAGCCCTTCATCATCTCTTATCTCTTTTTCTTGCGAAGTGTGCCCGAGGTAGCACTACAGCTACGGCCTCTTCTTTGCTATAGTTTAACTGAGGTTATACTCTTCCACTCTCTCTCCCCCTTAGTAAACAAGATCCTTGCTCCCGTAACGCCCCCGCCCTCCACACGAAAATTGGAACGGCCACTTAAGATAAGAAGTTATCGCCGTTACTGAAGGGAGATCGTTGATAAAATACACTAGAGTTAAAGATACTACAGGCTCGAGAACTGTCATAAATGTCGAGTGTTAAAACAACGGTGGACTATCGGAACTATACCCCAGGCCGGCCAGACGCCTCCAGGAAACAAAAGTCTTAGAAGAATAGTTAGAACATCCTCAGCATAAACAAGATCTAGCATCCAGCGTGCACTGTCCGAAGCCGCTAAGGCCCAGCCCAGGTTAGCGAGACTCCTCCAGGGAACAAAAGTCTCAGCGGAATAGTTAGAGCATCCTCAGCATGAACAAGATCCAGCGTGCGCTAGCCGAAGCTACTAAGGGCTAGGGGCCTTTAACGCTTCAAAGATGGCTTAAAGAAGCATTAATAGCAGCAGAAGGCAGCGGTTCTTGAAGATAATGATGAAGGGGGGGAACCAGCCCGTGCCAGCTTGAAGGGGAAATTGAAGTTGTACTCTCAAAAGAAGCCAGCCAACGTCACTAGAAAAGGCTCCGATCCGGAAGATTAAGGATCCGAGCAGTCCATAGTTGCTGCTAGCATAACTACAGTCAACAATGCTCCTCGCAAACTCCCTCGGATGCACCAAGTTTCTACTCCATCGGGAACTAGAATACCACGTACAGATCCAGCTTAAGCTCCACCATTAAATCCAGAGGAATAAGATAAGGATGAGGAAGGGGAAGAGCATAGCAACCGCGGGAATGATCCCGAAGATCCCGACGTTAAGCGCCTGACTGGCTTACTATAAACTTCACGGATAGAGCACTTAAGGTTAACGTTAGGCTTAAGACGGCTTTATGCGGCAAAGGTACCAAAAGACTCTTAGACATCGTTGATTTCCACATTAATGAGAGCGGCCAGGTAGATTAGGCACCGTAGAAACACCGTGGACCCCTTACAGAGACGGAGACTCCACCAGCCAAGATGCAGGAAGTTGCTGATGAAACGGTAGCTTAGTCTGGGCGTCGAGATCCTAATGACAAGTTCAAGAAGCCAAAGTTCTAAAGCCGGATGCAAATATACGAGACAGAACACATACGCTCCTAAGTTAATAGCTCCCGACGGCAGGTCAAGGCCGGGACGCAATTCGTATATCATGTTGTCTATGGCATACCTTTTAAACCGCTCCCATCCGCCTAGTAATATCCCCGAAGCGGTTGATTCTAAGCAAGATTAAATGGCTGAAGCCCTTAAATAGGACCTCGAGAGCGGTTGGCAGGGCACTATAACCTCTTTCTTTATGCCAAAAGCCCAAGTCAAGACCCAAGTCAAAACCCAAGCCAAGCTTAAGGTAAACCCGATCGCCACGAGGCGCCGAAGATCACGAGTAGCTCACCGTTTCCGCCTGCACGACTGGCTGGGAATGTTCCCCACACAAGGCGTAGTGATGGGGGCCCGAATCGGGCTTAATATTCGTGTTAGATATACTCTAAATCTTTTCGTTTACGCATGCCGACGTGGGTCAGGTGTTAATCGCATAGCCATGCTGCCTGATGGAGCATAAAGGCTTGGGGAAGCAGAAATTTCAAGGTCTTTACACTTAATCGACTAATTGAGGCTAGTTTTACATCAGCCGTAAGACTAGCGGCTCCAACTACATATACTTTAGGGTTTCTAGGGTCGTCGCGCCCCGCTTCATGTATGTATCTCGATCTTCTTCCTTTCACCTTTAATTCCGACTTCCCGTATCGCTTGCGAGCTTGCTAGTAATGCTCAAGCATCTTTGGTTGCTAGTAAAGCCGGACATAGATTTATGCAAAACCTCGAGACCGGAAAGGAGACACGGAAGTCTGCAGAGCTTAGGCATTAGTTTATCTAGACTAGTTCTCTGTTTCATCAATCTCCCATGTATATACTTGCTAAAGGCGGTGGGCCAATATTTATACTTACCGGGGAAGCAATTAAACATAGACACGGAAATCTACCACTTTAGTCGTTGTGATTAGGGATGCCTTCAATCCAACAACCCTGCTGACGAGTTTGCCTAAGCCCATTAGGGATTTATCGAGGGCGTTCAGGCATTAATGGACCCAGATCTGGCGGCGGGCGGTGAAGTCAACGGCGGTATCAGTATCGCAGATGTGGACGAGGGCTTGACCCTAAGGAGGGCTGCGACGTAAGGAAGCTAGTAATGGGCGCAAAAGTAGATTGCCCCTTCGGCCGGCGCATGATGGGTAAGGACGCCTTAGAGTATTTTAATTGCACGACTGACGTAGCCCCAATACCCGCGGTCTCTTAGTCAAGATGTTAATCTCAGTATATTTAAGTGCGTTTTATCCGGGAGAAGATCGAAGTAAAGCTAAGATGAAAGAGCCTCTAAAGGTGACCTTAGTATGCGCATTACGCAGCGAAGACGCGCCAAAGTCCAAGTCGTGCGCCTTACGGCGCTTCCAGCATAAAGTGCATCTACTGCGGTGGATGCATCTATAAAAGCCGCAAGTTCGACGCGCACAAGGAAACCACGGTAGAATTGCAAGGCATTCTAAGATGAAGATAATGAGGCCATCACAGTGTAAGACGATGCGTCGTTGAAATAGAGGTGAGACATCGGGGCACGGTCGGGGACACCGAGCACTAGACGTTTCTGCGTAACTCATTAGCTCGTCAACTCCAATTTAAAATATTCAACGATGACGAAAAGGCAAACATGTACCCATTCATGCAATCGTAAGCAAGCAGGAAGCAGAACGCAAATTTGGATACTTTTCACAAGGACGTGTGAAGCGTGCGGTGTACATACCTAAGGATTACCAGACGTCCTTCCAATGTAGCAACAGCATATGCCTCCGCTCCCAGTCTTAGTTTAAACCGGCTGCTGCAGCACGGGCTTTAGCAAGGCTATAGGTGTTAAAGTCTTGGACACCATCGACAGCGGCCCATATTACACCTTCGCCTTCGTCGGCGGGATTTGGAGAGTCATTTCTAGTCCTCAAAGCCCTCAAGCTTTTCCAAGCTCAACAATGTTGACGCGAGGCCTTCTCGGCAGTTCTGAACTCTGCCGGCTTCGCCTCTTAGAATTCAACCTTGAAGTCTAAGAATGCCATCCTCGTTTACCTCTAAACTTTAGTTTAAATAGGAGAACCTAGGTGATACTCTTTAGAATCCATTACAGTAAACAATATTTAACCCCTAGAGTGATACCTTCTATATATGGGCAAAAGCACAGGGGCTGTAATAGTGTTGTAGTGGACGGTAGTGCTGCTGCTAAGACGAATTAAAATCCTTAAAGACAGCTAATTATCCGCTTCCATGTAGGTACCTGGACCAAGTCTACGGCTACTACTACCCTCCTTACTAATTCAGTTAAAGCAGCGAGTTCAGAGGGTGAGACACGTGGTATTTTGCGTCAGTAGACGACGGGATCGCGACTAGGAGTCCTTTTACCCTGTTAAAGTAAACCCTTAATTATATTCAACTTAAGTGACATTGCCTATATATACTACAAGAGAGGCTTGCACGTAACCAGCAGATCTAGAAGCCACGTGCGTAAGAGCGTCAGATTCAAAACCTCAATCAAAGCTCTTAGTAGTTGGAACTCCTACTGTAGCTAAGCTTCCACTCAACCAAAGTGCATGCATAGTGTGAAGAAATGGGCCGATGCTGTATCAGCTTGCGCAATCTATAATTAAAGGCTAGCGTTGAAACCAGAATCAATAGGAAAGTAAAAAGACCCAGAGACAAAGGTAAGAGAAAAGACGGAACATTGTGGGTGGCTTGAGAATCAAAACAGCGCGCTGAGCTCATATTTCCCCCTTTGTGAATTAAGCCACTACTCAATATCCTCCAGGAAGTAGTCAGTGCCTCTTTGTCGTCTAATAACATCTTTCAGATCTCTCTCCTCCCAGAAGAGGCTCTGCTCAAGGTGCAAGCGCCAGGCAGTCCTGGTCCTGGTAATGCCATCCGGGAGCGTGCAACTACAGCGGCATTTGCTGCTAGTTTGCCATTTTATTCCGGCCTCGTGCTCTTGGAAAATATAACGGAAGACGTTGAAATAGTATTCCTCCATGAGGGCGTCTGGAATGGCTTCTCTCTAGTAGTTATTAAGGTTGTTAGGGTTGAGGTCATCCTCCGGGCCCACTTCAATGCAGTTCCGGATGGCGTAGTTGCAAATCATCGCACGGTACCAGTTGCCGCAGCATGGGCAATGGGGTAGACCGTTATATTTATCCTTGCAAGAATAGATAGAGGGAAGAACCTCGTTCCAGTTAAGGTATTGCTTAAGGATTAGGTAAAGGCGGTCCGCGTACCCTTTAAACTCCTCAGCGGGGAGCTTACGGGCGTGCATTCTGGCAAGGGTATTTTAGAACATTCCTGGAGGCCCATCTACAAGCCCAAGGGCAGTCAGGTCCCGTTCATACACTAACAGCGGATGACCGACTTGAGGCCTCTCGCTTCCAGTAGACCACACCTCTGGTTTAGAGTGTTGTGGGTGTGGTTGGCTCGTCGCTAATAGATCCATTATTAATGGCTTCTATAAGTTCCTCCAGGTGTAGAAATGCTAGGTATTTATTAGGATTAGTCGTTGGCAGCATAAAATGGCCTCAACGGGAGGGCTTCAAGGACTGGAAGGGGCGGCCTGAGTCGAAGATTCCGGGCTCAACCTGTTGAGGTAAGTTCTTGCTTATACAACTCGAGGGGCATTGCCTACATGTATTACAGGAGAGACGGGCCAAGTTCAAGATTCCGGGCTTAACCTGGTGAAGTGAATTCTTATTTATATCCGGCTCAAGGGGCATTGGCTACATATACTATAGAAGAGGTCTGCACGTAACCGACACGGATTTAAATCTTTCTACGCAGCGTAGGGTAAGGTGTGAGGAACTGCTGTGTAGCTCCTCCACGACATCCGGGGCATCGCCGACTCCTAGATGAGCGACAGGAGCTGTGTTGCACAGCTGCGCAAGAGTACTAAAGCCTAAAATTTCGATTATACTGTACCTACCCGGTCCGTGCGTATTACTTACTTAGCTCCCGTCGGATCGTTTCATATGTAATTAAAGGCGCGCCAAAGCACACAATAGCAGGCAGCACCGGCGTCGCTGGACCAGCGTCCTATAAGATACCTGAAGCGACCCTTAACGTCAGAGAGCGGCTGAAGGGCATAACAATGCAAGGAACAGCTACTAACAGTAACGGAAAATTCGTGCTTATGGCTAATTAGCTTCAGCTAGAACGGCCAAATAAGCGTCGAGATGATCCTTGCACCATCTACTTATCCCGATTGCTTCTCTATACTCGCTGCCGGCTACGTTCTGGCCTCAGTTTATCGGATGCGCTAACGACGGCTACATGCGTATTTCTGGGCCGGTAGCTTTCGCCGATGGCATGATTTGGCCGGCTGGGGGGGCAACTAGAGGCGAGGATAGTAGTTCATGCCCCTAGGGAGTGCGCGTTAGGTAATTCTCAAGGACCTTCGTGCCAGCGGATAGAGCTGATATAAGACCGCGAGCCAGCAGCAATTCAATCGCCTTACCTACCTCCACCATCGATTTCGTCTTCCTACCACCTCCGCTGTTCTTCCGTTGTTGTCACTGTCTCCAAAACTTGAACGGTACAGCCACGTTATTTTCCTACTTGCATACTTCACCATCTGACAGCCAGCAGCAATCTAATCGCCTTAACTACCTCCGCCGCCGACTTCGTCTTCTATACCACCTCCGCTGCTCGTCCATCGTTGCCACTGTCTCCAACACTTGTTCGGTATAGTCTCATCAGTTTCCCATTTGCATACTTCACCATCTGACAGCCAGCAGTAATCTAATCGCCTCACCTACCTCCACCATTAATTTCGTCTTCCTACTACCTCCGCTGCTCTTCTATTATTCACTGTCTCCAAAACTTAATCAGTATGGCCTCGTCACTTTCCCATTTGCATACTTCAGCATCTAACAGCCAGCAGCAATAAGCAACCAGATCCCGACTAATACGCACGTGGTTCAGCTAAGCGCTTATCTAAGCGTGGATACTCGTGCCTCTATCCAGGCGCGTCTCAACAAGATGGTGCAAGCTGGAATCTTTAATGGGCGGCCGGTGGGAGCGATGGCGGAAATAAAGAAGCATATGGCGAAAGTTGCGTGGGGTCAGGTGATACTAAGAGAGGTGGATAAGACAATAACCCATGCCAAGAAAAAGATAGATGAGGCGGTAGAGGCTTACTGCTACATAATGTAAAAGGGCGCAGAGGTGGCGGCCGTGGTTATAGAAGAGTCGAGGAGCATTTCTAAACTGCAACAGGGGTACTTTATAAGGGAACAGAAGCGGCTTTAAGTATGAGATAGCTACATGAGACGTAGAAGTGTTGCGCGCGCGGTAGAAGAGACGAAAGCGAGGAGACGGACTAGGACGAACGCGCCTAGAAAGAGAGTAGGGGAGGGGAATAGATCGGCTAGATAGGGAAGAAGGGGGGATATGGAGGCGCGGTGTAAGTTGCTCTCTTTCTAAGTTTTCGGCGAATAGGCTGGTGGAAGATGGGAGGCCGGCATAAAGGATAAACGTGCTTTTAAAACCTACATTTCTTAGAGCACTTTCGGTTTCCTCTTTCTTGCGCGTAGAATTCAAGAGTATTTGGTAAATCACTGTCTCTTGCGACCCGTGACATAGAGTGGGTGTGGCTCGATTATATTGCGCTGGCGGCCTGAATTTCAGGCCCTCCTAAAGTCTAATCCTAATGACTTCCTATTCAATATTTTAAGTAAATGCCGTGGATTATAAACGTAGATGATGAGCTTAGAGCATGCGGTATAGTTTAAAGTAAGAAAAGCAGTCGTAGACACGCTGTGTGAATGGAGAGGTAATTCAGGAAGCCTTAGCTATGTAGTTCTGCCGGGCGGCGAGGGCGGCGAGACCCGATAAATCCAGCCGCGGCACGAAGGTTGACATGCTCGCCGCAGAGAGCGGCACTGCGGATAGTGAGGTGGGATCCGACAAGCCTTGCGGTTAAACCCGCGCAGACTACCTTTAAATAAAGTGAGTTTAAAGTTTATAAGCTAGCTAGTAAATCCAAGAAGTAATCCAAGGGCTAGTAGAAATGCTCGGGCTTTTAGACCCCCTTGCGTAGTGTCCATTACTCAACCTGCTAAGTTCGGCTCAACGATATCGCACCAATCAGCGTGGACCGCTTAGCCCCTGACACAACAGCATCACAGTCTAACAGTCTCGCTATTGTTATCACACGTCAGGTGTACCAATTTCTCCGAGGCTTTAATAAGTGACTCGTCGTAAGTGCCAAAGGCTGCCACCGCGCGAATTGTAGCCGTTCTATCCTCTCCTTCCACTGACCCATCCGCCCAAAAATGGGACGGACAAGGGAAGAAGAGACTTTAAATAGCACCGGTCCACCAACACCAATCAACATTAAAGTCTCTAATACTGCTACCAAATATCATTTAATCCATAAACTAATACTTAGGCCTAACTAGAAAGTACGCACGTTCTATGCCTTAAACAGCGTGCTATCAATTAATTTGGCAAGCTCGTGCAATCAAAGATACTTTTCTCCGCGAACAGCCGCCTCTTTCTTAACATCGGCCATCTTATTGCGCCGCACAGCATCGTCTACAAATTGGTCGATATACGTATGGCAGACCTCCTATAGCTTCACCCCACCTGCTCCTAGGAACGTCGGAAGATAAGTGGGTTCCCCGGTTGGGCCAACCCCCTAGACAATCTATATTCTTCTCCTTCTTCCCACCCTACCGCTCTGCCTCTAACTTACCCCTCGCCCCACCCGCCCTCTTGCGGGCCTCGGGAAGCTGTTGCAACCGTGGGGCTGCAGGCGAAGACGTTACATCAGTGATTATAGCAGCAGCCCCGGACGTAAGGGTAAGTGAGCATCCTCCACGGCCGCGGTCACAATTGCAAGTGTGCTGGGTGGCCTTCACCATGGATAAAGGAGTAGTATGTGGTCGGGGTTGGGAGTCAAGCGTCTTATTTTCCTTAAGGGCGGCAAGTTCTGCGACCACGCTACGGGCGTATCCCACATAGTCATCAAATCGACTGAGTACAAGTCCGCTCGCCAGCTTGAACTGCAAGTACGGCGCAAGCCGCTTGCGGAACTTATAGATAATTTCCGCGGTGCTGCGGTTAAGGTTGTTAGTACTTCAGACGAAGCGATAAAGGAAAGTGGTAAATAAGTCGTTGCCTATCTGGATGGTTTCGAGCTGCATAAATGCCTTGGCCTCCATATTATGCTCACCGCAGGCTTCATCCAAGGAGCGCAGAGCGTCGACGTCGTTGTAGCTGGCTTGCTGGCGGCGGTGCCTTCGTACTCGCTTCCAACGTACCCCGGAGAGGAAGGTCTCGATAAAGTTTAGCTTGTCGTTAGTCGTCTCATGGGAAAAGGCGTGACGGATCTTGGGCAGGACCTTACTGCGCCAGATAGGGTAGTATTTACCATCTGTCGCATCGAACGGGTTTGGGCCTGGCCAGCGATATTCACGTCGAAGACAGGCTGCTAGGATGCAATAGAACTACACAATTTTCAACACTCCCACTCTAGCAATAGAAGAGACATAATCTAAATCCCATTCAAACTAATATTATCTATCTATTTCCACCAAGTACAAGTCCTTTCTTTAGCGAAGAAGATCAAAAGAGCGAAGGTTAGCACCCTTCTTCTCCAACTCATACTTCTCCTTCTCTGCCTGTGCCAGCTTCAATTTCTAGCAAATAGAATCATTCGGGTCAAGATTAGCATCCTTCCACTCCAACTCATACTTCTCCTTCTCTGCCTGCGCCAGCTTCAACTTCAAAACCTCAACCTTAGAGGTAGCGGTATCCTGGTGGAACTTTAGGGTGCTAAAAGCTAGCTTACATTCGGGTGCTCAGTTTAGGCGTGCAAACTAGAGCTTCATCATGAAGTTGAGAGTGTCTAGGTTCTTAATAATAAAATCAGAGGCGATCTAGAGGAGGAGTCGAGCTTCCACAGCCCTCTTCTTAAATAGGTGGAAGCGCGTAACACCGTTGGTTCTTATAAAGGCTCCATAGGCAGCGATTCCGTCTCCATAATAGAAGGGGCCATCTCCTTTAAGTTTCAAAAGCTTATAAGGTTCAATAACCTTGCAAGGGCTTCCAGCGGAAGTGGTAAGGACTCCGTCCTTCTGGGTGTGGATGCTAGCGAGCCTAAGTGCTTCCGGTTCCTCGTCATGGGGGCCAATAGTGGGCAAGACGCTTTCCAGGAGCAATTCAGCGCCTCCAATAGTAATGGCTGGGTTGTAATGTACCGTAGTGAGCCATTTAGAGTCGTTGCCTGGTTTTAAGACACCGATTTTGTTGGCAGGAACGTCTACGGGTTCGGCGGCGGCAACGGCGGCGGCGTTAATTTAAGCGTAGTGGGCCACGTAAGACTGTGGAGGCCGGTAGTCGTTGTCTATAGGGTTATTATTGTCCTCCTTACTACTATCCTTCTTTGCGTCTTCAGAGGCGTCCGAAGAGTCCACCGTTTAGTCTAAAGAGTCGTCAGTTACAGCTTCCGCAAGAGTTGCAGGTAAAATAAGGGGATGATTACCATTCTCAACACGTGGCTGTGGGTTTCCGGACAATTTCGTCGCATGGCTTTCTCTCGCCATGGCGGTTTTCCCAGAGGCGGAGGTCTGGCGCTGACGCTTGCGCCTGGTCGCAATGATGCCATGCTCCTCTTCTTCTCCTTTTAATGCGGACGCGGTTGTGCGCTTTAGTATGGCTCTTTAATCCTCTTTATGCACAGCACCCAACGATCCTGCAGCAAAGGCGCCAACTAATGGGGCTCGCAAGAATTCCTCGCTCACCCTGCTCAGTTCAGTCTGGTCTTTAGTTGTAATGTAGACTAATAGCGGCGACGGGGCTCGCAACAACTCCTCGTTCACTCTGCTCGCTTCAGACTCGTCTGTAGCCTCTTGAGAGGGGGATTAAGGCATGGCGGTTGACTTGGTAGTAATTTAGAGGTCGCGGGCGAGTACCTGGCCTATAACAGCGAAGCTTGCAAGATCTGCTCGTCTAAGTTGCTCGCTTTAGACTCGATTTTAGCTTTTATGAGGGGGCTTTGGGGATGGCGGCAGACTTACAGCTAATGTGGTGAAATTGGTCACGTGAACATGGGTGATATGTTTAATTGCATAGCAAACTAGCTGTAGGTGCAGCCGTGCCTATATACGGGCCTTCGGCATCCTACAGCTCCTTATACGGACGACTAGTAGTTACAGTCTAATAGTCCTCCGTACCTTTATCATATATTGTGTGTAGTGTATTCCCAAGGCGCGAAAGGCTCTATAACCCTGCAAAGGTTGTTTACGCTCGCAGCCACCCGCACGCGTTGAACGGTTGCAGGCGCTCGGACACTCTCTAGCCCCCTTGAAACCTGGCACCTTGTACCAAGTTTTAACATGGGGCAAGCTTTGGTCAAAGCGTACAACCTGCAGCAGAAAATGGTATAGACATCTTAGTGTAGCACAGTGTTGTAATAAAGCCAGCTGGTGACTTTAACTCCTCCGCTCTCTCCTTATAGTCTCCGCGCTTCTCTGCTTATAACAAGGTTCTGTTAAGGTTCTGTCACGGCTCTGTCATGGCTCTATCACAGTTCCAACTTCCTCACAGATGTTCCCGTGTCTAATGCAGCTATCCGGAACAACAACAAAGGGTAAGCATCCTCGACTCATTTCCTACAATCTCTTATTCTGGCCGTGCCCTAATGGCATAAGCTGCTGTCTAAATGTCTCTCTATAAGAAGTCTATCAATCGTAGGCTCATCGGAACCACTATCTCTCTCCTCTCTTTTACACCCCTACCCTTACCGCCGCGATGGCTACCAACACCAACACAAACGCAGTAACAATAGTGGAAGCCTTTGCCGCGGCGCAAGATTGTGCTTCATTCGCTGAGCAAGTCGTCGCAAATCCACAGCGGTGGGCGACGTTTGTTATCGAAACACTTGCCCCTAATGTAGCTTTGGAGGAGGGGGTATGGAGAGTTAAGGAAGAGGCCGACGAGGTTAAGGAGGAAGACGAGGTTAAGGCGGAGGGCCAGGACATGAATACACCACCAGTACTATCTCCTTCCACTACCCTGCACTATGATTGGAGCCAGAAACCATCGCGGTTTTTTGGCGAGCGCTCTACGATTCTACAGTTCGTCCACGCCATACGCCTCAAGCTCTTTAGTGAACAGGAGATCTTTCCAAATAAGCAAGCTCGGCTTCTCTACTGCTTCTCACTGCTGGAGGGTAAGGCAAAGCAGCTAATCTTGCCGTTCATCAGCGTCAACCTGGCTGACTCCGAAGCCTTAATCGACATCCTCCTTTACGTATACCACGACGCCAATATACAGGCTACTGCCCTCCGTCGCATCAGCCAACTTAGGCTGGGCAACGGGCCACTCGCACCTTTTATGGCCGAATTCCACCTTTTATGGGCCCAGGCCCACCCGAACAAGAATGCCTCGAACGATTCGATCAACCCACAATTGCTCCAGCTACGCTGGCCCACCAACGCTATACTGGCCTAGGACAATTCGGTCTACACAAACTATATACAATCATTCCAGCCTTACTAGTAAACCAACGCCATGTTGGCCCAGGACGACGCGGGCGAATATAACCCTTTCGCGAATCTGCTGGAGATAGGATCGCCGGATGCGATGGCGGACTTGCTATAAGGTTATATTAGGGAGACTCCCGACGTTTAATTGAAGACACTCATAAGGGTCAATTAAAACGGTGAAGAGACTACGGTATGCAGATACTGGCCGCTATAAAGTTGTACGGATCTCGACATGCAGGATATACGGAGGGGAGACTAGAGAATTGGGCTTACATTTAGTGAAGGAAGCTGGACTCTTCTCTCTTATACAATAACAAACAGTCGCTCTCGCGAGCCAATTCTTAACTGTGTCCTTTTAAAACGGTGGCGCCTTCACCCTTGGCTTCATTAATACTGACTTTGTGGACACAGAAATGGCCTCCTTGTAACCCTAAAAACCTGTAAGTTGAAACAACCCCAGCAATTAGAAGTCACTAATGCGCGGCCAATTGAATTCGGTTTCCTTACTCATTACGTGCTCTCGACACTACGCCTCGGAAACCATACTGAAAGTCCACCTCTATCCATCATAAAGCTTGGCTTATCACTAATAATCCTTAGCCGTGCTTGGGACGTGCAATATGCCGTCCGTTACAACTGGCAACAGATTAATGAGCGCTGGAGGCGTGCCGTTGCTTGCGCGGGCAGATACAAATGCTTTGACGACATCATCAACATCAATACTGTGGCGGGTTGTAGGAGAAGAAGCCGAGGTTCACAAGGCAATACACTAGCTACCTCTCCCTCCCCTTTCTCTCTTCCCTGCCTGCTGCTTTCGAGCGATTTGATGCGCGATTACTGACATTCTTCGAGTACAGATCCTCTTCCAACTACGACCCCTTTGTCCTCCGTACCTCTACACCCTCAAAGCATATTACACGAGACAATTTAGATCGGATAAAGAACTCCAATCAGGCGGAGGGCAACCGACTCCGCCCGGTGTCGCGAAACGTAGTTGTCGAGAGGAATTAACCCGCCACTGCACTCCTCAGCCCTAGTTCTTCAGACATCAAGGCGGCTTCATAGCCAGGGTATGGGAGAGGGGAGTGGATAGGGAAGGAAACGGAGTGCAAGAGAAGAAGAGTGCGAAAAGAATTATGTTCATCATTACGAGAAGAACGTCACAGTTGACAGCTTAAACCAAAACAAACCACGCGCCTGGAAGTCGCCGAGAGACTATCTATAGAGCTCACCTACGACGAACAACATAGCAAACTCTCCTAGACCTCCGGGCCATTAATCGGGCCTCGTATTCATACTGCCCAACGGCCAGCTAAAGATCTAGAGTATCACATCTTCATCACCTAATCACGTAGTTTCGATCGAACTCCATTAGCAAAGTTCAAGATTAATCCACGAACTAAAATACCACCAGAGTACTGGCAGCTCTTAGCTAGATGCCGCCGCATTGAAAAAGGAAGCCGATAGGCTGCTACCGCAACGAGAAGGTGTAGACCATAAGATTAAACTGTAGGCTGGAAGCAAGCCTATACATGGGATACTGTACAGCATATTACAGGACAAACTTCCTACGCTGTAGAAATATCTCAAATATCACCTCTAAAAGGGTGTCGTCCAATAGTCGACCTCGCCGTACGCTACATTAGTCCTGTTTGTCCGGAAGCCGAGCGGAGGGCTCCAATTCTGTGTATATTCTCGCTCACTAGACTCTTTCGTAACAAAGAACTGGTACACCATGCCATTTTAGTTCAGGGGACGTTGGAGCGGCTCAATTAAGCGAAGTACTACGTAATTGCGCCCTTCAACCGCCTGCAAAACGCTGAAAAGGACAAGTGGAAGACAGCTTTTTGCTGTAGGTATAGGCTTTTCAAATACCTCAGCATGCTCTAGGACTAGCTAACGCGCCATTCTACTTGCAATCGTACGTCAACTCTACATTAGCGGACTACCTCAACGTCACGTCCTTAACCCTAACCCCACAGCCTACACCTCGACCAACGGTCACTACGGATAAGCCACCGCTGCAACAGATAAAGCAGATACGTTCCGCACTCTCATCGCGTCCTCAACTCCGAACCTACAGCCTACACCGCACGTAGTGAAGAGTGGTTCAGGCTAGGCGCGTAAAGTGGAAGCGGTGGCTTCCTCGCGCCGTGGTGAGAGTTGCTTGAGGTGTAGGCTATAGGTTTGGAGTTAAGGATAAAGCTAGGCGCATAAATGGCAGCGAGCTCATCTATGGTGAGAGTTGGTCAAGGTATATACTATAGGTTTAGAGTAAGCTGTTTAGCAATAGGAGAACGCACGAAACGTAAAACTTCTATAAGCTAGCTACTTCTTACGCATCGCTGCCCCCCCTAACCGCCTCGCTAAGAAGGACATCGCTTTTGTCTGGGACTCGGCTTGTCCCTCGGTTTTCAAAACTCCCAAGGAAGCCTTCATTTCCAGCGTGGTTAGTAAACTGGCCAATCCTCAATCGGATTGACGCACGGTTTATTGATATTACTTATAGTTAGTCTAGTCGGATCAATCCTATATCTAATAAAGTTTCAAGCGTAGATTAATCCAATTAGTTTAATTAGTAGTGGACGAATTAGTGGATGCAACGTAAGAGTACCATAGTAGTAAGAATCTAAAGGCGCATTTCTAAGGCCTAGAAGACCCAGAAATTCGCATGAGACGTGACTCGACTTGTGGAAGTTAACTCTCGTTAACCATTTCCGCTCGTCTCGTTATACTGTTGTGCTAGAGGGGGGCTAGGGCCGTGGTAAATAAGGCTGGTAATGCCTAGGGTGTTGTTGGGGCGCGCGCTAATGTTACGTCTTACTCGTATAGGCTAAGCGCCATCGTACTAATCTGGTTTAAATGGTTCAATCTAAAGATCCAATTAATCCAGTTAATCAAGCTTCATTCTATATATAACAATCCAATCAAGCTGCTACCTAGTCGAGCCGGCCGCCGGTTTAGTAACCACGCTATGCATTCCTACGCCGGCCTTGGCTCATTTCGATCCCGATAGACTATGCATCGTGGAAACAGATTCATCTAATCACGTGTCGGCAGGAGTTCTCTCTCAGTATGGTGACAACGGAGCTCTATGTCCAAGAGGCCTCTTAAGCATAAAACTAACGCCAGTAGAATACACTAATAAGACAGGGAGTTACTTACTATCATCTAACGTTTCGGAGAGTGGGGTTTAGAGCTTAAAGGGAGCGGACTACCCGTTGAAATCTTTACGGGTTACAAGAACTTAAGTATTTCATGCACACTAGAGTCCTCAATCAACGGCGAGCCCATTGGCGTCTCTTCCTATCGTGGTTCAACTTCACTATCTCATAACAATCGGGAAAGCAAGGACCTAAACCAGATAGCCTCAAACGCCGTTTACAAGATCTGCCACAGTGTCTCAATAATGCTTAAGCTTTAGTACTAACCGCGCAAGAAAGATATAACTACATCCTTTACGACTCCCACCCGCCACTATAGAGTCGCAGCGGCGTCGCACAAGCTTCATTGCGCTTTTCCTGCACAATAAGACCTCGTGTTCACGATAAAGCTAGCTTTAAACAACTGGCAGTTGAAGCTCAAATGTACCCGCTGGCGAGTGCCGTTAGTAACAACCAACACCATAGTACTCTTTTTTTCTTACTTCTCTTTTCCCACGGGGCTACAGGAGTTGTTTAATGAGGCTATGCAGGTTTAGAGTCGCAGATTCGTCTCACAATACATAAATATCACTAAGTGTATTATCAAGCTTCCTATCGTGCACTCTCCTCTTACATCATTAAGGCGTAGGCTTGGTAGAAGCCAGGGCTCAGAATTATTCAAGTATTCTCATTAAAAGGATGATCGACTTCATCCAAGCTTTTGCAAACTGGTTTGATTGATTCGCCATCTGGGATAAGTACCAAATCAATCGATCGGTTAGTTCCGAGCCCGATATGTGTGAATTATAATCTAAATCTAACTACATGCGAAATAATAGATAATTTAAACAGATTAGTACTAGATGCATTAAAAAGAAAACGTGTTCTAAATATAATTAGATACTAAATAACAGATATTCTAATTAAATTAGTACTATATATATTATATATAAAATGTATTCTAATTAAA
>MU004201.1:390859-437855 GCA_010093605.1 Lophium mytilinum | reverse complement strand
AATATTTATTATTTAGTAAATAGGTATATTTAGAATATATTTATATCCAATGCATATAGTATAATTTATTTAGAATATCTATTATCTAGTATCGAGATACGTTTAAAATATATTTTATATATATTGTTATTAGTACTAAATAATTTTACAATATCCATTATATAGTATTTACATTCTAGTTTTATTTAGATTATATTTAATACAGAATGAATATAGGCCTCATTTATCTAGAATATATTATCTAGATATATTTAGAACATGGTTTATATATAATGCACGTAATGCTAATTTATTTAGAATATCTATTATTTAGCATGTAGTGGAAGAACTTTGTTATTTTAAGCATCTAGTTCCTCTAAAGCTACCTGCCTATACGTTCCTTTGCGCTTAATCGTCTCGATTACTTAATGCATTGCTGATCAGAAGCCTTTCCTGTGTGGTGATAGCAATTTCATACCATTTTAATGGTGTGTTGGCTCGGTTAGAAGCTCCCTGTGGTGGAATCGTGTCTTTAGAGCTGTATGTAAAGCAGCTACGTACGTGGACCAGTATTTCAGGACGAAGAAACTTAAGTTGTCGTAAGATTCCTTGCATGGAGCTCCATTTCGTGTGGTCCCTTCGGGTAGGATGTGTGCTAATCTTGGTGTACTGTCGATCAGCTCGCGATTCGGAGCTGTATTCGAATCAGAATCTTCAGAGTTAAGCTCTCTTTTCCGTGTCTAATTGGAGCTTGTTTCTATAAGCGTTATGCATAAGTTTACTGTAGAGCTTAAGCGCTTCTTTAGTAGCTCGCTTAATCGCCCATGTAATGGCTTGCTTCGAAGCTTATGAGATGGCTCGCTTGATTGCTTGTGTTCGAATCGAGATTGTGGATAATGCATTAGCAGATAAGGTGGAGATTTTGCCGTGTAAATCAGATCATCTGCAGCTGTCGATTCTTGCTCGATTGCTGCTTGATTGATTGATAATGCTTACTCATTCAGTAATGCTTGCTCGATTGACAATGCTTGCAGCTCGGATTTGTTCTCAGATAATTCCTCCAGGTAATGAAGCGCGGGCTGATATAGCAGCAGTATGATTTATTCGAGCTCTTCATCTTAATGCAGCGGATCTGTGCTATTATAGCTTTAATAAAACGTGTCTTGCTTACAGGTGACGTCTCGGATTCGAATAACTTTGCCTCTGTGAGCTCCGCTGTTGGCGTTTAGAATCTAGACTCGGTAGACGTTGGTTGAATTGTAGCCTACAAGATAGCCAATTTAAGCCCTCTCGGAGACCTTATCTCCTCGTGAGATCTGCTTTCGAAGTGCATAAGCTCGGCAGCCATAAATCTTGAAGTTTGCAATTAATGGCTTCTTGTTGTATGCGAGTTTAAATAATGTTTTCCAGCTAATTGCTTTAGTTGGCGTACGATTAAGCAGATACGCAGCGGCTAGGTATGGTTCTAGAGTAAGTTAAAGCGGCAGATTCAAAGCGAGTCTCATAGACCGAGCTTCATTAATAAGACTTCGGCGTTGCATTCGCCTTTAATGGCTCTATCCAGCTGCCTAATAATGCTTGATAGCGTTAATCTGTCCTTTTTGGCTATACTGGATACTGGCAATTGCATTTATCGGGTAACTACCTTATCTACGCGCCATCTTTTATGTGTTGACTCTCCTTAGGGGGGATGTTAGAGCTGCTTGCGCTGGACGTGGAATAGCGGGAGGCCAAAGATGGGGGTGTATAGTTGAAGAAGGGCGCCAAAGACAACGGCGGCCCGTAAAGTAATGGCCTGGATAGCTTGACGCAGGCGTTAATAAGCTAAATGCGGGCATTAATAAGCTGAATGCGGGCGTTAATAAGGTGAACGCGGGTGTTAGACAGCTCGAGGGTGACGCCTAACGTCTGTGTGCTAGACGCTAGCGTCATAAAAAGAGCTAATGAAGGAGAGTTAATAAAGGAGAGTTACTAAAGGAGAGCTAATGAAGGAGAGTTGATAAAGAGAAAGGTTATGGAAGAAAATTTGAGAGGAAAGTAGATGGGGTCTGTTAATCACATGATTTTCTGCAAACCACAGGACTACTTCCTCAGGGCCTACGCGGATGCTAGAAAAACCTAGACACCAAACCAAATTATCGTTTTTAGAACGCAATTACACCAAATTACTAGGAGGAAGCAGTGGGGCCTATGAAAGCTTCCGCGTGTGGCTGGATAACGTTGTACAGAACAACGGAGCCCAGAAGCTGTTAATAGCGGTTTCTAAGAAGGCGCTAGCGGACGGCCGTTTCTAAGAGGTCGTCGAAACAAGGCAGTTGTTGAAGACGAGGGGTTTTCAAAGGGTGTCAAAGAAATAGGTTTCAAGTAGTTCGTAAAGACGGCAGTTCCAGGAAGTCGTTAAAGGTTTCCAGGTAATCTTCAAAGATGACGGGTTCTAGGAGACTGTTGAAAGGAAATTGTCGGTTGAAGCTCGAGAATCGCGTAGTGAAGGCCGGTGACGCTGTCAACGACGGCGACAGCCTGTCGGCTTAGTCTCTTGAGTTCGACTTGCAAGATGCGGAGCTGGCGAGCTTATAATAGAGCTCTAGTAATCACTATGCTAGTTTACCGTTTACTAAGAAAGTGGAGTAAAACGTGTGCTATCAGGCTAGAGCCACAACAGATTCTTATAGATAGAGATAACTAAGGTCTACGCTTATGTAGGCGACGTGCACGTGCTATAATTACCTGCTGTCCTCTAGAAACTTCACATAAGCGTCCTTAACGTAACCGTTGCTAACGTCCGTAACCGTAACATGTACTCACCTCTAGACGCTACTATAGCGGTTGGCAGAATAGACTTAAAGATAAACACGTCCTAAACGTACGTGTTAGAGCCGGTAATAACGTTACCTACCCAAACTAGGCATCTAGATTAGGCCGAAAGAATTCTATCTCTTTAATACGGAAATTGTTTGCGGATTTAAGTTTGTCTCTAGATTCCTAGTAAGTTCTCAACCGTTTGCTTCTTACAATCTAGAGTTTTTTCAAAATAGCTGTTTGCCTGTTTTCGTCTCTAGAATACATATACTGTTCTAACACCGAGTTAACTTTTCCTCTAGAAAGTGTCATATCTTTCGCCAAATCCTACATCCGTCTCGACCTTTCCTAAGGACATAGGAAATGGACCAAAGACCTATTTCTAACAGAACCCATTCTTCTCTTCCAGAGGAACAGCCCCCATCCGAATGCGCAGAACGAATCGCCGCTAATAAGGGGAAGCTGGGGGAAGCTCTTCTAGCAATCGCTTTGAAGTACCAGAACGATCCCACTATCAGCGATAAGATTAATCTACAAACGTGGGACATAGTGGAAAATAATGGCCATCTCGAAAATTTGCCCCGGGATAGACTTTGGCGACAGACATGGACCTATGCTAGGGGGTCTAGCCAAGAGCAGACATCTAAGGCTGAAAGGCATAATAACGGTTTTGCCAAAGGATCTAGCGAAGAGCAGGCGTTCGAGGCCGAAAAAGATGATAGCAATAATGCCGGGGGTCCTAGCCAGGAGCAGACATTTAAGGCTCAAAGGCATGATGACAGTTTTACCGAAGGATCTAGCGAAGAGCAGGCGTTCGAGGCCGAAAAGGATGATGAGAGTGATGCCGAGGGCTCTAGCCAGAAGCGGGCATTCAAAGCCAAGAGGGATAATGCCAAGGATGCCGACAATGCCACTGGGTATGAAGCTGCAGCTAAAATGCTTCAAAACAGCATTGCTTGCCAAGTTACGGCGTTTCTAGAAACTTGGAAGGAAGTTCCACCACATCTCATGGGATTTCTAATTACGTCGTCGCCTTCTGCAGACATGACTCCTACATTCGTGCCTTCATCCAGTTCTTCAAGCATAGAAAAGGCAGTAAGCAACGCCGCGCCTGTGCCTATAGACAGACCAACAACCTCCACCTCAGACTCTCAGCAAGTGGTCTTATCAGCACCTCCTGCGAATACTCAGAGCGTTGGCACAACAAGATTGCACTAAGGGAAGAATTCTATGCTGGATGATAAAACAGGCATAGTGGAGGCATCTGGCAGTGGCCGTAGAAGGGAATACCTGTGGAGAACGGAAGACAATTATAAGTTGTTAAGACGGAGGGATGTCCTTTGCCACAAGTGGGCAGATATTCTAGAGTACTTTAAGCGGGATAGAATCAGCCAGCTTCACACACTCAAGAACAGACATAGGGTTCTTAAGGCAGTGGGATTTGTACTACCTAAACAATACCGCATTGCCTAGATAAACAAACGAAACGTCTAAGACCCGCATGGGCATGATTAGAGTGTGAAAAATAGAGGAGAATAATTCTCGCAATTCCATTCCACCTGTTATAAATTGACCTATAACGCCCAAGATTGTGTATTCCGTTATCTAATAATCTTTTTAGCAGCCTATAGAAAAGAAAGCTAAGCAAAACCCTTATATAGATGCCGCTGTAAGAATTATCTATATCCTATTAAGGAACTCTTATGTTAAACGATAAATAACCGGTATATAAAGGAAGTTGGTGATACAATACTACTCCTAAAGTATAGCCGAATGATGCAGATTACTGCGGCTTATTTTTTTTTCATTAGCTTGCATTGAGGAAGTGGATTCTTTAGCTTATAAGGCTATATTATTTTCATAGAGGACTCTTATTTAGGGTTTAATTATAAATGGGTGCTCGAGGTTACAATTTAGCATTGTAATGGGGAAGTTGGGGAACAAGGTTAGCATTCGCCTCAATCTTTATTAAGTTGGGATCAACCTAGAGAAGACAGCTCTAGAGAGATTCGGATACACGGACTAATAAGGTGTTTCTAAGATTTTGTTGTCTCTTTATAACGTCTCGATCCTTGCGATTAAGTCTCCGTAAATAGTCTCGCTGCTGCTAGATATATCTATTAAGTTTAACCCTATTCTTCCAACTCTCTTCCTCCTTCGCACGGTTATCCACTAGGATTTGCGTGGCTTCACGAACTTTCTTAATAAGATCTTTCTGTTTTGCTCCCAGCCGTCCTTTTCCGCCATACTCTGTACCCGTAAGAGATTCTCTTATAGCTAAACAAGCCTCTTCGGGTGTAAGGGGAGGAATTGCAGGTTCACAGCCTAAGTAGTAACGGCGAGAAATCTTCTTTAGTTTTTTCCAGCAATCTGGCTTCTTGTGTGTTCGGCTATAACAGTAAGCGCATAGCTTGCAGCCTTAGACGTCAGCTATAGCCACCGGAATTGGCGGAGTCTCTGCAAGGCGTTGTGCCTGTTCCTCCTTTTCTGCGGCCATTACAGCGGCGTCAAAGGTAACAGCTGCTCGTGTAAGGATTCCGGCATCGTCGCGGTCAGGAATTAGCGAGTTGACCTAATAGAAGGCGGATATAAAAGTTGAGAATTCGGGACCGAGGCCTGTAAGGAAGCAGTTTACTAGATGAGGTTTACTAATGCAATAGGTCGGGTCTAGTTTATGGATCTCATTCCGGGCGTGCTGTAGGCGTTTAGCAAAGTTTAAGACGTTTATGCAAGAGGCGAGTGAGGGTGCTAAAGTTTAGGTCAAGTTGCTGAAAGATGGCACTTCCTCGAGGTGTAAAGCGTAGCTTCATTTTATGCAGAACTGTGTCTAGGTGTTTAAGGCCCTTAATTTCCTCTCTTGCGTTAAGCCCGCATCGCGATTGGACCATCGCAATAGCTCTATCTTGCTTATCAAGCTATGACTCTTTCCTCTTGGCCTCCGTTGGTTCTTCCTTTTGGCGGCCTAGGAGGCTGCTATAGCCTGCCATTCCCAAGCAGTTATGCATTTCCCTTTCCCACTTCAAATATCCAGCTGGAGATTCGAGTAGTAGGATCGATCCGAGCGACATGGTTATCACTGCCAAAGAGCCGCTTACGGCGTTTGTTTTGTTCGACATTGTCTATGGAATTGGAGTCGGGCTGCCAAAATAATCCTAAGAAGTTGTTTTGAGGGAATACAAACGATGGAGGATTAGAGGGCGATGTAACGTGCGGAGGGGCGTCTAGGCTTGATTCCGGCAAAGTAAGACGACGAGGTAGTATAGGAAAGTCGGAGTCTGTGCTAGATTTCGGCGGAGCTAAGCGTTAATTGCCTTAAAAGCGTAAAATTGCAGAGGATAAAGTGTGTACTTGCAGTGAAAGATCAGTATGAGAGAGAGACTTAATAGGTGTATCTGGAGAGGTAGATCTTAACCGTAGAGGCGAGTAAACTTCAAGACCAAAGAGGTCTATTAAAGATAGAGGCGGGGGTATGGAGTCTAAGGTAACTCCTAAGTAGTCTGATAACTCTAAGGACGAGAGTAATGGCTTGTAGCGAACTACTTTATAGAATGCTCGCTAAGGGTTGCCGTATAGATAACGGAATTAGTATGCAGTGCTTAAAAAGCGGTCGGGGTCTAAGAAGCGACCTTCTGCAGCTGGCTGGAGTGGCCGAGGACGTAGATTATAACGACAGGTATGCGTAGCTTAATAGGAGTCAAGTAAAGACTAATCTGGATTGTTTATTATGGTGGAGGATGGTTTTTATTAGCTGATTAATGATAATTAAGATAGCTGGTTAAGGGGGTTTGTGAGAATGCAGGATGCTGGATAAGCGGGGCTAGTTAGCGCCTTAGCGCCAGCTTTCCAATTGTTACTCAATCAGCTTTCTACAGAACACTTTTCCCCAGCCATCCATTTTAAAGTCACGATAGCCTCAGCCCCCTGGGGGTTCCAAACGTGCGCGCATGTAGAAATCGCGGGAGGTTAGGTTTGAGAGGGTGCCCAGGGAAGTAGGTAGAGGATTAGCATGGTTCGCCAGAAACCACCAGGGTTTATGGAGGATTGAGCCGTTTTTCTCCCAAGGGGGTTCAACACGAGACTGTTCGTAGTATTCGCTGTTAAACAGCGAAGAGGGAAAGATTGCAGCGTGTCTATTGCCAGAGATATAGCTCTGGGAAGTGGTTAGCTTTTAAGTCGCGTTCTGTGAGTTTCAACACTTAGCAGCGAATTCGCAGGTTTCTGGGCTCATAACCTGTTTAATGTAACCAGTTACGAGTGGGAGAAAGTAATTAACTAAGTATAGAAGAGCAGCAACCTAAGAAGTAGCTATATACTGTTAATCATGTAATACAGTCACGTGACTTTATTAAACAAATAGCATAATACCGGGAGCGATATCCTTGAACACAGCTAAAGTGGGCTCTATTCGAATTTTTAATCACGATTCAGAAGAAGACGTCGAGTCTAAATTCCTTACACTGGGTTGAAAGACTCTAATTAACAAAGTGTCCTAGGGTTTTACTCTAGTATCTCCGCTCCCTCTATGCCTAACTCCCGGCACATTGAAACGCTCTATAATAGAGCATAGTCTCTTCTATACATGCTTTCTTCTACTACACCGGCTTTGTTGAAGGCGTCATGGTGAGTAATAGGCTTGCAGCGTAGTTATAAAAGCTTGTGTCTATGCAAGGAGGCATGGCTGGCTCTACCCTAAAGTTTGCTTAATAAGTTGGTTAGCGGCATGGAAAAGAGACTCAAGGCGGTTAGGAAGGCTAGAGGATGGTACACCAGGTATTAGAGCTTGTGGTTGGGCGTGGTCGTTAAAAAATTATAATTTCAGGCGATTCTGGATTTCAAAGTCCTAGTACTGTACCTAGGACCAGCACTATATTACCTTAGCCATTCACCGGCTGTAAACTAACGCTCTTCGGCTAAGAATGGGGTAATCTATGGCGTCCTTGCTGCGTACCTACTGGCTTCTTAGCACAATGCTGTATATCTAGGGATCCTTCCGTTTTAGCTAGCTTCCTCCCTCGCACATCAATCAACACACTACTTCGCCATCTACTGAGCTGCTGTCGATGTAGTCTAGCGCACTGGGTAGGCTCTGGAGGCGTTCGGGATACAAGGCGGGAATAAACGCGCGTTGGAATGCTATAGTGGAATGGGTGTTAAGGTTAAAGAGGGCGTGGTGCTGCGAGCTTGGGGTGGTCATGGAGAGAATCTTAATGTTGGTGATGCTGCGGCTAATAAGCAGGTCATTAATCATTCACTTAGCAGGCCTCCCCCCGCCGTTAATGAGATTAACAGCATAGTAAGCAGACATCTATATCGGTTAATTGCGTCAACATTTCTTAATTAACATAGTATAAGTAGTATTTCTCAGCAAGTCATACGCATGGTACTCTACTCACCTTTATCTATATCGTCCTCCTTAGTATTGCCTTTAACGTCCATTCTCCTATATATTCAGCTCCTTACTGCTATTAGCTCGACGTCGTTTTAGCTGGTTTCCTCGCACAAGTTCACCATCTAGGAGATTGAGCACCCCCTCATCCCACGGTGAGAGCTATTTGCAGGCACTAATAACGTTGGCATATAGCGGACCTTCTCGGGTTCCAAGGTGGGCCTATTTGTTAAAGTCTGGTTCATTGGACATGCTCATAGTAGAAGCTAAGAAGTGATTAAGATGTAATTAAGATCCATCCGCGCCACCCGGGGGACTTTAAAAGCGTGTAAGATCTGAAACCGAATACTCCACCAAGTTGAGTAGAAAAGATCCGGAAAGAGAACACTGTCCATTGATTGATGTGGGCTCCTACAGCTATATCCTACAGTTCTGCAACTAGCGGTAAGTTGAGCTGAATTGAAACATACTTAGGTAACTAGGCAGCTCCTTCCTGAAACCAATATAACACTACTACCCGAAACAAAACAGGTCTCTCTCTCCTCTACCCGTAAAACCGCCTATTAAACAGTTTACTCACTTGCTGGCTTCATAACTCCCCCCCTGAGAGATTGACCGCCCTCGGTCGAGATGTTAAATCTGGATGGGCTCCTTAATAATAGACCGTCTTGGGATCTATAACGGAGTCGGAAGGATGGTGGTGGTAAACTATGGATTATAAGATTGATAATCTATTGTGAAATGAAAACTTCATGCATACGTTCAGTAATGACGGTAAATGCGTGATCGTACGGTTACTCCTAGGCCCCTTTCTCCCTTAACTCCTTCTCGGACAGGAGCCTTGCTTTTCTTTTGTGGTAACGTTCTCGATCCTCCTTATTCCTTTTTAATCTGGCCTCCTCCCTTTCCTCCTCTATCATTGCTTCTGCCGTCTCTTTCAATCTCTATTTATACCTCTTCCTTGCTTCGGCATGTCTCTTCCGGCGCTCTTCCTCAGGCAAACGGGGTTTTGCCGGCGTGGCTCTCCTCCTTCAATCCTTCTCGTTCCGTTTCAATCTAGCCTCCTCCTTTGCCTCCTTCGTCATCTTTTCTTTCCTTTTCCGCTTTTGCAGCTTCGACCGTTCGTTTTCTTTTTCGCGCTGTTCCTCAGTTAATGGGGGTCTTACCGCGAATCTTTGTCTTTAGTACTCCTTTCTTAGCAGCCTGGACTTCTCCCGCTCCTCCTCTGTCCTCTTACTAACGGGGTTCCTGTCTCGTTCTCTCCGTCGCTCGCGCTGCGCCTCCGTCCGTGGGGTATAAGCATTCCGCATCCGTTCTCTGTCCTTCCGCCGCCGCTCTTCCCTCTGCTCTTCGGTCATGGCTTCCTTTCTCTTCTCCAGCTTTTGGTAAGCCCGCTATCGATACATCTCGGCTTCCGCCTCTATTCGCTCTGCCTTTGCCTTATAATATTTGGCGGAAACTCGTGCCCGGTAGAAAAACCCGCCCATTATGGGAAGTGTCGGTCTGTCCCTAATTGCAAGATAGCCGGTCCTTTTAATAAATTTGCGTAATCGGTCTCCATGGTAGACGGCTCCTAGTGGGTAACGCTTTCCATTAAGGGTAGCTAAATTAAAAGTCTTCCCATGCTCCCTCCGTGACCGATGATTTTATAGGGGCCAATGTACTTAGTATCGTTCTCTTTATATCTAAGGCGGGGATTAGCGACTTAAAGCATTACCAGGTCCCCATTTTGGTAGCGATGTGCTTTCACCGCCTTGTTAAACCGGGTCCTCATTGCTTGTCGGTTGCCCAGGGTCGAGTTAGTTACTCGGCTGCGTCGTTTCTCTCTCCATCCCATGAATAGAAAAACCGACTCGGACAAAGCTTCCCTTGGCAGGTTACTATTCTGCTCCACCTGTTCACCCAGGGTAATGATAGCCTTCCTTGCCTCTGCTGGGTAGTTAAATTCCTTGTCTAGTAGTTCCCCAATAGTCCCGCCAAACATAATCTCCGCCGGGGAGTACCCGAGGTGAACAATATGTCTGTGATTCAAGTCATGCACTGCCGCTAACAGCCGTTTATCCCAATCTTCTGCTAACCCAACCGGGACCACCTATGTGTTGTCGATGGCAGTCGATTTTTATAACCTCTTGCGTGTGAGGCGCACCACTTATTTAATCATTCCCACCGGTCGATGGGTGCCACTTGGAGCGTCGTTGATTGGAATGCCCCTTTCTCTAAATAGGGTCTTCACTTCTAGAGACCTAAAGTTTGAACTAATGTCGACGTACCCTGCGATTGGGTTTGTAAATAGATTAAAAATTTCCACTAGAGCCTCTCTTATAATTATCCCGGTTGCATCCTTTAGGGCCCTAGTAACCACGAATCGCAAGAAGTAGCAAACAAGCACCAGGATATAGGTGTTTCCATCCTTCGTGGGAGTGAGAGGACCTATAAGGTCGGCACCAATAAGGGAGAATGGTTTCAAGGCGTGAATTGGTGACAGCTTCTGGCTTTTGTAGGCTTGTGCCCAGAATCCGCAGGTAATACATCCTTCAATATAGCTCTTAATGTCTCTCGCCATCCCGGGCCAAAACACGCGATACCTTAGCTTCTCTAGTACAACGCGGATTAAGAAGTAACCTGCCATGTTATGGGTTCTTTAGAGTATGGTGGATATTTCTTCTAGGTTAATGCAAGTAACCCAACGGCTTCCCATCCGGTGAAGGAGGCGATTTGTGTTAGTGTCCCATCGAAAATCTTAGACTTTTCTCTTAAAACGTCGTTGCTCCTGCCTCGACCAGTGTGTTGGGGTTTTCTGGTCTCAATAGTACCCCTCTAGATCTTCGTACCACGTTGCTCTAATCCGGTCCATCTCGTCTCTAAGCTCCCGATCTGCACCTTGTCTGTGCCGATGCGCTTCTTCTGCTTCTTGCGCGGTGATGGGTGGTGCAATCGACTCAGCTCTGGGATGTGTTGGGTTCTAGGAGATTTTCCTTGCTCTAAGTGCTCCTATAAATAAGCCTGATAAGGTCTCCAACACAGAGCCTGACGCGATCCTTTCGCCTTCTTCCTCGGGCTCCTCTTTATCTGGTGCTTTATCGATTCCTTCCTCATTACTCGTCCCGTCGAACGAATCTGGTTTAGTGTTGTTGGTTCCTTCCGTTGCCTCCCTTGCCCGAGTTTCCCTGACGAACAAACCCGACGAGCTCTTAGATTCGGAGCTTGTTAGGTCTTCCTCTAACCCCCCTGGGATGTCCGACAGATTTGTCGTTAACTTATTAGCTGCGAGACATTCTGCTTCTACTATGTCTTCTTTGTCCCATGGGAACCCAAATGACACCCAACCAACTGGTGCCTCTTCTGTTTCGCTAATCACCTTCCGCCGCTCGCTCTCTATTAGTCCTTTAAGCCATTCTTTATAGCCTCCCTTGTTGGATTTCTAGAACCATTCATGATCAACGTCATTGTGCTTGCTAACCTCTTCCCGAATCTTTTTTACCAGAGTTGTAACGGAACATTCTGCGTCAAAGATTGTTCGAGAAAGTCCATCTGCCACGGTATTTCGTTCTCCTTTAATGTGCTGAATCTTAATGTTGTACATCCGTAGTTTGTTGGCCCATCGGGCGAAGATGTCCTTATGGGTGTCACTGTTAAGGAAGCCTATTAATGGCTTGTGATTGGTATATATTGTGGAGGTTTATAAGCCTTGCAGCATGTAGCCATGTTTTTTGCAGAAGTAGACGATGGCCCTAAGCTCGCGTTTATGTGTGTCGTAGTTTCGTTCCGTCGCCGTGAAGGTGAAGGAATCGTACATAATGGGGACTGTTCTTCCGCCTTGAATTTAGCTAATGTAGCAGCCTCCGGCGAATTAGAAAGCGTCTGTGTACATGTCAACTGGCAGCGCCGGATCCCAGCCGTGTTGTGCTGCGCCTGTGGAGCATTTATTCCGTAACAGATTAAATGACAGCGACTCGGCGTATCCCCAGCGCCAATCAACCTTTCCAGTAAGTCTCTGCAGAGGTCTAGCTATCTTACCATAATTCTTTACCCATGCTCTAGTTGAGATGGCGGTTCCTAAAAACGCTCTAACCCCGGTGACGTCTTATGGTGTTGGCCACTCAAGGATCTTCTTAACCCTTTCTAGCTTAATGGTGACTTTTCCTCCCGCTTCGTGCCATTGTCCAAGTGCAAGCAGTTTGCTTATGCTAATCTTAATCTTTAAGAAGGATGGACAAAGTCTAGCCTACAACAAGCGTGGTAGAAGGTGGTCCCTAATAAATATAAGGTGTCGTTTCCAAGAGGAATGGGCTAGAAATAGGTCGTCGATGTAGAAGGTCATTTCCGCAGGGGTATTAGGGTCTTCCGAATGCAGAAAGAATGGCTCTGAATTGGGTTCGGGGATTACTCTAAGGGCGATGTTTCCCAGTTCGTTCATAGTAAAGGAAGATGATCTCGCTCCTTGGGCCATTCGAGTTGGTTGCAGTTGTCCAATACATGGTATAGAGAAGGCTAGATAGTGCCTGTCGTCCGGGTGTATTTCCACCGTCCAGTATGCATTTTTGAGGTCGAAATGGGAGTAGGCTTAGTGGGTAGGAATCAACAGGAATGAATGGGCCCGCGATAATAGTTCCATTTAGTTTCCGGGCGGTTCTTCGTACACGTAGTGGTAGTTGAAGGTTAGCCTTAGCTCTGCTTTTCCTTCTTTAGTTACAAGGATTGGTGCTGCTCCCCATTGGGATAAACGTCTATTGGCCACGGTCGTTCGTTCGTACATCCCCGATTCCATCCCTTCTGTCACGAATTTCCTGAGCCACCATTCCTTGTCCGGTAAATACCTGTGCTGTTTGGCTTTGTACACAGGTGTTTCTTCTCGGATTTAGGTCCTATGGGTGATGAGGTCGGTAGGGGCAGGCATATCTAATATCCCCGTGGCCTTAAGGTCTCTGTATGTTAAAAGGATCCTTAGTACCTCTAGCCGCTCCTCATCTAACACCAGAGGTCCTATCTCGATCCCTTTTTGCGTCGCCCATTCCTCTAGCTCCTCTTTCCCCCGGGTTAAGTCCGTCTCCCGGCGGACCACTCGGCGTGATGTTGGGAACCGTTGGTAATAATCTTAATGGGGTCCGGGGTCTATGGCGTGGGTTCCCGTTAGGGTGAGCATTGTTTCAGCTTTGTCGTGAATAGGTGACCCTTTCTAGTGTCTAAGGCAGTAGTGTCTAGTTGTGCACCTGCAAGGTAGTTTAATTTTGTCGGGATTCGTCCATTCAATAAGGTAGCAATTTGCGCGGAAAGTGATAGGTTGTTTAAGCTTTACCGTAGGCTTAGGCAGTTTATAGTCCTGCCTAGGACTTACGGAAAAACCCCCTCCTGCTGATCGCTGGATGATGCCTTATTAGATAAGGCTTCGTTGTCGGAGTCCTCCGCGGTGTCCTCTTCCATTTTCTCAGGCGAGTCTTGAAGAGCTGATTTTGTCATAATTCTCTGTGACTTTCGCGTGGGCGCAGGTAAGGTGACCCTTCGTTCTTTCAAAGCGGTGTCCCCAATAGCGATTTCTCCTTAGCGGATGCGGAAGTGGGCGTCGACACTAGAGAGGTGCGGAACTCCTAAAAGGAGGGAAATGCTAGATCTCGGGCTCCAGGGGCACGCGAATGCCCAAACATCTCTACTAATTCCAGCGATGATTAGAGTGAATTATACCCAGTACTTTAAGCGGATCTTAGTGCCATCGGCGAGGATCATAACGAAGACGGGGATCCCAATAGTTTAGACGGATCGGAGGACGAGCTCCATCTTCTTCAGCAGCTTGGAATAGATAAGATTGATCTCCAATCCCTAATCCGCCAATGTCTCTTCTCTTGTAACTCGGTAACCGGTTATTTCGCCTAGCTTGGACACGACTCCCTCTATGCCAAATGCGCGGTAGGTCTTGTCCCGCTCTCTCCACTAAATAATCTCCCGGAGCACCTTAGTGGCGACGCTTATTGTCTCTCCGGTCGGCACATGGGATAATAAGGTTTTTGTATTCCCTCCACCCCGGGCGGTAGACGTTTGGGGCTTCGGTTATTACGTGGCGTGCGTTTCTTCTTCGGTTTCTTCGAACAACTTATTGAATGTTCGATCTTCAACCACTGTCTCCGGTTGGTAACCGAAACCGGTATTGGCACCGAAACCGCCATTAGCAGGGCTAGGCCCCGAGGTGTCCATTTCGTCTAGGTCCCGTTTCTTCCTCTTGGAGGGCTGTTTTAGTGCGGTGAGTAGTCGCTTAAGCTCATCTCTAAAATATGGTGAGATCTGAGCCAGGTAAGCAATTAGCAAGACGATGTTTATGCGAGTTGCAATGTCCAAGATACTAATCGGGTTCTTATTGATTAGGGCCTGGATGGATCTTAGTGGTGGTTTGGGCTTGCTTAATGCCGGTGTCTTGGTTGGTCAAGTTTTCCCTCCCTTACGGTTCGCTGTAGGTGTGTCTGAATCACTTAACTGCTGGGTCCTCTTTCTCTTTGCCGCAACTGGCATAACCTCGGCGATCTTAACCTCCTCCTATTCGGTGTCATCGGACTCGAAGCCCGCGTCTAAGTCGTTTGTCTCTACCAGGCGGCTGGCCGCTTCCTCCGCCGGGGCTTTCCTATTGTTCCGTGACTGCTCAAAACGTTCTTTAGATTCCATGTACAACTTCTTTAGATGTTCTTTCTCTTACCATTTTAAAGGTGTGCCCGAGCAGTCTCTAATAAGGTAACCCGCTTGTCCGCAACTTAGACATATGGGATTGTTGTACGAGTACTAAAGTGGGTAGGTGCCGTTTACATACGGGTTAGTGGATAATACTGGGTTAAACTTGGAGGGTGAATATGGAGAGGTGGATGAGGCAGCTGCACCCTAGAGTGGTGTCGGCGCGGATAATACTTTTCCTTGCGTCTGTGGTGGGCCTTAGGCGTTGGTGTTCTAATTCTCGGGTCTTAGAGGGGAGTCCCTTGGCAGGTCCGGTAGCGCAAATAACCCGCTCCGGTCCTGGTTCCGGTTGTTTAATCCTCTGTAGCTACTGCTGTAGTTTGCATAGTTTCTATAACCGCCGCTCTTAGCGTAGCCACCCCGGCTCCCATAGCTATTGGAGCTATTGCGGGGGTCTGGGAGCGATGCAGTAGAGGATATACTGCTTTTCTTCTCGTCTCAATAATATCCCGATCTGTTGGCTGGCAGGTTGTTGTAGATAGCAACGGTGGTGCTAATTGGTGGGGTTTGTGTTTCAGTTAACAAGAATGCTAACGGTGGTTGGGGTGGCGGTGACGCTGGTGCAATCTCTCTAATTCTCTTAAGGATGTCACGCGGCGGTTCCTAACGTGCTATGACACAGTATTTGACTATGTTCAATAGTTGTCGCTCTTCTTCTTCGCGGATCTAGTCTCTTATGTCTGCTTCTGCTTCCAATTGTCGTTTTTCCGCTTCTGCCTCCACAAGGGCTCCTCGGAGCGTTTAGCTGGGTTGCAATGGGTATTTAATTATGCGGACTCTTAGTTCTGGGTCGGTGATACCTGCCACAAAACGTTCAACAGTGAGGTTTAGGATTGACAGCGCTGAGAATGATTGTCCGCTAATTTGGTTCTCTCCTCCGGCCGCCTTTAGCAGTGTCAGGGCTCGTTGAAAGTACTGCCGCAATGATTCCCTTCCTTAATGAAGGTTCTGGATGTCCGGGATCGGGTTCCGTGCCTTAGCTTCCTCGGGGCGGAAGTGTTCCAAGAAGGCCATTCTGACTTGATTGACGGTCTCTCTGGTGGCAGTGTCTAATCCGTTATCGGACAACAAATTCTTAACGATATAGTCCGTGTCTGCCTATCCTGCAGCGTCCCCATCTAGCATAATGTTAAACTCCTCCAGCCAGTCCGCCGGGTGCACTTCGCGTCCGTCTGGAGCTCGTCCTCGTTCACAATCAAATCGTTGGATCCATCTTCTCGTATTCTGGTGGGGTGCTGCTAAGAAAGGTTCTAGGGTGACTCCTGTCGGGAGGCGGCGCGGGGTGAACGCTTGGTTAAGTGGTGTAGAGCCATCTCCTTCTCTTCAGTCAATTCTTGCGTTAAACATCTTGGAGCTGTCGAGCAGGTCTAACAAGTTAACTAACGATTCAGCTTCTGTGGGGTGAACGCCCGTTTTAAGTATAGGGCTTAATTCTTGTATAGGGGTGCGTCTAGGGTTAAAGGGCCGCGGAGATGTTGGTATATGGACCTCTTCTCGGGCTGCCTAAGAAAGATCTTGTTCGATCTTAAATGGCGTGCCTTCTTTAGTAGCGGTAGGTGGCTCGTATCTTCCTAGGCCGGATTTTGTTGGCGAGTAAGAGCGGGTCCCCCGGGACAAGCGAGCTGGGTCTTTAAAAGATGCAATGAGACGTTCTACTGCTTCCCTTCTTGATTGAACTTCTTTAGCGGCTGGTTCGTGTTCACTTCGGACGGGTGGAACTGCTTGGGTGGGCAAGCTGGCGCTACGCGTTGGACGGGGTTCTGGATGATCTGGCCTAGTAAACTAGAGTTGCTACGGGATGAGTGGACGAGTCTGGTATGGTAGTGGTGTCGTCCCGGTTGGAAAGATTATGAGTGTTAACTAGTTGGTGGCCGCTGGGTGATCCGGCTCTTATCGTGGGATGTTTTCTCCTGGTTGAGACGTATTTGCGGTTTAGTGTAGCCGGACGCTCTCCTCTAGGAGAAGGTCGGCTGGAAAGTGGTTTAGGGGTCTAATGTAAGAAGGAAGGATAGTAGCGCGGTGTCTTTTCTTGCGTGGGTGACCGGTTGGCCTAAGGGGGCGCCAGATCGTGCTGTGGGGACTTGTCTTAGGCAACAGCAATAATATTTAAAAAGGTTGTGGTGATAATAGAGAGATGGGCAACAGGTAGACAGGGGAAGATGGGTACGGGAAGGTGGGTACGAGGATATGATATTGAGATTAAGGGTAAGAAGAGAAATAGATCTTAGGAATGGACGTAGATTTCTAATTGGGGTTAAGTAATCTAATACTTTTCCTATTAGCGGGACACGGTGACGAATAAATACAAGCAAACAGCAGGACGGAACCTTGCCCGAGCCAGCCTCTCGTCGGGCGCCAGAAAAGATCCGGAAAGAGAACACTGTCTATTAATTAATGTGGGCTTCTACGGCTATATTCTATAGTTCTGCAACTAGCGGTAAGTTGAGCTGAATTAAAACATACTTAGGTAGCTAGGCAGCTCCTTCCCGAAACCAATATAACACTACTACCCAAAATAAAACAGGTCTCTCTCTCCTCTACCCGTAAAACCGCCTATTAAACAGTTTACTCACTTGCTGGCTTCACATAAGTAGCCTAGATATTCTCGCCAATATTTCCACGAGCAGGTCACTTTATATACGCGTCAATACGGCCTGCATCTGCACTCGGGGTACCTGGGGTGCTAGGCGTGCAAAGTGTTAAGGCTATTCTAAGGCTTGTAAAGCTAGTGCCGAACCACTCGTTATTATTGTAAGCCGAGGCCTCTAGCCGAGGAACGGGTTCTAATTGCGGGCTAGGCTCTCTATATATAGCTTTAATCCGTGGATTTATATATTAGCTGGAAGCCTATATATACGGTGCGCTTACGTAGCCGTTCCGTCCTTTCTACAGCGCCTGGATGCGTCCGGTAAACTAGCGCTGGTGTGAAGGCACGAACTAGCTGAATATAGAAGCTCCTCCGGCGCGCATAAAGTAGCTGATTCTAGCCGCGCGGCTCTTAGCAACATCAAAGCTCAACATTAGCTAGTTCCGTGTGATTGTGATAGAGGCGTATATAGGCCAGCCGTCCCCCTCTTTTTAGTGGTGTTTTCCTGAGAACTGAATTAGTACCCGAGTTTCCTTACGGCTAAGTGCCCGCCTGACCTCAATTGTCGCGTAGAGCACATCAACAGACCCTAAGAACGCGCCGGAAGGCCGGGAAATGCATATCCGGGGGTTGTTTTAATGGATTTGATGACGGTAGTGGTCGTGGAGGAAGAGAAGGATCGTAAGAGAGATAAGAAATGGCGAAAAAGGAAGAAATCAGCTGAAAACGTAGCCGAGCTTGTAGCCGAGCTGTTGGATAATGTGTACGTATATAACGTAGCTGTCGCGCCGTGTATATACCTGTCCAAAATCACCGCGTTTTACCACTAAACTAAGGACAATCTAGACAAGCTCAGACATACCCGTTTTTTCCACTTATTTCGCCGCTCAACACCATGCCCCCTCTTGGGCCACGCTGCCTGCCGGCCTTCCATGATGAATGGGGGTACTGCAGCGCCTGCCCTAGGCCTGGCCCTCCTCTAGAGCTTCCTTGTACACCACAGAACTAGCTATCTACTCCCTCTTTCTTTAAGAATATGGTGGGGGCCTTTGGCCGCATGCTAAGCTCCGGTGGCAGCGGTGCCTCTGCGGCTATAGCCTCTAATTCTGGTTCCTCTTATGCCTTTTCTGAGCGCTCTACATCCTCTTCCACCTATCAATCGCCGTTCCAGAATGCTTAGCTGCCTCCTTGGGCATTAATTTCCCCCCCTCCGCTGCGCCGTGGTGTAATTCATCTGCATCTCCATCGCCGCCTCTATCTCCAACGCTTCAAATTCGACGTAGCTCTCGCCTTGCTGCGCGCGCAGCCTCAATTAAACCAATTCCAGCTAATTGGAGCCCTCCTACGCCGATAATGCACTATAGTCAAGATGGAGGAGTGGCATTTCCACGCCGAGCTCGCCGGCAGCAGCAGCGTGAGGCTGCTGATGCACGTAGAGCTATCTAACGTACTCTCCGTAATGCAGAGAGACGCCAGCAGGCTCAGGAGGACCTTAATCCGTTCCACCGGCGTGCAGAGCCCATGCGGGCACAGCGTGATCCTCGGCCTAGGGCTATTCCGTACAAGCTCCGGTGTTCTATCAAGACTCTCCGTAACCTCCTGGCACTCTCCTACAGCCAAGTTACAGCCCTAACGCATGCCCATCCGTCCACCGTACGTCGCGTATGCAATGAGCCTGCCACCCCCTCCCGCTTTGGCCGCTATTAAAATGGAAAAGTCTATGGAACACTAGCTAGAAAGCACCTAGTAGACTTCCTCACCGGCCACCTGTGGGCTCAATCTATCACCTATGCAGAGCTTGGCTTCCACACTAGAATAACTGCGTGCGGAAGAACTATCGGACGAATGCTCAACAAGGAAGGCTACACCCGCTGCGTGGCTGTTTCTAAGCCCTATCTCACTGCAAAACACCGCTAATACCGCCTTGCCTTTGCCCAGGCGCACGCTTATTAGACAGTAGCTGATTAGGCGACTATTATATGAACAGATAAGGCTGCTAGTACGTCAAAATCGGCATTAAAATCATTGAAATCTGTATATTTTGGGCTAATATTAAGGTAGTGCACCGAGGAGGGCACTAGCGGCCGTACATCACACGCAAGCCGGGCGAACGGTAAAGCCTTTTACTCTCTTTAAAAGATCTATAGGCTAATTTACTAGGTACGATATTAACTGCTTAAGGCCACGGTTCGCCAAGGTCCCGCATACTATAGTTTGGGGCTGTTTTGCAGGCAATAAAAAGGGGCCTCTTATTATCTGGAATAAGAAGGCGCATAGCAATATTAACACCAAGAGCTTCCTGGAGCACGTATACCCAACGCTGCGTACATTCTAGCATTAGTTTACTAATGTTTACGCCTATAATACATCCTTGGTGATAATGGATGGTGCTCCACCGCACTAATCAAAGCGTTCCAAGGCCCAGTATGAGGCTGACGGCATGCCGATGATAAGCTGGCCAGCCAGCAGCCCTGATCTGAACCCTATTGAAAACCTCTGGAAGCTCATCAAGGAACGAGTTGACGCTTGAGCTGTGAGGCCTCGAACTCACGATTAAATGGCGGCGGCGGCGGAGGCAGAATGGGATAAAATCACCGAGGAGGAGCTGGAGGAGCTTATTAAGTCCATGCCTAAGAGGATCCAGGCCGTAATCGCTGCGCAGGGCGGGCCTACAAAGTGGTAAACGTATATTCTTATAGAGCTTCATTGGAGCTTCAATTTGCACTTGGAACGGATGGATTTAGATGGAATTTAGTGGAGATACGCTCGTTAATTTGGGGGGGAGCCCGGTGCTTTATATTTATTTGCACGCTCATTTACACGCTCGTTTGTACGCTTATTTATACGCTTAACACCTAGCTAGCCTATAGCAATATACAACAGTCGTTTCCGTGGAGCTTCATCAATTTAATAAACGACGTTGTAACGGGCGCGCTAAAAAGCAGGGGATTCTTATACTAAACTATATACGGATCCCCCGCTGCATGGCTGCATATTTATACGCTAGTTCACCGGACGCATCTAGGCGCTGTATGTAGCTTTCTTGGCACAACCTATATAAGCACACGTAGTCTCATTAATATATCCTCATGTTCAGCTCACTCCGTTTACTTCCTAGCTACTCTGCCAGCAATCAGGTTCGGGTTGAGAAACAGTTTCTAGTTAAGTGATTGCCATATTCTTCTCGAACGAGTCCTATAGCTAGTAACGGGGCGGAGAATCAATTAGATCGGGCGTAATGTAGTGATTGCAGATAAAGAACTAGCGTTTAGAGAAGAATATTGGGTTAATCTTAGGAATATAAGGTTATTTAAACCGGTCTTACGCTTTGCCAGTAATCTTCAGTCAGCCGGTGTTCATGACTTACTAAAATCCATTTGCTTGTCTTACGAGTCATAAAGTTGGGGTTAAGCCCTTACTCTAGCAGCGAAGCACGAGTAGGAGAGGTGAGAGCGATAATAACCGGCGCACTAGATGAGTTGAGTGGTTAGTTGGTTAGTACATTTATATTACGGATGTAGAGCGCCAAGGGCGCACGCCGCGTAGATGTTTAGCCAGAGCTTAGGTAGCTCTAGGTTCCATCTATCTACAATAGGCTAGATTCAAAACAGTACTCGGGGAAAATCTTTAGTGTCCTGAGTAAAAGGTGCCTGCCACCCGTACATGGGTGGCTTTATTAGGTGTATGGCGTAACCAGGACGAGATAATAAGATTATAAGAAAGTAATAAAACAATCTTGTAATTACTAACTAGTGTATCACAGGAAGAACTCCGGCTGCGAACGGAATATCTTTAATAGTCGTCGCTGGTGTCCGGGGCATAAATGAAATACAGTTTGCCGGGGGCGTTTAGCAATTAGCGTTCTGTTTGGGGTTAGTTCGGGGGCATGGATAGATTCCAGCTTGTCGGGAACGCCCCATTTTAAGTTGCCAATTAGCGTTGCTAATTAGCGCTTAGCGCGGGGCACGGATAAATCTTAATTTACCGGGAATGCCCCCGTGGCCCAATTCAAAATCGGGGGCATGGATGAATCTTAATTTACCGGGAATGCCCCCGTGGCCCAATTCAAAATCGGGGGCATGGATGGATTTTACTTTACCGGGAATGCCCCTGTGGCCCAATTTAAAATCGGGGGCATAGATGGATTTCACTTTACCAGGAATGCCCCCGTGGCCCAATTTAAAATCGGGGGCATGGATAGATTTCACTTTACCGGGAATGCCCCCGTGGCCCAATTCAAAATTGGGGGCATAGATGAATTTCACTTTGCCAGGAATGCCCCCGTGGCCCAATTTAAGATCGGGGCCATAGATGGATTTCACTTGCTAGAAACGCCCCCTTAGCCCTTAGTTCCTATTACATACACTACACTCGCTCCATATCTAGCTAAAACGAAGATTATGGATGGTTCAGCCTTAAGTTAAATTTGCGCCCTGACATATTAGATGGCAGAAGATCTAACTCTATTTTGGATTTAGCTTTTCCGACGAAAATGCCATTTAGGCCGCACGGCGCTGCCTGAGACCGATTGTAGCGACCGACTTCAACGGCCACCATTGCAGCAGCGCTTCCCAACCACCCCTAAGAGCTCTTCCCCTTCCCATTATAGTCCTTTTGCTGCATCGCTGGCATGTCTTGCAATCTTACCGCTCCCGAACACATTAGGTGTTCACTCTCACGCAGGGCTGTAGATAATTCAGCCACTTAATGAAGCGATTGGAATTAACGCCAAGTTACGATGGGATTTATGTTAATTAATTGATAGGTGGATGCGCAGCAGCTATGGAGAGACTATACTCTCAGTATTACATAATGTACAACTGCTCTAACATATTAAATAAAGTTGGGCTGAGTGAGCTGGGTCGGCTGGGTTAGCCGGGTCGGCTGAGTCGGCTGAGTGCCAGGCTGGGCTAGAATGAGTCAGCACGAGCGTTCGAAGAACGCCCCACTAAAACGCTCGTCGCAGCCCACATCATCTTTGGTAAAGAAGAAGCAATCTGCATTAAGCTTCTTTACGCCCATACCTCCTGCGACACCCAAACCTACCGCCGCCCTCCTGCGACAAACCTAGTACTGCTTGAACCAACGAAGCCAATGAATCTTCAAATGAAGATGAGAATGAGGATAAGCATGCATTAATGAAATAATTTGTTTTACGACTCTAAAACTTAACAGCATCGTGCCAAAAATTACGACTTCAACGATGTCGATCAATTTAATATTAATGTTAACCAATCAATTAACCAGGCTTATTATAACTAAGACTTCAAGTCAATCATTTTAAAGCAGACTGATTAATTGATTATCGTTCAGCAAAGAGCAAGGGGACTGTCGGCGGGACAAGATGCTCTATCTCTCGAGCAAGCTCATCTGTGTGCAAATGCTAAGTGTGCCTAACCTCTCTCTTTCTAGAGTGGTGAGACGGACCAAGAGCTAGAACTGCGAGAGTCGTTGTGTCCGAAAAGCCAAGGTAAACGGACCGATCACTGGAGGGAGAAGAGGCCAACCTAGTCTATTAGACCGGCACCAGCATTCTTAATCGACGGTCTACTCGTTAAGGGCGGCTTTAGAATCGGGACTCTTTATACTTGCATAACACGACCGGAAACCCGCTACTCGGATCACGAGAAGCCTACGCAGCTCGCTAGCGGCCTCTGCTACAACCGTGGAGAGAATGAAGAAGAGCTGCCCGGGTACCATCCGAACTGCTGGAGAAGAGAAAGAAAGTTCTGCTTTTCGAAGCCTTGCCGTATCCACAACGACTTCCTTAATGCGACTGTCCTGCGAGGTCTTGTTGGATGTTAGATGCTTTTTACTTAGGGGTCCACTAGTAGCATAGCAGCATCTAGGCTATCGCCGCCCAAATCGCCCGAACTTGATTGCTTGCTGTGTGCCCCTTAAATAACAACGGAGATGCCTTCTTGCTTCGGCGGTGGCTCCCTCGTAGGCTCTAAGTCCTGTTAATTATATCTAGAGTTCCCGAGTGCTGCGCAATATAGACCCTAGGTACTGGTAGACTTTAATCTAGCGTGCTTCGTTCCACGCAGCTTTAAAATCTAAGGGTGAAGGTACACTCTACTTAATGTGGTAGAAGATGTCTTTCCGGATTGGGTCTATTACAGTCTTTATGGAGTTGGCATCTCCCCAACCACGTAATTAGCTCGCGCTAAGGTAGGATCTGGGGTCGCTTCGTCAAGAAGTGGGTTCGGGCCCTCTGCCTTTTTGTCCTCCGTTTAGTTCGTTTTAGCATCTCCTTAACTAGATCATCAGCTCGTTCTAAGGTGGGATTTGGGTTTGCTTCGCCGAGAAGTCGACTCGGGACCTGTGCCCCTTCATCCTCCGTTTAGTTCAAATCAGCGTCCTTATTTTAGCATCTCCTCGATCAAAACACCAGCTCGTGCTAAGATAGGATCTGAGTTTGCTTTGCCAAGAAGTGAGCTTAGGACCTCTATCTCTTCGTCCTTAGTCTAATTTAAATCAGCGTCCTCTTTGCAGGTCCACGGCATCGGCAGTAGAGGCCGATAATTGGACTGGGCAAGACTCCATATCAATTCTCTTATACCTATTAACGCCTTAGGCCTGCTCCCACGCTTGAACACGAAGAACAGAAATCCACGGTTATTCAACGCTAATCCTATCCCGGAGACTGCGGTTGCTCACAGAGGCCTCACTCTCAACCTTTGCGACGCTCAATCGCCCAAATGTCATAGTTCTCAAGCGGTCGGGGACGAGAAAGACATGGTTGCAGCACAATAGCTTCGCGAAAGTATAGACAGATGCTAGATTCTATGGTTTAATGTCTGCGAATACCGGATAATTTTCGCGGCTCGCCCCATCAGCTACCGTGGGTCGGCTGCAACTGTGCATTAATCAGCCGTAAGACTTCTAAGATCCTGGCGGCTAAGACGTCGTCTTCAGCCGTTAGTATTCTTACGTTGCACCTACTAATTCGTGTATACTAATCGAGCCAATCGGATTAATCTACGCTCAAGAATTAATTGGATACAGGATTAATCCGATTGGACTAACTACAAGTGATATTAGTAAACCGGCCGTTAATCCAATTGAGGAGTGTCCGGCTTACTAACCAAGCTGCCGGACGGGGAGAGAGGCGGGAGGAGAGAAGGAGGGAGCGCCGGCATTAGACTACGGTTTCCTGTCGCTGACCGCTAGACGTTCCAGTGCTCATAGATATGCTTTGCGAACCTGCGAGCCGAGATGCTAATGGTCTTGTTAAATTCGCCTTCTATTTTGTCGTAGATGAGCACAGGGGGATTTCAAACGTTGGCGGAGGGCTACGTGGTTTAGGATGCCTCCTTAAATGATTTCAATGTTACTCAACTCAACTAACGGGCCATCTAGGTAAGGTTTAATCAATTGATACGTAAGGCCTGAACCGGCTAACCATACAAACAGTAGTTAATATTGACAGCATCGTTAGTATTAATGGGTTCAGTCAATCGATCAACCGCGAGCTCTGCTGGATGAGCCGTTAATTTAATTAACGACGACCCCCTTCATTGGTCAATTAGATTAACGGTAACCGTGGGGCTCAGCAGGATACGCACGTTAACAACATCCCAGCACGACTTTCCTTGCCCGATCCAAAGCGTTAAGCTTAGCGCTGCATAGAACAGCGTTTCCATAGACCAACAACACCGAATTAGCACTTAGGCAGCAAACTCGTTACGGAAATACAATGTCGCAACTGAGCATGCGTAAGTGCCACGTTTAAGTGTAAGCCAAAGAGCATCTAATATAAAGGTAGAGTTGTAACTTCTAGGACCATAGACCTATATCCAAAGATAGACCGGGGGTGGACCGAAGGTGCTCCAAATAATATCTAAACATCATTCAAACGCTATCTAAAGCTGTCTAAGCAACACCGCAATCCTGTCCGCCTGCAGCCTTACTGAAAGTGAGACTCTGGAGCATCGTGTGCTTCCCGCTAAGCGAAGTCTTACATTTTGTGATGGTGGCATGAGCATAGTACTTAATACTTCAAGTTATTACCACTAAAACCTAATTATCAACTATATGAATCCCCAGCAATACCACAGCAGTAATATGCTTGTGACACATGGAGAGCGAATTTTAGCAGATTAACAGAATAAATATAAACTCTCCATCTTCTAGCAAAGTTAAACGTAAATGCAGGCATCGCTATGCATGTTAGTTGCTGGTTTAATACACCCCCGGCAGTTTTCAGGGCTGCTCAGATGTGGTAAGTCGAGTTCGCGGTTCTGTGCTTATCAATCCAGCCCCGGAATAATTAGAATGTAGCGACGATATCTCCTGGTTTATGGTTTCTGCAAAGAGGTCTAAGCTGCGTCATAAGATAACTAAACTGGGCGTGTTGAGGGTGCGAAGGCTCTTAAATGATTGGGAGGGTATTAATGCCTTTATATAATAGCCCGAGAATTACTCCACAATATTAAACGCTACATTAACACCCTTTAACGGCGTGTTTAGGGGGAACTCGTGGGCTCTTAAGTGCATCGCAGGGCGAGCGTTGCAAATAAGAAGTTCGCGTGTAAATAGATGGCTAGATAAGATTTAAGATTCTTAGCAAACATGGCGGAGAATCGACTGCAACGATGTTGGTAACAGCATTCAATAGGAATCACGCAAAACGTCTTTAGATTAGAAGACGTCGACCCGCATGACATGCTAATACGCCTGAATCAGGAAGCGATATAGGGCTAAAGTAGAAGTGGCGTACTCAGCACTCCGTCGGCGTCCGCGGGGGCATTGCCTAGTAGGTACGTTTTAACTAGAACCTTACCTCGCTCGCGTCCGATCTCGTCGTTCCGCTCCAAAGCCACTACTTCTAAGCAGGCTAAGTCTATAGACTCTTACAACCTTAAAGCCACCGCCTTGTAGTGCGATCCCCTCGATCTATATAGCTCCGATTCCGCCTCCATCTCTAAGCAGGATAATCTAATGCCTCCGTCTAGATCTGTCGATGCCATTCTTAAGGACCCTGGGCGCTGTAGACGCCGCCCAGTACGTTAATGCTCTCGCTGCCCTCCTCGGTAAACACGGCAATTCTATTGTTAAAGCAAACTATAAGTTACACCCTCCCCATTTATAGACATATACTAATAATACATTCTCTACGCAGCATGCCCCTTGGGCCTCAATCACACGGCCCAGAAGCCTCCGCCACGGCTAACCACATCGCCGGGACGCCTCTCGATGCCTCTATTACTACCAACTACATCGCAACTCGCGCGCGCCCTCGATCTGTCTTCAAGAATGCCGGCGACGTGTTTCGGTCGGCCCTGCTCTTTAGTTCTAGGGTGGAAGCAACCAACATGTTCCACGCCGTCCTCATTAACGACCTTACTTAAACAACTACTCTACGTCGGCATCGCTAGCGCATAGAAGACCTTGTGGATTAGAGGTACCTGCTAGACATTATGTTAAGGGAGATGGACGAGGTTGTAAGCGGAGGAGAAAACGAGGCTGTAGGCGGAGGAAAGAACGCGATAAATGGCCTCACCCTAAATAGTTAGGATGCAGACATAGTAATGGTGGAGGTGGAATAATAGCTAAGAATCTATCTACGCCCTACAACCCGACGAGTTCCACGCTCACCTTATTAATAACCTTACTTAAACTACCTCTCTACACTCTACATCTCAATGAGTTCCATGACCCGCAAAGCGAAATCTGCGTGGAAGGTATCTATAGCGGTCTAGCGGGTTTAGAATAGCGCCTACCAACTTCTACCCCTCGAAAATCGATTACTATAAGGTGCAGACGAACTCGACGCAACAATATACCGGACATCGAACCTAGCACACCGCTGGACAGTCCACGGATTGCACCTGCCAAGCCTAGAATGCGGCGACAAGCTCGCCGGATTACATGTTGTACTCGGCTTAAGCGTACAATAAACACATACCGGCAAATAACAAGCGTTTCAACATCGCGCCTCCAGGTATATTTGGTCTTCTACATCCTCGGCTTTTTTAGGCACTAATATCACTGCAGCCTAACGTGCCCAACCCTCTTATTACATGAGGAGCTGCCCAATCTACAGCATTAAGAACATTTAAGCTATACTAACCCCCTTTTAGATCCCCCTCCTCTCTCTAGCCCCGCCTAGACCACCATCTCAATGCTGACCGCCCACTTCAATTCAAAATTCACCGCACTAGAGTTCAACTTTAACACAAAGCTCGCCGAGCTCCAAACGTCCTTCAACGCCAAGCTCGCCAACACCAACGTCAAGATCCATCGTCACAAAATGCAATTGGCGGCCCAGAAACGCGGGGTCTATAACGATATAGGGGTGCTATAAGTGGGCCTATTTACCGTTGTTTATAGGGCTTCCGCACTTCATAATATATTAGTACGAGATGAAAAGACAGCCTGCCCAAACTTGAGTAAAAGTATAGTTACGTCCGCTTGGCATATCTTGGACTGCTGTTACTAGCCCCTAAGAGTTCGAGTACGCTATAAAAGTTTACAAAGTTAATATTTAGCTCTCTTTTAATTTTCCATCTACATATATATGCGCGCTCTCACAATAGCATAAGAAAAGTAGAAGGGAACCTAAGCAGTAGTGCGTTCTATTTTCTATGCTAGTAGGACAGCACTAAGGGGGCTATTAGAGTTATAGCCTGTTACTATATTGCATTCTATACACTTACTAATAACCCAGCTCTTCCCGCAACTGGTACTACAAACCAACTAAATCCGCGCATCTTAACCCTCTCTATTACTACCACCCTCGCTTTAGATATTAGATTAGCTCTTAAGCTCACTCTTCTCTTCCACCGCGCTTCTCTCTACTAGCCCCTCCGCCACCCTCTCTATAAATCCTTTCAGCCTTTCCGCCTCCCATTCCACCCGTCCAACCCTCCTCCTTACAATTCCCACATTCTCCAAGATTCCGTCTCCAATGACCTCTATCTCTATGCGCATCCTGCTTTCCACATCTCGGCGCAATAGAGAGGGAATACATGTACGACGACAATACTGCTTTCTACATCTCGGCGCAATAGAGAGGGAATATATATACAACGACGATACTGCTTAGACAACGGCCTACACTAGATGTTGTGGAAGCTGCGTTATAAGTTCTCTGTGGCTGACCTAGCCCGCCCGCGTGTTCGCTCTACCTTAATCCTATTTAGCGATTTAATCAATCTATAAGAATTTTAGGCGCGTTTAGGCTCTTGTGTGCGGTTAGAGGACCTGAGATTCGAGAGCAACAGCGAAAGAGCGCGAACATTAGAGGTATCGGCAAGGGAGAAGCCGCTATTATCGAGCTAGACGGCTGCTAAATAGCCAAAGAGGGCTATCCCAGCGGCGAGGTTGGGGGGCAGGATGGCGCGACATCTTAGGGGAGAGGAGGGGATAAAGATGGGTAAGTGAGGATTAGAGGTATAATACGTGAAGGCGCGAGGCTATACAGGACTTCGAGATGGAAGCGTGGAGAGTTTAGTATAATAAACGGGCAAAAGAGGGTAAAATTAGCACCCCTTAAGGAGAAGAAAAAAACCCTAGACTTCCTACTAGCGGGATAGTTAATAACTATTCAACGTTATAATACATTTGGAACAGCTTCTTATGCCCTTGTGGATAGTCAACCGCTGGAAAGTACTCTAACTAGCTATAGATCCACCTTAATATATACCTGGAAGTTATACTACATTACTGGAGTTTTAACGTAGTTGCTTGTACTTCGACGCACTTATAACTTAGTTATAATATATATCGAGAGTATATTACGCTTACTTTATAGTGGCCTAGTACTGCTTGTACGCCTCTAGCTTTAAGCTAGAAGACTTATTAACAAATAGCTGCGAGATAGATTCCCGATGCCGTTCAATTCGGTCCCGTAGACGAATATTTATCTTGCGACGATAAAGTATTTGCATGCCTTTAGATAAGTGCTCGTAAGCTAGGTAGCTAGTTCATTTAATCCGTTTCCGAATACATCTTGCGTTATTTAGAAGCGGGCATCTGGTCTGGTAGTTATATTATCTAGTAGTATGCGAGTATTGCATCTATAGTATAGTTTAGTGCTTAAATATAAATATAATTGTATGGAAATATATTCTTACTCCTGTTATAAAGTTTAAAATATTAAAAGCTAGTACCTTTAGGCCTCTTATATTAATATAATATGTAATCCCGCCTTTAGACATTCTTAGATACTCTAAAAATAGATTTATATTAATAATACAGTCAACTTAAGCGGTTCCTGCCTTCGCGCAGTACTAAAAGCAGGTTGATTGTTTAATAGGCGGCATATCCTGTATCTCTTATGAATATATAATAGATATAATTAGATATCTTATTATACTCTTTATTGCAGTACCGTCTTCCAGCTCCGGCAGGGGGTGTCCTTCTTCCACGAGTTTCGAGCCCGTCTACCTTAATCTTTGGCTCCTAACATGGGTGTTGGATTAGTGTTTAGATCTATCTTTAGAACGCGGTAGACCACTTATTCTATAACTTCTAGACCTTAAACCCTTCCTTAAAGATAGCTTCGAGCTCCAACTGGCCCACGGGCTATGAATCCAAATTGGGCGACTTTAGAAATCTAACTTCCTTACCTTGAAGACTGGGTCCACATTAGATCGACATAGCGGACAACCCCAATCTTCCTAAAGCCCCCATTATGGCAGCCACCGTTGCCAAATACGCTAGAATCTCAACTAATTATTCTAGACTCTGCTAATGTTAAAGGCTATAAATTTCTTCTCCCTCTAAAGAACTTATAGACTATAATGCGTACGCTAGGCTCCCCACTAAGGTATTAGAAACCACGGCTAGAGTTCCCAAGGAGGCATCCCCGGAATAAAAAGTGATAGAGTCCGTTGAGAGTACTGGATCTAAACAGGACGACCTTAATGAACGGGATACACATCCTAAATGAAGATCCACTTCGAATGCCCGCGAAGTCACCCCTTCGCTTAGAACAGGGTCTGGACAAATAGCGTGATTTCTTAGACAATAGGGCTGTGCCTAAGTCTACTTAAGCCAACTTCCTGGGAAATTGGACTGAGGGGAAAAAATTCAAGAGCGAGGTTGCTGCTACGTGGGACTTTCTCAAGCATCGCCAAAAAGTGCACATGTATGCATATGATTATTTAGAACGGTAGGTAAGGAATATTTAGACATTAATTAAGTAAGAGGGGGAAGATTTCTAATCCTAAGAAGCTCGGCAATTAAGGCAATGGAAAGAGAAGGCTGGTTAGAAAATAGAGGAGTGAAAGCTATAGAAAATAGAGTAAGAGAGATAGGTAGCAAGGCAGTACTTTGAATTGTAGCCAAATGATAACTACTTAAATGTTAAGTGGCAGAAAAAGCAGGTGAAGCTAAATAGGGATTAAAAGGGAAGAAGAAGAGTTTAAAGTGTCAGGAGGAGGTTGTCAATTCGGAATATAAAGGGGAATCAATTAAGAAGCGTCCGAAGAGTTCCTCGGGAACTTCAGCTTGTGAGGCCACTTCTTGAGGAGTAAGCGGTTATATCCCGAAGGTCTTCCCTAGTATTCTAAAAAGTAAGGTTATAAGTTCCTTAGAGATAAGGTTTTCTATCCTATTAAAGAGGCGAGCTTTATACGCTTCTCTAGAAACCACACTCCGGGAGGCAACTAAGGCTGCTGCGGCACTCGCCTAGGTATCTGCAGGTTTTATGGCCCTAGAATCTTCCCTAAAAGGACCGTTGTGAACTCCTTAAAATTAATCCAGTGCGATGACAGTGGCAAAGGGCGCACTTCTAGAGCAAAAGAGGGTCTCCTTAGCCCAGTCCCAGAAAATTATAATCACGGCTAAGCGAAAGAAGTATAGTAAGCTATCTACGGCGGAAGTCTCTAAAGGCCAGGAGCCTATTAGGATCTACTACAATAAAGCTTCAACTACCCGGTCGAAGAAATAGCCCTTAGGCTATATTGCGGATTGAGGAGAGATTAAAACTAATTCACTTTTACTGGGGTTCTTTAAGAGAAAGGCGAATGCGGACGCCGCTAATAACCTTGGCCTTAAGATCAACGATATAGGACGCTTGTTAAAATAACCTAGGGGTAATTAGAATTCCCACTAATTCCCGAGGCATTATAATGCAAGTAGCACCGGATTATTAACAGCCCGTCGATCTCGTCACCGGCAAATTCCTGAATCCCAAGGAGGTTCCACCCAGACAAGAGAAAGGCATTTGCTGTGGAGAGAGACAGACGCCGCAGGAGTCGAGAAAACAAGAACGCAGAAAAGCAAGCCGACCCTAGCCTAATGGCAACAGTGGCCTATAAACCACCCACTGAAGCTGGTATTATCCACCTTGTGGCTAGCAACGCGCGGTTAATTCTATAAGCAAACTGGCTCTTTAATACTGGCTGTAATCAGCACACTACGGACAACAAGACTTTCTTTGTTCCTAATACCTTACAACCCTACAACAGCGAAGAAACCGCTAGTTTTGGAGGCAACAGTTCATCATCTACACACATTGGTACTGCTCGAATTCCCTACGATGTTGATGGCCGACTAGTCTGGCTAATGCTGGAGGACACGCTTTACAACCCTACCGCCGGGTGCCACCTTATTGCACCATCTCAACTTAAGTGTAAAGGAGCTGAGTATGCATTTACAGACACTGGCGTTGCTATCTTAGCTCCAGGAGGTGTCATCCATGCCGACGAACGATACGGACTCCTACCCCTGCGCCTCTAGAGAGGAAAGACTATATAGAATAGCTTTAACATTACCCTCCCAGCCTACAGCATTAAGGATGACCGGCTGCTAGCCTGGCATGCACGATTTGGCCATCCAGGGGAGCAAAGCCTGCAAGACACAGCTGCGCTGGTCATAGGCATGCGCCTATTACCACACTATAGCATGTGCATTAGCTGCGTGCGGGCAAAGCAACGCGAGAATCCGCATAATTTGCCCTCTCGTAGAGGGGAGTATCCGCTAGAGTTCATCCACACCGACCTTTCTAGCCGTCTCAACAAGGGCTATAATAGATTAGAAAACCACGCCGTCTTTATTAATAACTTTACGGGCTACACCTGGGTCAAAGCCCTTTAAGGCAAGACTGGATTTCCAGCTGCCTTTAAGGACCTACTAGAGACATTTGAGCGCCCTAAACGACGCTGCCATCGAGTACGCCTTAATTAAGCAGGAGAGAGTACGTCCGATCTAGTTCAGGAATTCTGCCGGGACCAAGGAATTGAAATAAAAATAACAGGCACCGATTAATACCAACAAAACGGTATAGCGGAAGTTACAATTCGCATCATTGCCGTATACACATATACCACAATAGATGCCGAACGTATTCTAAAACCCTTTGGCCGTTTATTGTTAAGTCTATCGCCTATCTCCGTAACCTTACCCGGCATTCCCGAATAAAAATGACCCCTTATGAAGGTTGGTGGGGCTCGAAGCCTGATGTCTCTCACCTCCGTCCTCTTAGCTGCAAGGCCCTTGCGTACAAAACAGGCCATCGGCGGAAGCTTATCGAAGACAAAGCTATACCTTGCCGCCTCCTAGAATACCAGGGCGTTTCGGTAAACCGCCCGTCACTTATAAGGCCTCACCTCACCTGGCCGCCCTCCCCAGCCACCCCTCCCAGCCACCCACACAAGGGTACTAGTACTGCGCTATCTCTCCTACCTAGACTTACTGTCGTCCAACAAGCTCCACTATAGACGACCCTCGCCTCTCGGTACCTCCAAGTCTCGGTTTAAGGGGAGAAACCGTGCCCTCCAAATCAAACCCTCCACTCTGGAATTCCCTTCTACTTCGGGACTCCATTTCTCGGCCCATAGACTTTGTGCAAACTTCGTTAGAAGCTTATTTAAAAACCCTCCTTACGTTCTATCACTTACGCGGCACGAGCACTTAATAAAACGGTTTAATCCTTAGGATATAAGACCCCTAGCTAAGCCAATAGGCACCTCAACAGGCACTGAAATCGCAGCCTGGCTACGCTATACAGTCAACTAGTATCCTAACGGCCCTCGTCTCCACACCGTACCCATTGCATACAGCAGTGGCGACTCAAAGAAGAAGGCAATCCAACACACCTACTAAACTCCAGAGGTAGATAAAAAGGGAGCTTACATCTATAAAGATGGAAAACGCAGAATGAAGAAGATCCTTGCCGGTGGCTTCGACGATTCACAGGTCTTTAATACTATCTCCGGCTTCGTCAATTACGCCACAGACGGTTAAAACATCCAAGTTGGGCTATTCACCTATATAATCGCATCTGTAAATGCTCTAGTAGGGCACGAAGACTACATGGAATTTAACAAGGCTACAAATCAGCATGCCTGGGTTGCAATTATCGGGAAGCGCTCTAAGGGCGGTAAGGCGCTGTATGTCTTTAACAGCGACCTTCTTAACCACCCACTAGAGACCACGGATACAAAAGGCAACCTACGCCTAAAGGGACGAAAAGACCTGCTTAGCCATCGACAGTATCAAGTCCATAAAGCCCTGGCAAAGCGCAGAACTTACGACGTCTATATTCAATCAGTAGGCTTACCTAACGATAAATGCATGAATTATGCTTTCGGCTTCATCAAGGAAATTATGGCTGGAGGAGATAGAATCATTAAAGAAAAAGATCCAAGGGTTGAAGGCTTCCTTTATATCACCTATGCTTGATCTAGGGGAGACGTAACAGGCACTCTTTTTCCCACTGGGTTTTAATAAGGCTTACCTACAGCTTAAGCCGCAAAGGGGAGTTTTTAATAAAGTTACGTAACTGTATCACATAATTAATAGTATATAGCTACTTCTTAGGTTACTGCTCCTCTATACTCAATCAATCACTTTCTCCCACTCGTAACTGGTTATATTAAACACCATTGTCTAAACCTTAACCGTAATGCCAACCAAAGACACCTTCCGTTGCCGTTATCGGACCGTGAGTAGGATATAGGACTTCTTTTGCTGGTTCCGTTAAGACCCTCGTAAAGCAAAACCCAATTAACGGTTGCTGTTGTCTTAATGGTTAGGTTTAACAAGAAATATCCTTTCGGCTGCGTTCGAGGATCTTATTTATGGTTTTGAAGCCATTACTTAACCAAGAGCGTAATTGTGAAGCAAGACTCCTTAGCTGCATTAAAGACGTTCCTTATTTTAGATGCCATAATCTAGACCGTGACAGTAAATAAGACGCAACCATCCTTATATAGCGTGACGTCCAGATACTAGAATACTATAGATGGTCAGCTGTCTTATCGAGCAGGCGTGGGTCGGCTAAGGGCGGGGAGAGGAATATGCGAAGCCAATGCCCTCCGGATAAGGCTTAGCGTACTTGGGAGTCACTCAGTCAACCGCAAAGTGCAGATGATTCTGCTCGTACCCTTTTCACGATACTTCCTATCTGTCGAAAAATAGTAAATTAAGACCTAGTAACGTTCTGGTAATGGCTCCGGCTCGTTTGCAAGACGCCCAATATCTAGGCAGTAGACTCTGAATTCCCAAAGTTTAAAAATAACATACTTAGCAGCGAGAATTTAGGTGTTCTGTGTAGTCTGTGCAGTGTTAGCGCTCGCAAAGCCTCGTAGAGTACTTCAGTATTAGAGAAACAACCTTAAGAACTCGAAACGCGAAACTCTCCTGCGTGATTGGCTATGGCGACGACTCGCCTTTAAAGACGAACTTCGGATGTATTAGATCTAAATGCGCTATAACAACGTGACCCCTTATCAAAGATATCTAGACACAATTGCAGTCGGCTTTATAAGAAATCTCCCGAAAGCACGTTCACGCGCCTTACCTTGCAGCTATTGCTTTCCGCGCATATTTAATGCAAGTAGAGTAAGCAGTAGTATTAAAACGACCTCGTTACCGTCGCTATGGCAAGGCTTACCATTTTGATTAGTGTTTATTGCGTAGTCCCTTCTAAAACGTTCTACTCAATCCTAAGTCCTTCATTTAGCTCGTGATGGTGCCGTGGACCCCAACCAATTTCAGTAAGTGGGAAGACACATACCCGACGCATAAAAAATAACGAAAACTACCCAATGTATAAAGCCGCGTACGTGGTGTAATATACAGTTGAACTCCTGCTAAGCCTAATAGGAGTTTATCAATTGCCTTAAGCTGGCAGCATTGCGCGGAAGATGATCCTCTAGGCAGTAGTAATACAAGACTTTTGCAATCCACCCTAGCTCCCTTTACCAATACTAAGGCTTGTTGAAAGCACTGCCTTAGCGCCTCCACTTCTTTCCAAAGGTTCTGGGCGGCTGAGATCAGGTTGAGGCGACTGAGGATCGTTTGAGAAGCTGGTAGCATCTGCTGGAAGAGGACCACGTGTGAAAGCGGAGTTGTGGGAATGCTGGAGACATGAAACCCATTAACGACTTAATGCACGCAAGTTCTACAGGAAATAGTGCGCGTTTAAGAATAGTGGTAATCCCTATAAGATCAGATCGCGCCGGATATAAGTACCTTGGCCCGAACTCCCCCCAAAAACGCGATTCCGATATAGCTGACCGTTTTTCTTCTAGCTGTCCCTAGGCCGTCATTTAAACCGAAGATTCTGGACAATATGTATTGTGTCCGCCACTTAGCTGCCTTACCATCCGGCGCAATGTTGAACGCTTCCTGCCAGTCCGCTAGATAAGTAGTAGGCAGCGAGCTCTACCGAATGCTGCCACGGACCAGGAACCTCCAAACCTCACAACGTATACGTCAAAATACAGCTGCCACGAACTAGAAACCTCGCAAATGTATAAGATGGAACACACCTGCCACTATGTTAATAGCTCTTGGTGGCTACTTAAAAGGCCCGGAGAAGTTACTAAGAAAGAATAAAGGCACTGATACCGTACAATCTTTAGGAAGAGATAATAGCCTCGCGTTCATCTAAAGCTAGTATTCTTTCCCGATTAGATGTTGGATCTATGTCCTCGCATTATAGTATAGAGCTGCGATTTAGAAACGTCTGCTCAAATTGCAAGCTAAAAGCGAGAAAGACCCGATTGGGAGCAGCTGAAGAAAACACCCTAGGGCAGGACTCGAAACCAACCAATCGATCCATCGGATACCATTTCTAGATGGCGAATCAATCAAACCAATCTGCAACTTTCCCGATTTGATTATTGGATCCATGTCCTCGCGGTATAGTACGGAGCTGCGATTTAGAAAAGTCTGCTCCAATCGCAAGGTGAAAGTGAGAGAAACCCGACCGAGAGGAGCTGAAGAAAACACCCTGGAGCAACATATAGTACTAATTTATCTAAAATATCTATTGTTTACTATGTAGATATACTTAAGATAGATCTTATATATAACGTATATAGATTGATAAATTTAGAACATCTATTATTTAGTATCTAGATATATTTAGAATATAATTTTTATATAATGCACGTAGTACTAATTTATTTTAAATATCTATTATTTGGTATCTAGATATAATTAGAATATAATTTTTATATAATACACGTAGTACTAACTTATATAGAATAACTATTATTTATATTCTAATTATATCTATATACTAAATAATAGATATTCTAGATAAATTAGTTTTTTATATTTATAAAAGAATTATATTCTAAATATATCTAGATATAAAATAATAGTTATTCTAAATAAATTAATATTACTTACATTATGTGTAAAATACATTCTAACTATATCTAGATGCTAAATAATAGATATTCTAATTAAATTAGTACTATGTGCATTATATATAAAATGTATTTTAATTATACTAAGGGAGGGGTTCTAGTACACCCCCTGTTGACTTATAATACACCCCTTTCTTTATCTATCTACACCCCCTTATATCTAATCTTATAATTGGGCTAGAGGGCTCGGATTACTGCTCTTACAAGTACCTTACAACGTTAATAACTACTACAGCTTCTACTTCACATTTATATATAAGGGGGTAGGTATGTAAGCCTAGAGAGGCTAATTATTATAGAACTTGGCGTCCGATACATGCATATATACGTGCCTCCGGGCACCTTTATAATGTATACATAATTCCCACTCTCTTAAAAACGTGCCTTTAGATTGTGCACCTGCAAGCTTACAGGTAAAGAGTAGTGATGCGAATAGCGGATATATTTGGGGCAACCGAGCCGCTCTAAGTTACTCCGCTGGCAGACTGGACGACTATAGCGGAGATCGAAGAATGCGTCTTAACTTACTTACTGGGAGCTAGCCAGTTATTTAAAGCTCTCCTTTTACTCTCCAACACTACAACTAGCTCTCCGTCTTCTCCTAGTATACTCCCTAGGAGCTAGTCACTTCGCCCACCGGTTATTGCCAGGCGTCCCAGCGACCTTACTAGGCCGTGGCCAGCCGTGTAAATAAAGGCTTCTCTGCTTTGCTCTAGCTCTCCCTCTCTCTAAGAGAGAGGAACGTTCCTCTGCAACACCACGTAGAGGTGCAGAGTCGGGCTTCGTCAACGGTACTTTATCATCTTCGCTACGCGTGGGCGGTTCCTAGGGAGTCTAAGCTTCTAGAACACCGCTAGCGGAGCGGCGAGAAAGATAGTTCTAAGAATCTCCGGCTTTATAAGATGATGCTAAATAAAATTCGGAGTTAGCCGTGGTATAGAAGCTGCTAAGGCTAGACGTTGAGCACTAGGGGCACCTAACATATTTCCCTTATAACTACCCTATAGTTTCTAAACATACGGACGTTAGTCTTGGCAGCGCTGTTTTAAGTATGAATTTTCAGCGTATCAGGTCAACGCCAGCGAGCTGAATTGACGCTAGGACCCACTTTCCAACGCTGTTGAGTTTAGAGAATCAGCGGGCTTGCCAAGACTGGCGTCTGTATGTTCAGAAACTATACGGTATCCCGCCTGCCGGCCACGCCCGCGCTGTTGGCGAAACGTAATATTGTGCCACTATGCCCAGATAGTGGCAACCGCTCCACGACTCGCGCTACAATTCAGCACGTGGCTACTCCCGCCCTTTAGAAGGTTAGAATAAACCGTAGCACTACAAAGTATTATAACTAGCGCACACCCTAGCCACCTGGCTCTGTATATGCCTGCTCTCGTGGCAGCGTAATATTATGCTAAATATCACGAACCGCGGGTCAGATTAGCGTGGGACAGCAACCTTTCTTAACCTTGCCGTTCTCATTATTGTTTTCTCCATCTGCAGAAAAATCATCTCTAATACCATCGTTACTTCTCGTAATTATTCTACCTGTATTACTGCTGGAGTCGCTCTCTAAACGTCTATTAGAGCTTCCGGAATCTCCCAACATTATCTTAACATTATAAGGCTCCGCAGCACTTTTGGTTCGGATTCCGGTATCATCTCCCTAAGGCGACCCTATAGCGTTTCTTAATGTCCTATTGTAATCCCACCGTGTAGAGCCCTTAGATATTCTCCGCACTCTTCTGAGTGACTTTCGAAGCCTTCCTTAGGTGTCCCCTCGCCATCTTAGGTAGTTCTCGAGGTTCTCTCGATGATTTCCGCGGTCTAGTACTAGCGTATTGTATAGAGTTTTATAACTACTAGCTCCTTCAAGAATATCGGGCTCATTCTAATCTATCTCTGGCTTATGCGTAGGTACGTGCGTGTAATATAACAGTGTTGCCGTCTTTTCCATATTATGTGATTATAAAGCTAGTAAAAAGTGCTGGAAAAAGTCAATTGGACTTTCTCGGGCGTCTTCTTCTTCGTAGCTCATTGGTCTCTCTTGAAAACTCTCTCGTTAAAGTCTCTTGGGTTTCAATATTGCTTCGGGTTGCGTGGTTTTAATGCATCCTCCTCCTCTTTCTAAAAGAGCCCCGCGCCCTCGTGCTACTTGTTTGATAGATACTTCCGCGTTACCATTATTACTAGTATGCCAAATCTACAACGAATAAGATGAAGAGAAAAGGAAAAACAAGAAGGAGAAGTAATCGCCACGTAATAGGCGTCCGTAGGTCCATTAATGTCGATAAGTCAAGAGCGCAAGGATTCAAGATCACTGTCTACCAAACGCTATCGTACGAAGCGCTGCATATCGTCCTCATTTAATTCCCTCCGCTCCAGCTCATGTCGTTCCCAAACTCTACTTACTTTGCTCGGCATGCGTCTTTCTTAGACCAAGACATAGTCGCCTACCCACCAGCCCAACTTATTATCTCTACTCCTTAACAAGTTTGAAGAGTTGGAGGGGTTATCTTAAGAACGGCTCTAAGTGTCGACGGAGAATATATGGGAGGGCCGATCAAGTTCAGGAACCGCTTATGCGAGCCGTATTACATATAGTACACCGTGTTCTATAGTAAGAACGATTGCAAAGTCTACAATATCGCACTTTTTGTCTGTCGCAATCTCCTAGCGATGGGGGATCTCACGTTTAACTATTCAAATAAGGACGAACCGGAGAAGGATGATAATAACAAGAGGGTAGAGTTGTCCAGCAGCCTCAAAGATTGCTACCTACTACTTGAAGGGGACTAGCAGGTCGCAAAATGTCTAGCCTCAGCATCCGAACTTCGGGACGAAAGCAGCTTCGCCACTAACGATGCCAACGCGATAAAATGCCAGAGGCCTGCAGCCGATTTCAGCGGGCGCGGAGCGCAAGATGCCTAATTTAAGGCCTACATGGAGCAGTGGCATTCATACGCTGGCTTATTTACCGGGCCTAGGAGCTCATTAAAATGGATTTCTTTTTTCTTTACAAATATAGTATTCCCTCGCTTCCTGGAAAAGCCCAACGCAATGTTATAATAGAACTTCAAAACTTATCCCGGGGATCTTCTCTTTTTAGGGGATCTACTGCTCTAGCTTGGTTAGATTTAAATTCTCGTCCACAGGAAGTACTAACAGGCACGACCGTTTCTTTTCCTGCTGCGCTTTCTGTTATCACGTATGGGCGTCCGGCTTTCCTGCAATGCAGATAATTCATCTTCCGGTAATTGCCAACAACCTATAGCTTCGACGTCTTCTGTGTATCCAGAAATCTATAAAAAGAAAGAATTAGGTCAAAGCACCAGTACTATAGCCTGGCATGGATTATGCCCGGCTAAACATCTCATAGTGGCCCGGTATCCAATTTATAATAAGAGTAAAACAAGACGCTTATAGCATTCACCTCCAGACTCTAAACTACTATCTTAGCTTAGCGCCTCTTAACTGGCGGCCCAGGTCTTATTTATCCACTTTGACAAGCAGTTTCATAAGTGCCGCCGCATCCTATTCCCTACTGCCTCCCAAACGCTAGATCGGAAATATTCTTGCATACTTAACTTTGTACGCCTATAGAAGCGTAGTTTTAATATGTACCCTAGACTTGCAACCCCCTTCCGCTTTCATGCCTACTTCTTAAGATAAGCACTCTTACAATCTCCTCTCTACATCACTCGTTTCACACTCCGATCCGAACTACCCGCGGCGTAGTTCTTCTTCGCGTTGTTGCTGTCCTTCCCAGGCCGGTTGTCGAGCGTCTGCACATCTTTCTTGTGCTTAAAAATCGGGACCTCTAGCTTGGGACGACTCGACGCTAGCGCCTGCAGGAGCGCCTCTTCCTTCTTTACACCATTGCCCCTCTTGCCATCTTTATCTCCTTGCGCCGTCGTCTTGATAGCTGTTGTGATGTCGTCCGGACAAGCATCCGGAGTAGTCTTCGGGAACATCTTGTCAGTATCGTAGTATTCGAATTGGTCCAACTTGATCTCCTCTGTTGTGCCTTTGTCATAGGTATTGGCCACCTCCTTTTCAACCTCCTTAAAGGAAACTCGACCAATAAACTTCGAGGAGTCTGGAAAGCTAGCCTAAGTAAAAGGTGCTTTCTCTAGTACTTGGCCGACTTTTTGTTGGTCGTCGCCAGTCGTTTAAAGGCATAATAACGAGAGCCTACACCCAAGTGGATGCCAGTCTTTGGCTGGATACTGGAGTGATCTATAGTCGAAAACCATAAGAAGCCTTAAACTTTGGTCAATAAACATCTTGTAGCCAGTCCACTTAGACTTTTATCCATTCTTGGTATTGATATTGACGAAAAGGCGGCCAATACCCTGGACGACTTTCTTGTCAATAGACTAACCCTTCGCAGAGATTTAGAAAATATCTGGGTGGGGCTGCTTAGCCGCTTTACCAAGCTTAAGGCGGGTGTAACAAGGATGCAGCTGGTAATCCGTTGAAGACTCTTTTTCGGGCTTCCCATCTGTAAAGAGCGGAATAGCATCATCCCAGATGCGGAGAGGGAGTTCACTAAGCCAGTCAAGCGTTTCTACTTCCTATAGAGTTGACTTGGTATTGAGTTCATTGAAGAATTTTTTCACCTCTATGCGATTAGACAACTCGGAATTGCGGTCGTGTGTTGATGCAATGTCGACATCATCCTCGTCATAGTCGTCATAGTCGTTGTGGTTGTTGTATTCGCCGTTGGAGTCATTATGTTCACTTGTGTCGGTGTTGCTAGTGCCAGAGGATGGTTTGTTTGGAGGTAGACTTTCGTGAGTCCAATCCGCGTTTATTTGCCCTTAGATTACAAGTTAGCTATAACGTCGTGGTGTAGATAAGAGGTTAAGTAAAGTCTAATACGCAGATGCTAACGTACCGACACAATCCATTCTTCAATACAGTGAGGTATTCGCAGGTAATAGCAATGTCAAGACAAGCTAATAGTAGAGTAGCCCGAGGTTGCCAAATGCAGCGTTAAAGTAGGGTGGTAGGTTAAACAAAGCTTTATCAGTAAGATATCCAAGGCCCTGTAGTGCAAAGGAGTTAAGGGTGTAAGACTATTTCTAGTCTTGCAGCTTGGAAAGGTAGCTAAACTCGATTTTAAACGTGGTTGCGTGCTTGGCTATAAATAAAGCTAGGCAGTAAGAAAGACCCTGTCATAGGACGCCGGCGGTAGTGGCCTCTGTCTAATTATTCCGGCCACGTGAATGGCCAGCAAACTCGGAAAACATATAGTTTGCGCCTAGAAACGGCAAACTACGTAGTCTAAATAATAGAAAAACTATAGTAAATACAAGCGCCGTTATCAGTTGCTTGTTCCACCGTTTTAACGCAAACCCCAATTTTTGTGCTCATGTGAAAACAATAGTAGCGCCCAAACTTTAGCCTTGAAACTATTAATCTCACTTAGATACTTATATAGTAGCCACGTCTAATATAAAAGCTTAGCCAATTTTCATAGGTAAGATTAAACACCTGTTTTGCCTTTCTTTATAGTCTAAGTCATTCTTAAGGAAGCAAAATGACATCTCCGGAGGGTTCTTCTGCCTTCGAACGAGAGTTTGTGAGAGAATGGACAGCTGTTCATTACAACTTCAACCGTCTACTGGAACTTATTCAGCAAGTCGCACGCCACGACCCGCTTCCTAACTATTGTCCCAAGATGTACGAGCGTCGAAAGAATCAGCTATTAGATCTGATGTTCTATTACACCACGAGCATAATTTCGAATGCAATGACTACAATCCTGGCAGTAGGCCCCCAGAATAGACTGCACGAGAAGCTAGTCGAGATGGAATCTCTGCGGACATTAATATCACAACAGAGAGAAAATAACCCTTTTCATTTCATGTACTCCGCAAAAGAAGTAGGCTGCCCCAGCCTTATTATACTTTTCTTGAAGATGGCTGTGGCCCGTGGTATGGTCTCGTCTGACCCGGGCAAAATTCAGCAACTGATGACGGACATACACGAAGAAAAACGGTTCAAAAAAGTCCATAACTACCGTTATACTCCTGGTATACTAGCGTGTATTATGGTTCTTAGCAGACCGGGCAACAAAAATATCATCACGGCAACCTATGATAAATACAATTTTGTACTTCGGCAACTACGAGCACTATCTCTTCAGCAGCTCCCAGTACTATCTTTAACGTATTGGACGCTGCAAAGGCAACGCATATAGGATTTATGCGTACCTGCAGCTAAAAGCAAACTTCAGGAACTAGAGAAAGTCTTAGAAGAGTTTTCTGCGGTGACTAAAGATACGCGAGTCGAGAAACGCCCGGTAGAAGTTAACAGTCAACAAGTAAAGGACTTCCTCGCTAAACACTCATCGTCTCAGAAAAGGGTTGACCTAACTGCCCCCTCTGGTAGCATACTTGCTACTTTTAAGCCGAACGGAAAGTACATGGGCTCTTGTCTCCTTGACTACTATCGGTTCAAAACGGAAAGACCAGAGGGAAATCGGCGCAAGATGAATGCAATCTTTGGGCCCGCTTATTGTGCTAAGTGGTTTAGCTTTTTAGAGCTGGCTATGTTGGGAGAAGATCTTCCAACAACGGCATTGCCCGATACACTCCCTTCCTAGATTTGCTAGCATTAGATGCTGTTGAGTAGTTAGAGTAGTATTATTACTACTAAATTACTTCAAATCTACTCTAAAGCTCTAGTGTTACGTAATGTTTAAAGTCTCTCTAAGAATTCCTATAGCTCGCGAATAGCACGCTAGATGCTAAACATTGAAACCGGTTTAGAATTGCATATTAACTTTCGCGCAGCGCAAGTACCCCTTACTTCTACTACTCTCTCCTTATTCGTCTCTCTCCATTAACTGATATGCGAGACCTGCCAAGCGGACGATAAGACCCAAGAGCTTTTTCGAAGAATCCCACTTACCGCGGAACTCGTATTCTCTTTAAACGCCTACTACTCGCTATCCCCCAAGACCAGGACGTTAGTCCTTTCTGTTTAGAGTCTGGCCTTTTAGACATAGCTTCGTGTTTGCACATTATATTGTTACCGCCGCCGCCATCGTTAATATTAAGCTAGATAGTTTTATTATTACATGAAGTCTATATCCGGGTCAAAACTAAGCAAAGGGCCTTAATGTCAAAGTCATTCGTGTGTGAAGACGATTTACTTGAGATCAAGAGGGGTCTTGCGTCGGCATGTCGCACTAACCAAGCCACTCGGGTATTTAATTAGTAAATCGTTTTCTATGGAAGACGTGGAGTTTTCTTAGCACAACGACGTAGAGAGAGGTTGCCGCGTTTAGTTGAGATAGGAAAGTGCAGCGTGGATGGCATGTTGAGCCGGAGATCTTTAAGATAAAAGAGGTTAACGCGGTCGGTTAGGACAGGAACATGCAGCGTGGACGCCACGTTAAGCTAAAAGATTTTCAAGCTAAAAAGAGAGGTCGAGTTAAGTGCTCTCTAAACTTCCTTAAACGGGTCCTTGTAATAGATAAGACCTCCGTGAAGGGCGAGATCCTTACCGACGAAGAGGCCACCCCCCGGGAGGAGAGCGGAGGCAAGGAAGAGAGCGGAGGCAAGGAAGAGAGCGGAGGCAAGGAAGAGAGCGGAAGCAAAGGGAACGCGAATTCACCGACACACACCGTGGTAAGACTATTGTGGAATTCTCGATATACAGTTAACATTCGGGTGTATTATGCACGTAACGTATAGATCTGGAATAGATATTTGCCATACTAGATCTAGTAAATATAGGGTCTGCACGGGCCTTTTTTTCGTGTATATACCTAGCTAGATTCTTTATATAAAATCGAGAGCTTATTCCTGCATCACGTGATCGAAGAAATCACATCTAGTAGCTTAGTTGCAGTTTCCAGCCGCCTCTTCGGCCTCCTCGGAGGGCTATCAAGTCAGTGAACTTAATAGTTAGGAGCTAGCTAAGCGCTATTTCTTTACGATACCCTTTCGGCCGAAGCTAAATAACTTAGCTCCAGGATCGGTAGATCTTAAACTAAGAACAACATACTAAACAACTTGCCAAGCCGTCTCAACAACTTACCGAGCCGTGTTTACAACGCAAACGAGCCGCGTTGTAACCTATCCTATCTAGGTCGTGAGCCTCCTTATGATATTTGGAACGACATAAGTTTAAAGGGCGCCCAGCTAGGCGTTATAAAGGGATTTGTCTTATCCCTTATAACACTCCTACGACACAGCTACACAACTGACTACGCTTTCTGCCAACTGCCCGTGGAAGATCGATAGCAGGAAGGCGAGAAGAATGACTAGAACCTGACATCGTGGCTTAACAAAGCCCGATAGTCTTACGGCAATTGGAAATCCTTACGTGAGGATAGCGGAGGAGAGGCCTTCTCCCCGATAAGAACTCAAAGCCATTAAAGGAAGAAGCACATCCTTATCACAATAGCACCTTTCCTTATTCTTTGCTTCGATCGTATTACTATCATCACTTCTTCCTACTCTTTCTTAAATGTCCTGAGACCCCCGTCGTGATTTCTCTCTATCTGGTAGAAGCTCTTAATATCTTCATCGCTCTCGACCAGCTCGATATAGTCTTCAAGAACTCTTTTAAAGACTCTCCTAAGAAGGCGTCATGTCTATCAATCCATCTAATCTAACGTTGGCTTCGCAGGCTGAGCAAAGTACTGCTCCCGTTGAACTATTAGCTCCGCCCCTATAACGGCTCCCCCCATTATTCACGATTACCCAACTACCTTTGGTCCTTGCGCCATCTATTAAGGACCACCATCTTTCAACCCACCTGCGAATAGCTATCGGTACTAATGAGGAATGGTAGATTACGCCTTGGATTATAATCGACCCGACGCTGCATTAAATGCGCAAGGGTAGCCATCGAACGCTCCTATTATGCAGCACCAGGCCCCGGTGGTCTAAGAGCCGCCTCAGTTTCAACAGCAGTCTCAGCAGCCTTAAGCTCAACATGCCCAGCAGCCTGGCGGCTACCAGCCCGCCTCTGTTGAGAACGCTCCGGATAAATGTTAGCAGCAGCCCATGCAGCCCATGCAATCTTTCTATCCTGCTGCTGACTCTCCCGGTCCTCCGCAGAGAACTCCATCCGTTGCTTAGTCGGATGCGAGCATGCCGGATTATGATAAATTCAGGCCAATCCTCAGCCTTCGCTTACTCCTCAGCCTTGGGCAGCGCCAGCGCGGCTTACTCTTAAGACGCTCTAACGTTAGATAGCATTATATAAACAGGAACTGGAGCGGTTTATAGATTAGGATAGCTAGGGGGGTGCAGTGGCGATGTAGGGGGGCCAGACTTAATGCGGAAAGGCCGTAATAAGGTAAGGATTTAATAGTTTCAACTTACTTATAGGCACGTAGGCATGTAGGCATATAAGTAGCGTTACAACGGCCTATATATACTGTAGGAAACAGGAAGTATAAATATTAAAACGGGTTTACTATATAGCTTTATTATAAGTACAGCCTCATGCACGGCCTTGTTGATAGCCTCATCTACAGCCTTATTTATAGCTTACGCGCAGCGTGCGGCTGTATATAGCCTGCTAGAAACGGTAGGAATATATAATAAAATAGTAAGACCTGCCTACTCTAAGCGTTAGAGTAGTAATCTAAGCCCTCTAGGCTAATTATAAGATTAGATATAAGGGGGTGTAGATAGATAAAAAAAAAGAGGTATACTATAAGTTAGAAAGGGGTATACTAGAACCCCTTATTTAGTATATTTAGAATACATTTTATATATAATGCACATAGTACTAATTTAATTCGAATATCTATTATTTAGCATCTAGATATATTTAAATTACATCTTTTATTTAATATATATAGTACTATTTTATTTAGAATATCTACTATTTAGTATATAGATAAATTTAAAATATATTTCGTATATAATAGCAAGAGTACTAGTTTAATTA
>MU004201.1:342288-390461 GCA_010093605.1 Lophium mytilinum | reverse complement strand
TAGAATATACTTTATATATAATATATATAGTACTATTTTATTAAGAATATCTATTATTTAGCATCTAGATATATTTAGAGTATATTTAATTTATAATGCACTTAGTACTAGTCTATTTAGAATATTTATTATTTAGTATTTAAGTATATTTAGAATATATTTAGTTTATTATACATATAGTACTAATTTAAAATTAACTTTAGGCTAAGGGGGCATAGAGCGTTTCTAGTAAAGTAAATTCCTTCTATTCCCCTAAGCTTAAGTTTTAAGCTAAGGGGGCGTTCCCGGTAAAGTAAAATCTTTCTATGCCCCCAGCTTAAATTTTAGCTAAAGGGGCATTCCCGGTAAAGTAAAATCTTTCTATATCCTTAAGTTTAAATTATAGCTAAAGGGGCGTTCCTAGTAAAGTAAAATCTTTCTATGCCCCTAAGCTTAAATTTTAGCTAAAGGGGTATTCCTAGTAAAGTAGAATCTTTCTATATCCTTAAGTTTGAAATTATAGCTAAAGGGGCGTTTCTAGTAAATTAAAATCTATCTATACCCCTAAGTTTAAGTATTAGGCGGAATAGGCCGTTTATAGTTTTAAGTAGCAGGAGAGAATTAAATATAATAAAACATTCGCACTTATAGTAAAGCCGAAAAGCTATAAGGCGCTATTTATAATTACGGCCGCTATAGACCTTAAGATTTACTAGATAGATATTAAGACGGCATTTCTATATAGCAATATTAATAAAGAAATCTATATTAAGAACCTAACTAGCTTAAATATTAGCAGTACTATATAGGTGTATAAACTTAATAAGGCGCTCTATAATATTATATAATTAGCCCGAATCTAGTACTAGCTACTATTAGACTTCTTTAGGGCGTTGGGGCTTAAACTAATAATATTAGATACTAGAGTATTTATTAAAGAGTCTACTTTATCGCTATCTATATAGATAATCTACTTATAGCTAGCCTAAGCCTAGTAAATATAAATAAAGTAACGCAGCACTATTAGAAAGGTCTAAAAAAATTAATCTAGGTAGTACCCCTTCTACCTAGGTATATAGATTATTTAAGATTAATAGACTTATATAGTTAGGCTCCTATAAAGAGCGCTTACTTATAAAGTCCTCTAAGACTTTTATATACTTAATAGTAAACTAGTAGAAACCCTAATAGATATCTTAGGTTTATAGAAATCAGCGCTAGACTATTAAGCTAGAGCTAACTTAGTTTACTAGTACTAACGCGCAATTAGATTACTAATGTACCTAATGCTAGGAACACGGCTAGATATTTTACATATAGTGTGGCCTCTGTATCCGCCTTAGCAGGATATAAGGACTACTCTATATTTAACAAGCTCAGCTATTAACACGCTTAGGTTGCCGTTAATAAGCGCTCTAGGGGAGGAAAAGCTCTCTATCTTCTTAACAGCGTCCTCCTTAATTATCTACTATTATACCTACTTATATATTAAATATATTTTGCGTCTAGAAACCCTCCTCCTCTATAATAATTATACTTATGGAGTTTCCAAGAACTCGGCCGTTATTCTTCCAGCCCCCCCGCTATATTGCAACTCTGCGCAGCTTTCCTTGCACCTCTCTAGCCTTGCTCGAGCTGCCCGTTATGCGCATATATATAACGCCGACGAGTAAGGTGCATCCGGCACAGTTTTAAGAGGAGCAGGGCTACCGTCACTTCAATCAATCAATTGGGCCATCCGATATTGATTGAAGTGACGCCTTAGTCAGTAGAGGTCGCAAGTGATTAAAGTGATTGATCAATTATTAAAGTGATTAATTGATTGACAAAGTAAAAGTAGAGATTCTTGGCACAAGTTCACAGCCGTGGTGTTGAGTCTACTTATCTTCATCTTCATCTTCATCTCTATCCTCATCTTCATCAGTATCCTCTTCTATGTCGCTATTCTCATTCTTAACAGGGTCCTCAATTGTATCAGCTCGACGTCGCTTTAGTTGGTTTCCTCGCACAAGACCACCATCTAGCATATCAATTACCCCCTCTTTGTCCCATAAAGAGAGCGACATGCAGGCCCCAACAACATTCGCATGCAAGGCGGATCTTCTCGGGTTCCAGAGTAGGCCTATTTGATTAAAGTCTCGTTCATTAGACATACTCATAGCAGGAACGGGCAGATGATTAAGAGCCATCCGCGCTAGCCGGGGGAATTCGCCTTTAAGCTGAGCCCAGTATTGTATTGGGTTGGTTACCCGGATATCATCGCAATAATTTCCACGAGTAAGCCACCTTGTATATTCATCATCACGACCTGCACCTGGCGTGCCTAGTGTTAATAGCGTTGTACCACTTATAAAGCTGCTTGTAAAGCTAGTACTAAACCATTCATCGTTATTAGCTAATGCCTCTAGCGTTGGAGGAACAGCTTTAACAACCGCTATAGTCTTGTATTTTAAGTCCTATAGCTGCAGCACTTTCGCTTTAGCTGGTGCGATCCATTCTTCTGGCTACCTCTTCTCTGCCCATGCCCACTTGTGCGCAGGATAAAGAATAATAGCAGTAATATATGCTGGTGAGCGGTCGGTAAGGCAGTAGTATTCATCAAGCTTCGTCTAACCTGTTGTTGCTTGTTAGCCGTGCACACAAAACAGAAAGGCTGCACAGTATAGCAAGTATGAGTATGAAACGGGAAGGCTGCACGGTATACATACCTAGATTAATGCTGTTTTTAAAGTGCGTTTCCGGGTGCATAATATACGTGACCTTGCTCCTTTCAAGATAAGCTAATAGGCTTTCGAACGTAGGCAACACCTCCCATATAGAACCACTCCTCTCTTTACAGATCCGACCTTTAAGGTGCTTTGTAGCAAGTTTGAATGGCTTCAAGAGCTCTAGGTATTATATAATTACAACCCAGTCGTCATCCGAGAGGTACTGGTTAACAATCTTTAGTTTGGTGCGTCGCCTGGCGGGCGCTTATCGTGTGCCGTTTTGGGTGATAGTAGTCCAGTACGTGTTCCATTCTATCACAACGTTAGTAAACAGAGAACGGGAAGTATATAGAGTATGGCAAGGCTAAGGATGGCAAGGCTAAGGATGGCAAGGCTGAGGATGCGACAGACGTACTAATTACCTCCTCCGTAACTACTGCATTAAGAGATGCTCGTATCTTTACACTACGTTCCATTATTGCTTTAAGCGTATTCCATCTCGTGGTCACCGGCTTAATAGGCAAGAGGCTCTTCTTCTCGCCAGCTTCTATCTGGTGCGCAGTGAGGCGTCGCATGCACTGCTCGCCGTCGAACAGTTACATCGTGACGTGGCGAAGCTTTGCAATTGGGCCAATGCAACGCTAGACCTGTAGCTCTGTTACTGTCTGCTCGTCCATTAAGTTGTAGCCGTGATCCTCGACAAGTTCCTACCTGCAGCTCTATTACCGTCTGCTCGTCCATCAGGTTGTAGTCGTGATCCTCAACGAATTCTCCCTCCCATTCGCCTGTAAATAGTGCGCTGACTACAAGGTTAATAATATGCCTAAGGCAACGCAGCCGTTGTTTAGTTTCGTTGATGCCAAAGGACGCCATCTCGCGTAGGAATGTATCAAGGTTCGTCGCGTTGTCAGCAACAACGTAGCCGACCTGCTCCTGGCGAATTCCAAATAGCTGAGACGTACGTCGGCTGCTGAACAATCTAGAGAGTATGCAGAAGGCTGCACGATAATAGAGAGTATGTAGAAGGCTGCACAATAGCAAAGGCTGCACAATAGCAAGTATATAGAAGGCTGAACGTAAATGGGAAGGCTAAACGTAACTGGGAAGGCTAAATACGTACCTGGAAGATCTGTACAACAACGTCCTTAATATTAACGCCACCGTGCTCTGCCAGCAGCTTGGGCAAAGCTAGAACCATTAACCGGTATATATCTGCAGCGTCTATAAAGTGGACATTAATACCTAGTAGTGCTTTTTACTTGCAAGCCGTCTAGATATCCATTGAGAAGTGTAGCTTTCCGGGCGCAGTATTAAGTAGATTCTTGACCGTTTTCTAATGGCGATTGAATTCTGACATTACCATTGTACGAATAGAAGTACGACCTAGCAGGCAGTCGCCTACTGCTACGGCATCATTGAGGTAGGTAAGAAGGGCACGGAAGTAGGTATTCTCAATAGCTAGAACGTGTTAGCCTGCCGCCTGCATGCTGTGCATCCGTAAATTGTACTGTACACACCTAGGAATGGCATCTTTGCGTGTACTAGCCATTGAATGAGAAGCTAGAAAAAATGGTTCGGCTGGAAGCCACGGATAATCGTGTTGATTATCCTTTGGCCGGCTGGTTGTGATGCACTTAGCTTGAGTTGTTCTATTACTGAAAGCTTCTTAGGTCCTTCCTGCGCCTGCTGGCCGATGAAAATTCCATGCCGTTTTGCTAGATAGCTCCTGTAGTTATCTGTTCCTCCATTACTATAGATATAGCGGTTATGAGCCCTTTGCCAATGGCAGATCTTGCAGCACCAGTACCTCTTACCATTTGCTTCTTTGTAGATGTCGTAGCCATAAAACCAAGACTCGGCATAGAGCGTAAAGGCAGTCTGTATAGGCTAATAAAAGCCAGCAAGGCGATTCCAATTAATTCCATTATACATTGTGTTCTAGTCTAGCTTTACGGCTTCCTATAGCACGATGGTGGCGTTTTCATCCGTAGGCGCAACAGTAGGAGGGCGTAGAGAACGGGATGGAATATTGTATTTGTTGGGGGCGGCGGCAACAGGAGGATAAGGATGAGCACGGCGTGCATTACGGTGCTAAGGACGTTAAGCACGACGGCCGCGTGCGGCAGGAGGCATAGCGGCGATGAGGAGGGCGGCGATAAGTATAGGGGCAATGGCGATGAAAATAGCGGTGGTGGTGCTGTTGTATAGAAGCCATTGTGAAAACTCTGCATTTTAGCGATAAATCAAGGCTACGCAAAACGGGAAGTATACAGATTATGGTAAGTATACAGTTCATGGCAAGTATACAGTTTATAGCAAGTATAAACAGAAAATAGCAAGTATAAGGATGGCGAGTATATAGTTGTAGGCTAGTTAGTCAGCAAACCAATTAGAGGCTGAGGATTGCGGACCTCCGAGCCAAACTACAACACCAAACCTATATAACTTTGTACTGTCAATCAATCACCCACTTTAACAAAATAGGCCACTTAATATTGATTGATTGGACCTTTTCCAAATGGCCAATTGATTAAAGTGATTAACAAAACCGTCAATCACTTCAATCACTGGGTCACCTGGGTGATTAAACGGCAGCCCTAAAGAGGAGTAGAAGTTAGGTGGAGAATCTTACTACTCTTCTACTTGCGAGGTAGATATTCTAGCTAGTCTCCATCTCGGCATGGGCACGCCTACACTAATACCGTAGGACTTAGAAGTAGTAGTAGTGTAGTAGTAGAGGGCGGGATAATTATAGAAGTATAGATTTAGTTACTAGAGAGTGGAAGAAGATAACTATATTTGTATCATATTAAAGAAGAGGCCGTAACCGCGGTGCTGCCTAGGGCCGAATCTATAAGAAGAGGACATAATATCTAATAGGGCGCTGCTCTTAGTAATTAAGAAGGTGCCTAAACGCTTATTACGTGTCGCTCGTATACGAGCACCAGCCTACCTTACTACAGTAGCTGCGGAATTTAGACCACGATGTTGTCTTTATAAGTTTGCTCTCTATAATCTATATTTGCGGCTTTCCGAAATACCTAGGAGGCTTAAGGAAGGTCATTCCTAGTCCAAGCGAGAAGTTACTTTCAGCCTGAATACAACTCAAATCCGTGCCTATTACCAAGATCTAAGATTAAGAAACTAAAATAAAGGTCGAGATTCGCCATATACACCCGCGTCGTCGACTAGGACAAAAAACCTCCGCGCTTGAGATCGTATATAAAGAACACCTAGAAGAGTAGAGAGAGTCCACTCCTAGCCTTTATGCAACTAAAATCTATCCCGGATGCCTAAACACAAGACCAAATAGGACTAAGATAAGGATTGTAATTTATAATAGCTCCGCGTCCATATATTCGTTTAAAGACTCCTAGGCCGTCTAAGACCCCAAGCTTAGTTTAGTTACAAGAGTACTGAAGCACCGTACACCAGTTTTAAGATATTGAAGTTGCGAATCCCAAAATCTTTAAACCAATCTCGAAATTGAAATGACTAGAGGATAGAAGAGGCGACAGCAGTAATAGCCGGAGAAAGATGTCTATCTAATTACGTAACTGACCAAGGGTGATAGATAAGAAGCTTTACGCCTGACGTTGACGTTTTATTGACGCGTTTGATAATGTTGGGGTTGCCTTTCGCCTGGTATACTGTTGACTGACAGCAGTCCCGTAAGAGGGTTAAGGATCTTTACTAGATAGTATATCCTAAGACGCATCCATAGGCTCCTGGTATTCTAGTAATTCCGGTTGGACAAAATCATCTATAGTCGCCGTTGCAAAATTAAACTCTATTCTTGGCTAGACTTGGAGGGATATTGTTTTATCCACCCTCGCCTACATATGGATGTTAGGGTTGTCCCTTATTACGTCTTTGGTTAGGTCCTCGTGAATATAGCCTAATCCTATAGGTTGCGATGCAAAGACGCAATATAGGCTTACTACTCCTGCAGGCACGTCTATTGTTACCTTTACGAGATTATATAGCTCATCTTTCCTGCTGTTAAAGTCTTTCTTCTTCGGGATTCGAAAATTGTGTTCGGCCAGAACATACTTGTCATTCAAAGGCGATTAGACAACTTGAAATCCCTGCGCGTTGGTAACCATCTCTAATCCTTTCCCCACGGTTCCGGATGTCCCTTTAGTCGCGATATCCGTCTCCAAGCCGAAGAGCTTAAATACAGAGTCCGTGACCCCTGTGGTCCCCGGTTTAACGTGTAGTAGAAGCCATTTCTACGGCCTCTATCGCGTAGATATTAATTTCGGAGAGATATATGGCTCCCCCTTCTCGATAAGGGGAATGTACTCCTTCTTCCTACCCTTCTCGGCGTCTTGTTCCACGAACACGGAAATCGGTGAAAGACTATTCTTTTCGAAAATGTCTAGATACATTTGCTGGCCTAGTAAGACTTGGCTAGTGCTATACAGAATTAGCAAGCTTCTCCCACATACCTAAGCATCGGCATGGAAAGAACTTACCTTCTACTCTACATAGGAACCAGCTCAACTACTTGCGGAGCTTTATGCACCCTCTTGAACAATTCAACTATGCCTTCGTCGTTGGCCCCTCCGCCGCAGAGGTATACCCTTTCGTAGGTGCGTCTCTTTTTGTTTAGCCACTTCTTAAAGCCCTCTAGATGTGGAAGAAGTTTCAAAAAGTGTTCTTCTTGGCGGTTATTATACATGGGAACAAGGTTAATTTTGTTAACGCCGAAAGTCACTTCTTTTACTAGTCGGTCTGTTTTTAGTTGGGTGTCTATTAGCTCCCGAACTTTGCGCAGAACATTGTAAAATGTTTAATGACCTTTATAAGATGGCAATAAGTCCTTTACAATGGCTTAATCTATATGATCTTGACCCAACGGAAAACTCGCTGAATGAGTGACACGAATACGCATTATTGGGTGGGGACTATTAGGAGTGTACTTAATAACCGCCGCATCCTATACATACACGCATTAATTAGCAGGGTTACACTAGTCCAGCTAGAAGAGGGGAACCCACGGTTGTTAAAGCGCCAATATCGTAGACAATATAAAAGCCGGGTGTAATAGTAGTCCTGTTAACCAAATAGTAAAAGGCCATTCACGGCTCATCCACATTAATAACGCGTTGAGCTATTCTTTTCATGGACGTAAGAAGCTCCGTAAGCTCTTCGGGTTTCATTAATGCAGGCCGGGCAAAGCAGATCTCAAGGTCTTCCCGAGGTACACAGCCTACCTTCAGCGCCTTGTTCGGTTTCTTGTACTTCGTAACATAGTTGCAGGTGTCAACTCGTCCCTTAGCTACCTTAAGAACAACTTCGTTGAACACTTCTATTAGGGCCAAGGTTAGATCGAGTTTTGCGTCTATTAGCTTTAAACGATGTAATAAAGTAATAAATAATGCCTTCAACGGGACTATAATAAAATCCGTTTTAGAATAGATACTACCACACTTTAACACTTTAGCGGAATACTTTGGCGGAGACAATTCATCAACGCTTATAGCACACGTGGAATAATATTTCTCCTCTGAAGATGGACGGAGTTCCATGTAACGTGTTTTCGCTTCTTAAGCGTCTTTGTTAATAATACATAAGGTAATACGGACACCTTTTATGCCGAAGTCGCCACAAATTCGTAGGGTTTTAGATGGCATGCGGGGCTAAGGAGGAAGTTGTATAGCTTTACCATTGCATGTAGGAGTAGGGCACTCTACAGGTTTATAGTCTGCGCCGGTGTTCTTATTTAGACACACAAGCTCGCTATTACTAAGCTGAGCCACGAACCCTTCGGGAAGGACACATTTATTATGGAAAGTAAGTTCGCAACTAATACAGTGGGAATATGCCGTATCTGGATTAATTACAGCGTTACACACCGTACAATGTAGAAATCGGTAGTCGGTCCAGATAGCTTCCGTGGAATAGATTGCTCCAGTGCGATAGTAGTAGAAATCGCTTACGTTAGGGTTCTGTTCGTGCAATATCGACCATGGCCGTAGGCTGAGTTCTTCTTTAAAAGGCATGAAGGAAGCGCGAGGTAGCAGGCTTAGAATATTTGTAAGCATATATTCATTACGGCTGAAGTTATCCTTAACAGCATGGATCTTATTAGCTTGTAGTAGCCACATAACTAAGTATGCCGGCGGGTCTAAGCTGCTACCTGATTCGAAAGCTGCTTGTATTACCTTGACAACCGATATTTCATTGGTAGATTTAAGCTTATTAGTTTATTTCTTGAGGTAGGACTGCCGATGCCAATAGTCGCCGCACACCCGGTAGTATTTGTCCACTTCTAATTCATCGGTCTCGTTAGAAGATCCAAGGTGAATTTCAAGTTTAAGGCGGGCGTCATAGTCCTCCCAAAGATCCTTAGAACAAACTTCAATTTCGTCATCTTTAGGTAGGGGGGTAACACCTTCCCAGGGTAATGGTAGCAAATATCTCTTCTCATCGTTGCGGGACAGCGCTGAAGGTATTGGCATCATGCTGTAATAAGATTCAGGAGCGGAAATTTTTACACTTTAACGAGGCGATGAATTGGAGGAAGTGCATTTGAAAAGGACTTCGGCGGGGCAAATCTAGGATAGAGGGCTTTGGGTTAATGAGCTTATTGGCTAGTTTCCGACAAGTTTTAAAGCCGCGTGGAGGATGTTGAATTAGTTAGAGACTGCTATAAAAATTGTTAGCGCATAAAGGGGGGTTCTAAAAGAGGATAGATTGGCCTTGTTCGGTGTTAAAGATAACACACCCTGGCTTTTCGTTTAGACGTACTTGTAGACGAGGATATTCCACACGTAGAGGGAAGGCCAAAGCACTCTTAAAGCTGGCTGAAGCGGACGCAATCGTGTATATGCAGTAGGGTAAGACCAGTTAGAGGGCGTTCCAACGTAACGCGGGAATATTTAGAAGATATAGATAGCGTAGAAGGTTTACATGGCAGAGACTTAGATAGCGGAGGAGTTGTAGAGATAGCTTAAAGTGGACCGGCGGCCCCTAAATAGCTTAGCTTTGAAGACAAGAAGGAAGTAGGGCGTTAATTGGCGGACACGCAGAGGGGTGCATTAGATGGGTAGATGAGGAGGGTGGGAAAAGCGAGTAGATAACTGAATGCAGGAGAAGGCCCGCTAATAAAGGTGGTAAGGCGGGTAAGGATAGTAAGGAGGGTAAGGAGGGTAGGATGAGCAGTTGGATAATGAGCGTCGGAGAAGGTTAGCTAATGAAGCTGGTAAAGTTAGCGGAGGTAAGAGTTTATAATAGGAAAGAATAGAGAGAGTAGATGTCTAAGTACAGTTGGAGCTAATAAGCTAGATAGATAGGGTGGATCGCATGTATAGATTAAGGGAGAGGGTAGCGCGCGCGGGGTGATGCAGGACCGAGCAGGGTAGATAATTAAGTTTAAAAAAAGTTAAAGTGGCACCTGCACCGGTACGTCCAGCGCTCGGACAGCACGAACATTAGCATTGCGCAGCCTATCTTCCGTCCAGCCGCTCTTGTTCTTAGAGAAACTGCTTAGGCCGGTGCCCGTAGAGTAGAATTCATAGTACCTTGCCTACCTAGAGCCTAAAGGTTTCGCGTGTTGTATACACTCTCCCGCCCTGTACGAACTGGACACGACCGTGCGCAAAATAAGGGGTTTTGTATGTAAAATCCCCTATTCTACGCACGGTCGTGTTCAGTCCATACAGGGCGGGAGAGTGTAGTATAGTCGGGCCCCTGTGCGGGCTGTGCAGGTCCGTGCTTACATTTAAGGGGTTCTGTAGTACACAATCTCCCCCCTGCATAGGCTGTGCGGGTCAGTGCTGAACAAGGGTCAAAATCCCTTAATTAAGCATTGACCAGCGCAGCCCGTACAGGGGCTGACCATTCTCTACTGCGGAGGAATAACCTCCGATTTTAAGGCACGGGCCCTAACTCTAAATACCGTATACTTTCGCAATAGTGAGACGCTAGGCTTAGCAGCGCTAGTAGGGGGCTCTAATTTTAATTCCTCATCCGCCGCACCCGCTCGGTGCCTTAGTACATCAATCCTCTATATAAACGTACTTAAATCTATGTATCTTTCCATTTAATAATGGCCTATGCAACCGTGAATGAAGCCCCAATCGCCTTGGGGGAATTTGAGGCAGTTCGTACGTGTTTTTTCTACTTTTCTCATGCATCACTTTACTAATTCTTATCTTGTAGATGCTACATATAACTATATCGATTCTCCACGCTTTAAAATAGATGAGGAGTATGTCCTTATCTATCGTCAGCCTACAGATTAGACATATAATGCATCTAGAGGTCCCGGGATCTCTCTCTAAGATGCTAAGGGACGACACCGAGGTTGGGTGAAGGAAGAGAATCGCGTGCCTATTAACACGCGCCTGCGCGCTGGCAGGCGTGTTGTTGGACGTGTAACACGCCTAGGCAGAGACTACAAGCGTCTAGACAGTCGCCTGGGTGTTAAGCGGAAGATGAAGTTTGGTACAATGGTGGTGCATATTTTACCGAGTTCCAAGGCACAGATTCCTACATCCACAACGGTCGCGTGGAGTTCTGCTTTGGACAGTGAATAGATTAGACAAATGCGGTCAATTTAGTCCAGAAATGAACAAGGTTGATGAAAATTTAAATGAGTTGTAAGTTTTTTCGTGATAGACTACACAAAACGGGAAGTCTGCGGAACGGCTGCGCGCAGTCTTGCCATGAATCTGCTAGAGAGCAGTAACTCGGCCAATTATTGAGCAATAGTTACGTGCTTTGGATAGATTAACGGCGTGCATGCGGGCTAACAGCACGCTCAATCTTAGTCAGATTCCATTAGTAGAATTAACTTCTCTTCCTCATTAGGATAGACCTCTTTGAAGAGCTCCGTTGAGCGCCTGCGGAACTAATGAAGGCAAATTTGTTGGCGCCTTAATCGCGCAGTTGCAAACTCTATATACAACCTTTCTTCGAGTTCTTTCTATCTACAAGAGTAGTCCACATAAGCTAGTCTGCGGCCAGAACGGAGGCTTTATACGAGTAAATCCTTCTGCAACGACCATCTAGCTATATCTACCCTAGCAATCTTCCAGAAGGCTTCTGCCTTATTAAACTTTGGTTTCCGTAGGTTACAATTCCGTGTGTAGAGAAGTGAACCCGGAAATATATAGTTCCTCTCGTGAGGTTTAATTTCTATCCGGGTTTAGTGCCACCAGGTAAGAACCTAGAGCTTCTTGGTGATAGAATACGACGTAAGCTTTCGTTTGTTAGGCGTAGATCTCTTAGTAAGTTTCCTAGCGTCTAATTCCATCTTTTTCGTCCCATTCGTTGAGTGATTGATTTCTCCGGTCGCTTTAGAGATCGGCCGGAAACAACGTTTAGATCTAGTTCTTGGAGAGGCATTGTATCACAGAACAAAAGGACTTGGTATAGTGATAAGTATTAAGGAAGTTATAGTAAAGTGATGGAGGTAAGTTAAAAAAAGGGGGTTTGTTATTGTTTATGATTATTAGCTACCCGCACGTTCACCCCAGGGAGATTACACCGAAAATTATCTACGTCTCAATTTTAATCCGATTTTCGTAATTCCAAGCGCGATTAATAGGAAATCGCGAGCTCTACAACTCTTATTATATATATACAATCAAAAAGCGACGTTTTAGTAGTAAGGTTGTGGGCGTGGAAACGGGTGATAAGGAGACTCGCGAAAATCTAATGTGATATTCTTATCCATTATCTATACACTAAACTACACTACGTTACCTGCCGATCACCCCCCTTGCACCCCCCTTGAAGCGTGCCAAGCCTGGCGTCTTACTATTGCCAGAGTATACAGTAGCCCCTAATTCGATTCTTATAAATTAATATTAGATAAACTACACAACATCAATTCGCAACTAAATTTACTCATTTCAAGGCTAAATTATGCCTCAAGTTCTAAGGCCCACATCTACACGAAAATCTCGAGCGCGCCACTTAACGCCGCTATCTGATCTTGTTCACAGCCCTAGGAGCAAGGAGAACTATCCCTTCGCACGCTAGGGTCCACGCACGGTTGCTAAGCCTAGATGCACCGTGCTGAGCTGTACATAATAGTATATTAATGTCTGTAAACAGATAATAAAATTGGCCTCTAACCTCCTCGTGGTGTTGTCTAGAACCCTGCGTATTGTAGGGCCAACGCAGAGATATAGCCTCGACCTTGTAAATACAGGTGAAAGTTCACGCATTTAGCATTCACAACCTATAATAATAGGAGCTGGTACGTGTATTAATGTGGACGTAGAGCCCTGAGATTATAAGTAGATACATGTAATGCCCTCTCCGGGTTATATATACAGTCTATTCCTATAAAACTACACTTCTAGCCAACACTACCCCTTACTCCTAGCATTCTTCTCTACCTTTTGCGACCTTTGGGCGTGCGGTTTCGCCTTCTCCTTCTACCTCTCCAGCCTTTGGGGTAGGATTCCCTAGGATACCGACGGCTGTACAGGCCCGAGCAAGGTCTTGGCAGGTTACCAAGTAATTTAAGACCTTAATGAGTGTCCGAAAATTCGTAGTTTCCATTATTATCTCGCTGCGACCTTCCAGGGTCCTATTAAGCAGACCGAGCGCCGTTTTATAGCCCCGAAGCTTATAGCAGCCCTTATAAACGCCTGTTTTAAGTATGCCAGTCTCTATATTAAATAAGAAACCGGAAAAGAATAATTTGTAGAGATCTCCAACCCAAGTGTCACTGCGTGTATTGTTTCCGTCTTTGAGCTCAATTTCAGTGTGTGGGATACAGTAGAATGGAGGCTTTTTTCCGCCGGATTCGCAGTACCTTTAGGTGTCGCAATTGCTAAGGAAGAAAAAGAAATGTGGAGATACAAGTAACGGTAGAGATTTTAGGGGTCTTTCTACTGCGAGAACTTGCCCAGGGCTATAACGAAAACAAAGCGATACTAAATCGGAATCTTTCATTTAAGCCTCTAGCCGGAGAAGCACACCTTTCTTCGTCATCCAGTCATGTAGGTCTTTAGCAGGATCCAAGGGTATTAGAAGCTTTCAGTAACTTCTCTAGTTCCATTTCTCCTCGTTAGTCCAATTGTGAGTGGTATACCACCCTTGACCGCAAGGATGTTGGCCATCGATCTCTAGGAAGAGGAGTGCTCCGCCGGCTTCGCATTCGCAGCAAGTGGAATTTTGCCAATCCAGAAAGAATAGGCTGCGGTAACGCGATCTCGCACCCATAGTTGTTTTGTGTAATTCTAATCAGGCTAGTCTTCAGAAGACATCTTCGGATGCTAGGGTCTCACAGAAACTATAAACTTAAGCCAACAATAGCTCTTCTATGTGCTCGAATGCGATTACTTTAAGTTCGTGTGCATATAAGAATGAAGCGATAGAGTATGCGTACAAGGAGCGCGAGTAGCTAGCTGGTCTCTAGCCTTTAAATTTGTGAATACGGCAATCAATCAATCCAAGAAGTAGGCAATCAAACGTTAGAAGTAATTGATTTGCTATTAATTTATCGAACAAGCTTATTTAAACAATCTGCCTCGACAAACTCCTAAAAACGATCGCAAACACGTGCAGAGGGTTATCGTTTTTACCAGCATAGAATCAAACATGATTCAAAATGCGTTGCACGGCAGTGCGGTTTAGCAGGAGCATGCGACCTCGCACACAATTCTAAATCCACAGGGGTTGTCCGTTATCCCATTCGCTGATCTAGTGATTTATATAGCTATTAGCTTCGTAGCTTGCTCTAATGCCTATATCTATCTATCACGACTACATGCCGCTCTCTACTGTATGCTGCCTGCGTTAAATTTAATCCACATTATCCTTTCAAGCTCTATCATCTTTCAGACTAAAAGAAGAGAATTAGTCTAAACTAAAGGGACCTAGCAAGAAGCGGAGAAGAGCGCCACTCTCTATTAAGCCTAGTAAGAGGGTCACAGCATTTATAGACAAGAGGCTTACACATATTTAGGCCAAGATGAATCTAAGGGTTCTAAACCTATTCTGCCCTTGCGACTAGTGTCTACGGGACGTTTTACAAAATTAGTGCAGAATTACAGCCAGTAAAAAGAAGTGCCAAGCATGCTTAAAGAAAGCTAAGGAGTGCACGAACAAGTTCTTAGAGGTTGCATTAAACTTTCTACAAGACCAGCAGTATTATGCTACCCTTCTTCACATTCTTAAATTTCGCCGAAGCGTCCCAGGAATAAAGGACGCTACAAATACTAAAAGCAATTTGAAGGACCTTTGCAGGCATCTTGCTCTATCGACTTAAATAGACCGATTATTCCAGGGAGCATTGAAAGATGAGCTTGATGCAGAAAGGGCGACAAAATTTAAGAAGGTGATCCATAGCGCTTGGATGACAGGCCGAGAAGGAAGCTTTTTAAACCGTCGGGCATTTTATTATATGCCATGCATAGCAACATCTCTAAATAGTGCTGCCCTATATAGCAGCGGACAAGATAGCCAAGATAGTACCCATCGTAGGTTTTATATCCTTCTCTTCTATTACTTACTAGTACTCATCTATATTTTAAGGGCGGTACCAGTACTAGTGGAAAGTTACCATTTTCAAAAATGGGCCAGCAAATCCTGCTTACTTATGGCGCAGCAAGATTCAAACGACAATTACATAAAAGAATAGAGTAAAGACACAGTGGAAAGATAGATAGCAAGCTGTGCAATACTGGAAGGTAAATTTAAGTGGATAAAGTAGGCCAAGCTCCCTTATTTTTACAAGATTCTTACATACTAACATGTATACTCCGTGTAGCGATAAATTAGTCCTCTTAATACCTGTACACCTGGTTAGGGCTAGATTAATCGCCCCTAGAACGTCCAGACTTCGTATAAATTTAATAGAGACTTAAGAAATTAGTAGAAAACCAGAGGATGTAGAGTACTGGAGCGGGCCGCTGCAGATTATCTATGTCGATTAGAGTGTTTTGAACAAGCATCCTACATCGCGAGAATATGGCCTCCTGTTTGTAATAGACAGACGCAACGAGATAGGCATTCGAGCCTCTCGAGAACGCGCTCACACGCTTAACCTTAAGAACGGCTTCGACTCTTCGACAGAGGTATTCAAAAAACTGCGGGAACTCTTTAAGGAGATTTAGAAGAATCCAGACAGGCGGGGGACCGCACGTTGCGGTAGAGGGCCAGATCACCTCGGTCTTTAAAAGTGGTACAACCTACTAACGCAGTGGGAGCCACGACTTCTAGAGCAGAAGGGAATAGCAGAAAATAAGGAGGTATCTTAATGATCCATAGGCCGTCACACTTATAAGAATAATGGATATGCTAAAGGCGCATTAGGGTTTTGTAGACTAGATATTCCTAAACGCTAATATACTTAAATTTGATGTCTATAGAATACAGATAGAGCTAGGGAAGGAGGGAAGAGGTCAGAGAGGCTGATACAGATCAGAAGTATTTGCGCGCGAAGATACTAATAGAGTTTGTCATTCCAATCACTACTCTACCGCTACTAATTTAGTGACATACCAGCCCTCCTCGGGCGCCGATACCCTTAAAAACACTAGGGGCATTCCAAGCTCCTTCTACATCCTCAACTGACGCGAGTTCAGGTTGTCTAAGTCCGCTAGGTAAACCTTAGAGAAGACAAAACGGAATGCAGATTGCGAAAAGGATCCACGAAATTATCCACAGAACGAGCTTAAGCGTAACCTACGGAACATTAAGATGGCGATAGAACTTGGCATTTCAACTACATTCTTTCGGTTACATGGGCCCCGCTTGGTGGAAAAAAGAATCTCTCCCAACACCTATAACTATTAGTCGTCCGTACATGCTCCATGCCCGTTCTTGATAGCGCGACTTTAAGCTCTCCGAGTTCAAGTTTCAGTAGACGGCCCGGTAGACGGCTCGACAGAGGCGAAATGGTAGACAGATTACCCAAAGCAGGCATGAAAGAACCCCAAAAAACAAGCTTAAGCGCAATATACGGGAGAAGGACTATAACTACACGCTGGATGCTTGCAGCTACCAATAGACCCAGGGCCCATTCGAGCAGTCTGAGTACAAAGGATATGACCCAGTGTATCGCATCCAACGCGGGATACACCAGTGCGGACGTATTCCTGCAAGCAATAATAGAGCGGCCAAGTAACTAACACAATCTTCCAAGCGAATTAGGTAAACGACTTCGAATTACCGTCCTAAATAGCGAGAGGGGACGGCTGGGCGTGCTGGTGAGAGCCTAGTTGACTTTGCGCATAATGTTTTCCAGGTCAGTCAACACTATACTAAGGTATCCGCAAATAGCTCTAGGGTGAGTAGCTTTATTAAACTGGTCCATTACTTTAGAAAAGGATTTACCGGCCAAGACGATAATAAACATAATAAGAAGTTTAGTACGCATAATAAAGTGGTCTTGCAGAGAGTTAGGTCTGCGCAAAGATGGGAGGTGGCGGAGAGCAGTGAGCGGAGAAGACCCACTTATAAATAGGGCGTTAATATTCTTAAGGAATCTATAGCTTCTGTTTAATGCTACAATTGCTTTATGGATTCTCTAAGGCAAAGTAAGACAGATCTAGTAAATGAACCATCCACCTATTCCTTCAACGCAGCTTTCATTTCCAGTGAGCGATGGATGCTTAGGTAATTGTCGCTGTCGTTTTCTACCTTGAGCTATAGCTCGGGTCTATCTCTTAGAGTAGTAGCAACAGCGTGATTACATTCATCGGCGCTTTAGTCTTGCGCCTAAGTACATATAACCTCGCTTCAACGTAGCTAAGTCCATTCTACACCCTGCAAGAACGCCTAAGATGATTAGGCTGCAGCAATAATATGCGTTGAGCGCGTGCAGATGAGCATTCCTAGCGCTAGCTAGCAGGGGAAATAATAGAGATGGATGGAAGAGAAGGAAGGGTTTATACATTCTAGGGTCTCGCTTAAGCAGTATTTAGTCTAGCGGCTCGCTCCATCAAAATTACTACATACTAAGTTCTCGGTGGTGGGTGATTCTCGCTCAGGGGTGGAAAACGGTACGGTATAATTCAAGTCGCTGGCGTTGACCTAATACGCTGAAAAATTATACTTAAGATAGCCTGTCAAGAGCAGTGTAGCGGCGTCTTACTATTTCGAGGGGTACGGAACTTGCCATGAAGATCATATCACGTGACTGAATTTGCTCGGAAAACTCAGTAGTCCCAAGCTTGCCGACGATACTAGCCCTCTCTACTGTAGCTTGCTGTTTATTAATTTTCTATGCCTGCAGTTTACAGTACATATTACAGGTTAGTACTACTTACTTAGAAAGTATATGAATTAGGGGTCATGGAAAGATGCGGCAGTTATAAATACAAGCTATCAACATTCATAAAATTAACAACTATGAATCCCTACAGCACTACCTCTCCGATATGCCTCCCTAACACGCGCGTACTCAACAAGGACGAAACGCCTTCCCAGTACACATGCCCATTAACCTTCAAGAAATCGACAATCGTAAATACCTACGAGCCCCATTAATCCGCGTCCTTTTCCACCCCATCGGCACCTCCGTCATACTTCCTTAAAGCGCCATCTCCTGACTATATGCGTGTATTTAACGGCAACGAATTACCTTTTCTAAGATGTAGAAGGCCGCGAATATGGGAAGAATTATAAGGACAGTCGCGGGGGTTTTATTGATGGTTGGTCGGACGAGTTAATTAAGATGCATGTTAATGACTGCATGAAGTGGCCCGATGGCTTCTATAAAATGCGCAACGGCTTCCATAGACCGCACTAAAAGCTCCTAAACAAGGCCGAGTGAACTGCTTGTAAAGTGTCCCCCGTGCAATAACTAAGCTGTTGCAACTGCTAATGTGACCCGTTCTATAAGATAGCCTCTAATGGCTTAGAGTGTGGGTATAATTAGAGTCTACGCAAGTAGTATTCTGCTTAGCTTAATAGCGTGGACGATAAACCATTGCTCTGGCTAAGACTGCAAGTTTCTTGTAGAGGTCAAGACTAGAGAATTGGAAGGCGGTGTTGCTCCGGAGCGGTTAACGGTTCGAAGATTTATAGAGGACTTCCAGTTAAGCATAAAGAGGGAGAGTTCTAGGCCATATAGGCTGTTGTTATAAAGAGCCGGTGCAGGAGCAGACGTGTCCTGCCGGAAAGATGCAGCTAATGCTAAGACGGTCCGCCGGTGTTTCGGGCTGGAAAAGACGGTAAGATAGTATGTAGTCATTGTCGCTGTAAAATCATGTATAATGTCTTTCATTAAGAATTACATTTTACTATATAGCCACGGACATAGGTACTAGCTGCTTAACAGAATCTTGCTTCTAAGTTGGGGTTTTGGTCGTCATTAATCTATCGGCGGCGAACATCGCTTACCAAATTCTTAATTAACTACCATACTCTCCACATCCCGCCTCACAGACTTAGTTTGGGCTGCTCAACCTGACCTACTGCTTATGCTAAGAACGCGTCTAGCGCGTTACTACTAATAGCAGCCACCTCTAGCGGGTTATCCGCCGACTGCATCAAGTAGGATATACAGTCAAATTTCTGCCCTATTCGGTGGATACGTTTGATAGCCTGTAAATAGCACTGTAGGACAGCTGTGGCTCAAGAATAATAATCCGCCGCGCTCGATGAAGGGTATGTCCAACACTAAGAGTGCTGATTGTCCCAATTAGTATTGTTGGCGTGGAATTTTCCCTATATCTAATGTTGCCGTGTCCGTCCCGCAATACATTCCCGTCCACTTTGTACAGCCGCTCCTTCTAAAACCCATCAACTATAGCTTTTCGCTCGAAATCCCTAAGCCATGTCCTAAATAGCTGGATTCCACGGTGCGGACATGCCAGCCGTATCTGCTTATAGAGCGATACTGCCGCTGCTGGAAAGGATGTAAGAATTACCAGCTGCTGAAGATAATCTTCAAGCATATCGGGAACGCCGGTTGAGATTGCAGTAGCCTTCCGTTTCTATCGGTCTAGGGCAGACTCCACGTCTTCTCTATCTATGTCTTCTATAATACGTAGTATTTCCTGTGTCTTAGGGCTTGAAGCTGCAATCTCTCGGGCAAACTTCTTAAATGGTGAGCCAGAGTTATGTAGATACCACTGCTTTTCCTTAATTACCCCCCCCGTTAATCCACATTCAAGATGCCTATCCCTCTGTAGTCGTCCCAGTACTAGAAAACTAAAGACTGGGCGCCATTAGTAGGTTAGGCTGGCAAATTTGCCCGTTGGATAACCTGGTGGGTCCCCCTTCTTACCTTAGCGCTCCCACTCTCTTAGGCTTGCTAGGTAAGCTACCCGCACTTGTGCTGCTATGTAGTCAATACCTACTTAGACCTCTAGCCGGTCCGTTAGGTGTAGGTAGTAGTGCCGAGACTGCTCTCTCAGGCGAGGGAGCGGTATGAGAGGCTTCTATCCTTTACCGCCTTTACCGTCTTTGCCGCTGGTCCGAAAGCTCGCCGTCTCTATTGTTTAACGAATTATGATAAGACTAAGTATATTAGCCCATTGCTCAGCCTAAACATTAATCTGGCCTTCGTACTGCTGGCGCGATCGTCTTATCTTCGGACTGTCCTCATAATCGGCAATAATCCGGTCGAAATTTCTCTAGATATTACCGAAAACATTGCTAGAGCATGCAGCTTAGACACTCTATATCTCTTAAGGTACTAGACTCCTTTTAGCTTTAAGGTCCCACTGCTACTCCTAAAATTCAACGTACTCAATCATGTCATCTGGTCCCTTTTCCTATGGCGTTCCTAAGAGCGCCCACATGATAGGCCGTGTGGCAGGGTTAATGTAAGATGCTTTCAACACTCATTGAAAGAGATTTAACGTAGGTAGCCTTTCCGTGTAGGCTTTATTAACCCTAATAATCCCAAACTATACATGAACCCCTGGGGCCTCTCTAGGCTCTTTAGTCCTGGCGGATAGTATATGGCGGCAGAGCTTGTCTAGCACACAGCTCTTAAACGAGAGAGGAGTTGTAATAAAAATGTTGCTGGTTTGCCCTGTTCTTGGTCCATATCCCTTAATACAAATGCCAGCCTCTAGTTGTCCGCTCTTTATGCAAAGCTAGTACTAACGGCTTTTAATGTCTTTGTTAGAGCCGCTTGTGTCGCGATGACCGACGTAAAGTTTTATACTTCTGTAACCAGCCCAGTCTTTATTAAACGTCTTATGGAACTCTCTTATCCAGTTACCTTTTAAGGACGGAGGAACAATAATCAGAGCATTTCCCTGTATTAAGTGCAGCTTGGCGGAGATGCTATAAGGCTCGCACACGCATTACAGTGGACACCGTGTACTGCTTGGGCATTAGAGGCCTGGATTGGCGTTATTATGTAGATGCCTGCCGTCGTGTGTCAGGCCATTAGCTCTGCGGATTCCCACCATTGACCGCGACCAGTCAACTTCGACACGGCAGTCCTCTAGTACAGCGTTCGCCCAACACATTACTAGCATCTCCGCGCTCTTTCCGAGACCTTGCTTGTCTCCGTTGAAGCCTCCTCTTGTTATTGTGTTCTGGTGTAGTATCCAAGTAATTGCAAATACCTAATAGGTGTAGAGGTTCCGCTTCAGCCCAAGAACTAATACGCCCCGAGTATTCGCGTCATCTGGCAACTTAAATAACGTACGGGCTTTAGTCCACAAGTCTTCTGTTATATGCTTAGTAGTAGTCTATACAGTCTTCTGCCGGATTAATTCTCCCCCTTCAACTTTCTCGGCCTCGGCGCATTCAATCTCCAGCTTATCGCCTGGAGTGTCTATAGCAATCCTTGTATTAGTTGCAGCAAAAGCAGTATTACTAAATATACTTATAGCGTGGTCGAGTTTGGCTATAAACAGTGTTTACTATTCTAGAATATACGGAACTTGTAAAGATCTCCACGGAACTTGTAAGGATCTCCACGGATCCTGTAAGGTTCTATAGATAGACCTATAAAGCCAGGCTCCATGGGGTTCTAACCAGCAATCTCGTCGAGCCTATACGGGAAAGAGACGAGCCCTCCTGCTCTCGCTTGGCAATGCTTCGCCGCTGAAACGACTGTAAGTGACCATTACATGCCCCTAGATCTTCATGGCTGCTAGTTAGCAGGCTAATTTAAGAACCTAACTGTATTAACTAGATACACTTTACAGCACCCCGATAGCTAAGGTCGCCGATTCCACCGCTTCAAGCACCCCTAAGAAGCGCAAGAATGCCAGCGTACAGGGCAACGAGACCCCGAAGAGGGCCCGCAAGAACCCGAAGAAGAAAGCCGCTGCGGCTATCGAGAGCCGCTCGGACCATGAGAAAGTGTATGTCGAAAAACTCCTCTAAAGGGTAAGGCTTCAAACAGATTAGGGAAGTGTGCAACCCCCCATTTAGCGATGTCCGATTATCGCGAGATTTTAATCTCGCTAAATGGGGTGGGTGCAGCTGCTTGGTGAAGAGCTGTTCGTGTTGTGCCACTCAATGGCTCTTAATGCTGAGCATTATTACTCACAACTTCCACACTTTTCATCAGAAATATCACAAGCTCAGCCTTAACATAACTTATAAATCTGTTTATATACAAATCAAAGTAGGTATAGCAGGACTCGGCGCCAAGGATTAGCTACTGTCTCAATGACGAGAAATTATGTATGTACCAGCGTGTCGGAAACTTAGACGGCCCGGGCCGCACGGCCAACACCGCCTCCTCATCTATTAGCAACCCCAATCGAAGCCATTACCACATCCCTCATACTGCCCGTCATACGCAATGTCAGCTTCCGACGTATTTAATCATAACTTCCTTGGCAATCGCGGGTGCGTAGGAGAGCACCACATCTTTGCAATTATGCGTCCTTTGCCTCATACCATTCGATCGTGGGAATTCGCGACGGTAGATAGAGCTGTGGCGTGCGATTACAATTTCCCTTTAGATATAAGCTATGCAGAGCGCTGGTGGTATACAGAACAGAGGAGTCGCGCCACGGTAAACGGCCTTGAACTAATCCTCTTTGATGTTAAGAGTTCTGCAGCTTAGAATGCCGGAGAACAGCAATTTATAAGTGGGCTGCAGCAGCGATAACACGTTGCCTTTTACGTCGCTATTTGCGCTATAGATCCCTCGTTTGTTAAGCTTATACCTAATTAGGCCCAAGGACAAGCGCAAGAGGATAGAGATCTAGCTATTAGCTTCAGTCGTTCTTCAAAACTTCCACAATCCACCTATCGAGTTGATCTAAGCCGTGCTCCATACCGAATGCCCGCTTCCCTGCTTGGAGAGGCTATACATTAAGTACAATGCTGCGCCATGGGTAAAGGCCCGTATATCAACCCCTGGACTTAGGCGGGGTTTCCTAACTGGAAACCTCAGACTACCCGCTCGGCCGCACTTATGGCACCAGCTAAACACACACAGCACTTTACAGCGTATAAGGCCGCTATAGAGATATACCGGTGCGTGAAACCCCACAATTATAGCTCTAAAATGCGATTACAATTTAATTTCATTGGGCTGCAGCCTCGGCTTGCCGATTTCAAACTGGTCCTCGAGTCTAAGACGACCCCTGGCGCTGGAAGACAGGCTTTAATTTAACACAAGATTGATGGCCGGGAGAGAAACGCAGATACTCTGCTATACAAAGTAGCTATCGGGCGAAGCAGTAAGAAGCGTGCAAAGGACGGTGCACATAGGCAAGATGTAGTTAGATACTACTTTACGGCATATAAATGGTTCATTGTATATTTACCCTGCATTCTGGGCCACCGCTAATAGCAAGATACTAGCTTCCACTTCCTCTAGTACTAATTTGACTTGTCCACGCCGCATGTTAGCCGCACAACCTACTTTTTTTTCATCCCCGAGCGAGACATACCCGACCTGTTCTATGAGACACTAGACATCGAGGCTAGCTTTAAAATAGATGAGTTTAGGAAGTATAGGATCCGCATAGACAGGGAAGAATAATGGGTGAGGCGTGTACTTGAGATAATTTAGGAGAACCCTACTCCTCGTCGCCTGGGTATCCGTCCAATTCGCCGCGAGACGGACCAGGACATTAAGAAAAAGCGTTTGCTTGCACTGGACACGAGCTCTCAACCCGTACGCGGTCTTAAAAAGGGAGAGAACTCATTAACTATGCGAAAGAGGCGAGTCACAACTATAGGCTATTGAAACTTCTTCAGTTGAATGATAGAGTATTGCGCAAGCAGGTAAGATAGACTGTAGCAGTTGTATGCAAGATTTACTATCGCGACTAGGGGTTCCGGTCTGGTGGTAGTGCTGGCCAATAACCATCTAATGGGCGACTTTAGGTTCTGTAGGTATTAGTGGACGCAAGAGGAGCAAGAGAGCTTTCGGCGAACTGCTAGACCACCCAAAACACTTGCCGATCTGCCTTTAAATACGCCCCTAGTTCACATGTACTATTAAGTACGAGTAGCTACGGGCATGTTCTTAGGCCTAATGCTTACCTCTGCCAAATTTCGTCGGCTTAATGGCTCCTCAACTCCCCGACTCTTAATCTGGAATGCCATGGGACTTAATAACGAAGAACAACCTTTACTAATAGTAATCCCGTCTAAGGATATTTAACCTACTATTAACTAAAGGGCACTATACCTAGAATTAGGCAAGAGAAGCAGAGAAACCTTCCCTGCTAGAACGCCCAAGATGAACTTTCTACTAAGTTCAGGTTTACTGGTATCGCAGTACGCGGTTAGGAATGGGGGACCGCTTGCGTTTAGCGCGAGAAATTAGACGACCGACGTTTGGCACCTCCTGCAGAGCTTCACAATAGCTAAGGAAGTAAATCATCCGTTAGGCTGCACTCGCGAAGCCTCACTGTACCGACCATCTTTGGCCTTGTTGCATCAACGCCTCGTAGATGAGTACGGATTTGGTACAGAAACTAGTATCGACAAAGACACTGACGAAGAAGACGTGGAATAACTATAATGATGGTGGCGAGTGTGAGCAATTGCAAGTTGAGGAGCCCAGGGTGTCTACTAAGCTTCCAACAGTTGCGTCCAATTAGTGTACGGTGTGTAATATTTAGATGCTCTTCTCGCTATTTCTAGTATAGCGTTAATCGAACCGGATTAGGCATATCTTAAGCGAGTATTAAGATTATTCTATAAGCAGCGTACATACACTCGCATTATCGTGTTTATAGAGCTTAAGACCCTCAACTTTTATTTCTGTTTCCTTTGCTTGCATAATCACCACAGCTAGTCGCATAACTTTAATACTTCACATGTTTATCTATGCAGCCAGCTTGCTGATCGTCGCCTGTTCCTCTAACACGGTCTTAGACACCTTGTTCACTATCTGCCGGAACCTAGAATAGTTATTAGGCCCGCCTCTTTCTTTACTCTAGCACATTACGCGCGACATGTTAGCTACATACGGCGTCCCTGCCGTTGAAAAGCTTATAAAGCTCTGGTCGGTCCTATTTAACTCTATATGCCGCATAGGAGACCGGATAACTGCTAGAGACATCAACTTAGAGTATGCTAGAACACCTTTACCGCGGAGCAATATTAGAACTAGCGACACCCTCTTACCCGTCGAAAATGAGCGCCCTCCTTATATGGAAGCAAGCAACCTAAACATAAAACCGACTCCTTAGAGTTATCCACGGTACTGTTTAGGTACTACGCGCAATGGTTAGCTATGCCGAAAATGGAAATATCAAGAAGTTGGAGACGATAGACCTTATGCATGCCGTCCGTTACATCAGCTTTAAGGTGTTGTTGTTAGAGGTGTTACACTGGCACTAGCTATTAGTGTATCGATAGGTGTGTACTACGCTCCTCGATTGTCTAAATTATACCGCATACTAACCCGAGGCAACCCAGTGCCCATAGTCTTCCGCAATACAAAACTTAATTAATTTACAAAGTCCCCGTCGCTTAAAACACTCGACCTTTGTCAGGCGTTAGGGCTGCGGAGCTTTGATAGCGAACTTCATCTCGCAGCGCAGCCAGCTCGGGGTTTTCGAGAGGATGACACGACAGGAGGACGCATATCGAGGTTGTGTAAAGCGATTTACTTCGCCCATATTACTCTTACTAACCGAGAAGTTGTTGGATACTATAGTAGTAATTAGAACTAACTTTTTTCTCCATGATGAAATCGCCATGTGGCTAGGAGCTGCTAAGAAGACCTATTATATTAGTCTCCCCTATTATAGGGTATTATTCCCGGTCTAAGATAAAAAAGCACTTACCTTGGAAATAACGTCTCTTTCTATTCAGTAATAATGCATTAAGTCCCGACAATCATCCAATCATGCCTCGGAAGAGTATTTTTTTCCTAACTAGCCCTCCGGCTACGCCCCCAGCAACCATTACTGCAACTTGTCCGACTGCACCCCCCATCCAAGGGTTAGCAACGACCGCCAACTTACGGTCTCACTTATTCCCATGAGTGCGGAGGCTATAGGAAACAGTCGCGCCCATAAATCCCTAGTGCGAGACGTTAAAGACCTTCTTGCTAATTTGGCAGGTACTATAGACGTGGGATAATAATTTAAAGCATTTCAACGTAGATTAAAGAGTTTAAATAACGGTATAACATAGAATTAGAATGTCTGAGTGGAGATGCCATTTATAACGCTGCGATCATTTGTGGAAGGCAGCAGAAGGGAAATAGAAGGGAAGGGGGCCACCACAAGGAATGGCCAGAAGCTGTGAGGTTAGGCTGTCTAACTAACAGATCTCGAAGTTTTGGAAATCCATAGTCAGTACACAGTTCAATAATTATTAGTTGCAAACCACTATTTTTAAATGGTAGCTATATATCCTCTATCCCCGATAAAATATGCTATAGAGAATTTCCTCTAAATCGCAGTAATTATTCATGATGACAAGCCCTGGCTCAAGCGCTTCCTGCACTTAATTCTGGTTAGAAGATGCCGAAGTAATCTTGCGGTAGTACTTTTGAGCGGTTTCCTAGTCTTTCTTTATATCTAAGATGTCTGTTTGCATCCACTCCACCACGTCCGCGTCCGCCTTGCTCTCAATATCTTTTACCCGAAGGCGCATTGCTTGGAAATGCACCCACGGCGTTTTAGATCTTGCTCCATATACCGGAAGAAAGTCTTCATCGTACTCGATACCGTTAATGGCGACGAGCTTGAGGCCTGATTCTTGCGCAGGAATATCATAACGCCTAGCCACTGAGCGCATAGACTCATCCCGACCTTGCTAATACAACTAGATTACGATTCTGCCGCTAAAGCGAAGGTACCCCTCCCACATATAAAAAGATGATTTGACGTGGGTTGCACTAATAAGCTCCGGGCAGCCGAGACAGAGCACAAGATCAACCCCGGGTTTTTGAAGGTCGCCTGAGAGTAGAGCTTTAGTATCTCTATCCTGTGTCTCGCTTGGCTTGATAAAGAGGGCGTTGGTGAGATCGGGGTCTCTTTCTCTAATAATGTAGGCAAAGGAGAGATTATCTAGTAATTAGAGCACTGCTTTGTTTAGCTCTTTGTTAGTGCCACCGGCGATAAGAATCTTCCCAGGCTCGATTTAGACACATTCGTAGAAGTGTGCGAGGCGGGCTAGATTTAGCATTTTAATGTCTGTGTCAGAGGTGCAGAACAAGATTAGGCTAGTTAGAGTATATCCTATACTTATAAGCTGTTTAGTAATTACAGCTTTACTTTATCTGGCTAGTTTCCATAGAACGACATAGATATAGGAGATGGATTCATTCTATATTCTATGTCTGTGTTCCGCTGCTTGTCACAAGTGTGAATTATCTTCTTACGCATTCCATAAAGCTTTTGGCGTTCATAATTATGTTCAAGGCTTGGAACATTTTAGAAAAGATTAAGCGCAGTCTTTCTTCGCCTTTATATTCAATGCAAAGCTTAAGAATACTTTAATAGTGAATTAGCTGGCCGGTATGGCCTGGTAGCCAGGCGACTTCGGACTCACATCCACTAATAGAGGACTGGCTGAGAAATTTAATTCTGGCGCGTCCGCCTGTTGCCAAGATTAATAAATCACGTGTAGAATAGTTCTATACTCGCCAGGGCCGCTATGCGCTATGCGCAGTTAGCTAAACTATTATAACCACGAGGGCATTGAAAGCTACAAATAACTTCCGCTCAACGAATAGCCCACAAAGCATCTCAGTTGCGGCCTTTAATTACTCATATTCTTCAAATTCCCTCTTCTTCAACTCTTCCCGTCCCTGATTCGAAAGATAAATAATACCGCATTTAAGTGAGTGGCAGTCAAAGAGATGGAAGTTTGCGGAAAGAGTGGAAGTGCGGGTGCTGACGCGGTCGACCTATGGCATTCTTAGAATCGTCAAGGCGGCTCCTTCAAGTTTGTTTCGTTTGGTTCCGAAATCGAAAGAAATGGAAAAGAGTATTCTAGCGATGGACAAACCAAAAGATAAAACTATATATCCTTATGCCCCCAGGCTTTCTATTCTACCCAACCATATCCACACATTTAGACGTCTAATCTCTCAATAAACAAAACCAACTAGAGATATTCTATACCATCGCCATACCATTACGCTCTCCCTCCAATCACTCTCCCCTCCTCCCCCACTCGCCCCACCCCTGTAATCCGGATCACGCTCATAATTCACCGAAATCTTACGCGTCTGCATCACCTACCGCTTCGGCCTACTTGTATCCCCGTCCACTAGACCAATGCCTCTAACCATCACAGAGGAGAGACTGCGGAGGACAATAGTCCTCTCCGAATTGCACTTTGAGGTCGAGAAGACACGAGAGGAGGTCGAGGCTGTTAGGCGTCACTGGAGATGCAGCGGGCGGACAGAAGAGAAACGGGTTCGCGATGCGGGGAATATCGACAGGCTTATAAATGAGCGGGTTAGTCTTCGCGACGACATTCGCAGAACTGAAGAGGACAACAAAGCGTGGGAAGCGGAAATTAAGGATTGGGAGGACAGGCTCTTCTAGGAGCCCAACTACCAACAGTAGCGGCGGCGGTGTAATCGTCCAGATTTCAGCACAGTTCATGGTTAATGGCCCAACGGATGGCATTGCTAAATAAATTAAGCCTATCTTTCCCTTTCTTTATCTTGTGCCACAAACAGGTGAAATGTTGTCCCCTTCATATGTAGTTAATTACTCGGCAGCTTTTGTCCTGCATACCGAGAACCCACGTCCGGTAAGCGTAGTTAGATAGCTAAACAGCGTTGACCGTCGTATAAACTCATCGTGCCTGCCTGCTGTTCCTTAATTCTTAACAGGAAGGTGTAAGGGTAGGGTGTTAACTCTAAACGTCGTTGCTGTCTAAGAGTGAAGAAACCGAGCGAATGCTAACCGGAAAACTCTCTCAATATCGGTTGTGTCGATCGAGAGGCTGTCGTTGTCGACTGTTAACCTTAAGCAGTCACGTTAGGTATAGAGCCTATTCTTTCCTTCCGTTAACTTGCTCGTCACCCTTATAGTCTAGAACCATTCTCTATTACTACCCCGTATTGCGTATTGACGGGCTCTTAACAGGACATCTAAAGATGCGCAGGCACACCTCACCCGGCACATTACGCGATGCTACTCAAACTTCGGGCGAGCTGCCAGCCAGTCGCGAACTTGCTTGGCTTGGTCAGGGTTAAGGTAACCCTTATCGTAAAGAAGGACTCCTGCGCAAAAGATATCTTGCTCCGTAAATTCTATTATCTCCTCCTAATTGAGCGCCGTCTTAAAGTTGCAGTCTGCGAATGAGAGAACTCTATTTTAAACGTCTATTATTCCCTTCATGACCCTCTATACGTGCTTAATCGGATGCTGCAACTTTTATAGTATCCAAAAGTCTAGAATTACAAGCATCGCGAGCGCATAGCTGTCTTTATCTTGTAGAAGGCGGATGAACACTTCAATAGGCTCGAGCGAAGTGTCGTCGTTGTCACGATAAAGACGTTCCTAAAAGATCTCACACAGAGTCTAAAGTCGCAAAGCTTGGTTAGGGCAGTCTTGTCGCTTAATGTCGTTCATTTAGCGGATGAAATCTCTATCGGTAGCATGACTGGCAGCCATGGCCGTGCTGCGTAAGTAGCGCTTAGTAAACGAGAGAGGAGCGAAATAAGTGCTTGTGACATAAGTAATGGGAATGAAGCAGCAATAAGGCTGTTACTTATACGACTAGGGCGGAAGGAAGCAGGTTAAAAATCTCCTGGTCGCGTGTGCCATGCAACTCTCTAATTCACTAACTAGGCCGTAAGATTTACCGCGCTTAAAGCAATATCTCTTAACATCACCAGTATATATTTATATTACTTTTCAATCTGCGCACATGGCTACAACGAAGAATAAGTAAAACCTGTCCAACAAAGACCACTACTTGAGAAGACTACCGGCATCTCACGACTTCAAAAAGCAAACTTATGTCGACTTCATCTCACAGCAAGTTAAAGACAGGGATAATTGGGGCTACGATCGCGATCTACTCAGTAACGAGATTGCAGCATTAGCGCTGAACGATATTTCAGCAATGCGAGGATATGGCTTCTTCTTCCATGTTCGTACTTGGACCTGCTAGAGAATGCTCCAAGAACCTTAGGTGAAAGTGACAGACAAAGACATGGCCATCAGCACGAACGGCGGATTTTCCTTAAGTGAAGCATTAATGCCGGCATTAAGAAAGCTTCCTAATCCTAAGTAAGCTCGTTTTATATCCTTTAACTTATTGTGCATAAGGTTAATTATCTATAATTATAGATTGAATTTGCCGAACCTCCTCTACATATAGTATGCGCGGACCGCTGCTAAGCAAGCCTCTTATTATAAATAATCTCCCCGATTACGGTACATGCGATGCGATAGTTTAATAGCACTCTTACCTGGCAATGTCTCCCTCTACGGGATCCAATATATACATAGCAAGGTGCAACTAGTCTTTAAGACGACCTCGGAGCAGCTTGTTATTATAGCTACACCTTTAACCTTGTACGCCATGGAGACTACAGCCCTACGGGAAGCTATTGGTTGGAATAAGAAGAAACCGAAGAAGGACCGGGAGCAATTAAGGACGACGAAAGGTCTTTTTAAAGGAAACCATCCAGAAGGCCTCGCACGATATGCGCGGATCGATATAGACGCTCTATATAACATGATCGTTAGCACTTGCGCTTATATGCCCGCGAGCTACTCTGCAGAGAAGTTTTGCGCAGGCTTACCCCGGTGCATGTCGCCTGAGCTCGGCATTAAACTTAGGATACCGCTGAGTACAGGTACCATTTTTAAGTTTACCAATGCCAGCTCGAGGTGCGGTTTACGAGTGCTAGGTCGTGGAGGTTCCAAGGGTCAAAATAGCCGTGCTGGATCTCAGAAAGCAAGTTCAAGTAACGAAGATGTAGACTTGACAGAATAAAAGTGCAATGGCCTTGTTGGTGAGATTTAATAGAGGTACAGGTTGATAAAGCGCTCGTGTTGTATTCTACTATCTTGATAAAGCTCGCTATACACGAGCATAGTTACATCTTATTGTAACAAAACACTATTCGGGTAGCATTTCAAATTCAGATTTTTTTTAGATGGTACTTGCAGTTAAGAGAGGCGTTGCAGTCTATGGGACGCGCGTAAAGATAGGAGCGTGGAATATTAAATAACATGCGGAACACGCTAAGCTGACCGCAAGGGTAACCTAAGGCCTAGCTCTCTAGGGGGGTTGTAATTACCATAGAGTCAGGTGGCGAGAACCCCAGGTGAGAGGATTTTGGATGAGGAGAGTCTAGCTGAGACGAACTCAGTCGAATCATGATACGAAAAAGAAAGCGGTAAACTTAATGGTGCTCTGGGACATTAAAACAAGGTAATAGGCCGGGCTAAGGGCTGTATAATTTTTACGTGGATTAGAATATCAGTAGGCTCCAGAGGTTAATAACGAGAATTTTAAATAGTCTATAGGAGAGTGTATAAGTTCCTATGGCTGGAACAGACTAAGCGCTTCTAGAGGCTCGCAGGTGGTGACTTTTAATAGTGTCACGAGCTCAACTAAGAAATACTCCGGGATACAAAGTTTTGCGCCCCACCTCTAGCATCTTTATATAGCAACCATTACGGCAGATTCTATACTACCTAGACGTTTCCATAAGATCTACTAGCGCGCATGCAATTTATATAACTATGGACCATCAAGCATAGCGACGTCGTAACATCCGACCTGTTGCGCGTGCAGCGACACATTATTGGAAAATTCGCAGATGATTAACAACGGGGGGTATTAAGGTTTTTATTCACATGGTGTTGCTTAGAAGTTTATGCGGATTCAGCTAGGCCCTAGTCCTCTTTATCCTCCTAAACTTCGCGTTCGCCTCCGCAGCCAGCGGCTATTAACGCAATGTAGTCCTGCCATGCCCTATTTAGCCTTCGCCGCAGCTGCGGCCGCCTCTACGGCTTCCTTAAAGGGCCTAAGCAGGCGATCTCAAAGTCTCTCCCTAAGCTGGTCCGCTCTACTCTGCAATAGTACCGATTCCATATGCAGATTTTCTCGAAGGTAACCCATTGCCTCGTTATAGTGTCGACCCGACTCCCTAATCTTTGTCTTGAGGAAGTCTTGGGAAAGATATTCGGCCAAGGCGAAGATGCAGCCTGCGCCAAACACGGAGCAGAGTATATTTATCTTCGTGCCCCATACGCACCAATGCTAGAGCTATCTGGCAGCAACATGGATGTTGATGGACGAGTTTTGGCCGACAAGTGGCTCTAGGAAAGTTTGTATGTCCTTAAGCATAATAAGGCCCATTCGGCGACCAGTGCTCCCTAGCCTAACGAGCTGCATAATATCGTAGTATAGCAGCATATAGAATAGCCATCGCACATGGTCGCTCTCCATCTCCCCCTTAAGGGTCATGGTGTAATAGTAGCATGCAATAAATGCATCTCTAGATTGGGCCCCAGACCAAGCACCTATGCTATGCCGCATTCCTTCACGATTAAGGAAAGGTTGCGGATCTATACCGTGCTTGCCCACGTACTCGTAAACCTCTAGTGGGATAGTAAGTAAGGTAAGCCGCAGAAATCGGGCAAACGGACTTCGTGGACCATCGTTCCGGCCTCCGCCAGACTTTCTAACCCTGTTCTGAGAGCCCCCAGCTCTACGCAGTGAGCTCTTCTTTCCGTTGAAGTGAACATCGAGTCGCCGTAGTCCATCTTTCCCTTCCTCGCTTAAACCCTTAACGGGCTAGTCGAGCGCTGCTTCTAGTATCTCTGGATCTCCTAAGAGGCGGAAAAGGGTACGATGATTCTTGGTCCTAGCCATAGTCCTGTGGTTTAGCACCTAGACGGTACACTAGATAATCCTATCCGTAATTAACGTTTTTTCTTAGGAACTTTTTTAGACTTCTTTTATATTCTTAATTTCTTACCTGAAAGAAAGCTAGGATACTACAATGACAGACAGGGCGTTATCTACACTGGCTGTGTGAGACACCGCCATTATGGATTAAGCGGCGTCCGAGAGAACCGCTCCTGGAACTGAGTAGATATGGTTCCAGTCTAGAAATGACGCTTCTAATCTATTCTCTTCCGGACAAACATCTTGCTCTAAATAATTACAATTTAGATGACCGATATAACCAGGATCGCCGGTCTAGAGTTAATCCTCCCACCTTTTGTAACCGCCGCCAACGCCATCCCACTATAAGTCCTTTCAACTACACGCTTACTATGGCCCATCTCTTCGACAATTCTTACTAGTGGCCTCATGCCCTCGAAGACTACGCGATGGAACTCATATTGGGCTTGATATTATACTGTATAGGGGTTTAGTTCTTTAACGTCATCTTCGTCTTTATTCTATAAGAGACTGATTAGCTGCATGGCAATGCGGCTGAGACATTCCAAGTGTGCAATACGTACATAATCATCTTTCTGCCTCTACTTCTCTTGGCGTGCATGGTAGTGTAAAGGTGGCGATGAGACTAAAGGATAAAAGGATAAATTAGTCGGCGTTGTGCATTAATAGCAAAGCAGCAAGAAACGTTCGTTCTCGACACCGCGGGTAATTTAGAACCATTGTCTATGTGCCAGAGTAGTCCCTGCTGCAGTTAAGCGCTTCTTGTTCCAAGACACTCCCCCAACTCGGATCCGGAGCGACGCGGCTAGTCTCCCCGCGAATGAGATTTTGTAAATTATGTTTCAGTGCTATTCTGCAGATTTAGATTATCACAGTGTCCTACCCCTTATCTAACTTACTTCTTTGACTATTACAATCACTTTCGGGGAATCAGCTACAGAAAGCGTAAGCACCCGTCATCAGTACCCTGTCGAGGAGCAAGGCCCGCTAATCCTAATCGACCTCAGATTCGCGTTATTAGCCATTACTCTCTAATGCTTTTCACCTACATTCTTAAGACCTTTTTAGAGGCCTTGGCTTTCTACATACTCGTCACGGTTTTGGATATAGCAGTTTTGCTCGTTCTAGATCGATCAGAACTCCTAGAAAGTGAAGCTAGAGAAACGATCGTAATTTGGAACACCCACGTGATCATCGTCCTCCCTGCGTTACTTACCGTAATCTCAAGATGCATCCTAGCGGTAAAGAGGTAACTCATCTTCTTAGCTCTGGGGCTACAACGATAAGGACCGCACATTGAGATAAACCTTTTGCTAACCTAAGATTGCAGTATAAGAGCTCCATTACTGCAACCGCTTGTCGGTGGAGAATTTACGGATAGTTTGCAATTAGACATGATCGCAAATGCAAATAACTATGCCTCCGTTATTACGACATCTCCAATAGCGGCTCCAGTGGAGGCCAACCATCGACAGCCGCCCGCGTTACCCGAAAGCGAGCTCTACTGCGAACTGTGCGAGGCTTGGATTGCGGAGCTCCAACTGAAATATAAGGAGATTACCGAACTGGCAATTAATAAGGGAAGAACCGTGCGGAACCTCGATGATCGAACCGGAAGCCTAGAAGAAACTGTAAGAGAGAAACAGGCAAAGATTAATAAGCTGGAAGCTGGGAGGGAGCAAAAACGAGGCTTTTGTGATAGCAACGGTTCCAGCCGGGGTCTAGGCGACGGGAGTACAAAGAATAGGAACCTTAAAACCTAAGTGAGGCAGTACCGAACCGAGCTACAAACCTTAGAGGCGAATCTGAGAATGGCAAAGTCCCAGTACGAATTTGTCTCTCGGAATTTGGAAACAATAAAGAAGGATCACAGCTCCATTACTTAACAGTTATTCGAGAGAGATGTCACCATCGTAGCGCTTGGGGGGGAGATGCAGAGTAAAGACAAAGCAAAATCTCAATTGTCTGCAGAGCTGAACAGTGAGAGAAAAGAAGTGGCAAGACTGAAAGAATAATTGCAGAATAGTATTGCGACAAGCAAGGAGCCTATTGAGATTTGCAGAATGAGCGGGTTAAACACTCGGAGACGTCAGAGCAGCTACTTGCAAAGGAAAACGAGTGCGAAAGTACAAAAGCCTCTCCCACAGTAGCGGAAGAAAAGACTAGTCGCGCCATGGCTTCTCTCTTCGGCGTAAGGACTAATCGAATGCTAGTAATGGGCCAGATAATAGACGACGAGATCCCACCCGACGCTAAAGGTAGTAAAGCTAAGACCTATGGGAACGAAGGATACACTATTACCGTCGACAATATACATCGGATTACACTTGCAATGCGAACGCCCTTATCGTATTGAATAGCTAAACGTACTGTTTTAACTATGTCTTCAAGTAGAACGAAAAGAACAGCGATATCAATTTCGCTACTAGGTACCTAATTGACACCGTGTTGCTTGGCTATAACGCCTATATCATCGCCGATGGATATAGTGGCAGCGGAAAGTCATTAACTATATTCACCCGGGAAAATCCAATTGCAATTGAAGCTGGCCGTAGATTCTTTAGACATCCCGAGACTGTATCTCTTGCTGTTGGGTGCACAGAAATCTTTGGAGAGGAGAAAACGGCCATGCCATCGCCTGCGGAGGACTTTCTAGTCAGCACGGCTTAGAATTGAAAAATGCTGAATCTGGCCGGCGTAAAACACTGCCCTACTATGTCGTCTCAGATATAGAAGCCCTCGGTTGCCTTCTCGCCTATGCAAGTTCCTACCGAAAGAAAGGCAGAACCAGCTATAACATGAAGTCGTCGAGAAGCCACATAAAGATTGAAATAGCAGTACAGGGTATTAAGTAAAGAGCTGGAAGCGGAGGGGTGACTAGGCCACCACACCTTAACCTGGTTGACTTGGCTGGTGGCGAACTATTAGAAGGTTCTATTAACCCCAACAAAACGATCTTAATCAACTCGTCTAGATCTGCCCTTCATACACTGCTAAAGAGTTATCGATCATCTCCGTCTCGAAGATTGGTTCGAAATAATCGGAGTGGGGCAGGTAATACCCATTCTATCTTGTCGGCGCCTGCTAATGCTTCACAGCTCAGCGAATGCATACTCGGATGCTTACCCATGCCACTAAATCTACACCCCAGCGTCCTTCTCTTGACGCATATCAATATGCGCAATAGCATAAAAGCCATAAGACCAACGCTTGCGTTTGCAAGTAACATCCAAGAAGACACGGACGTTAGCAAGTAATAAGATTATTATTAAGGCATTGGGTGGTATCTACTCTGGTAATTATAGAACCCTGGGCAGTATTCAGGCTTAGTGGCAGTGAATTTATTATTAATGGTGTGTTTAGAGGTGTGAATATAATCGTGAGGTAGAAATAGCGGAGGTGGTTGTTCCATTCCGCACTAGGATAAAATATCAAGCTCGTCCACTGCATGCTCGCGCTCTTAGCCACCTTTCCACCCAGCAACATTCTATGTCGCTTGCGGTCTTGCCAACGGAGCAACCTATTAGTCTTTATGCTAGCGCAGTTTATGTAAGAACTATACACACATGCAGGGGCATAATCTACTGCTCCCGAGTAGATTAAAAATTCCAACTATAGTAAGGGCGTCCTCAGCATTAACATTAGTCGCTCGCCCGACACGAGTTGCGATTAAACTCCGACACGAGTTGCGGTTCAACTCTAACAAGATGGATGGCCACACGTGGTAGTGTAGGTAATCTAAGAGGGAAACGCGGGAGTAAGAGGAATGCTGGAAAAGCTAGTATACACTGTCCCGTGCCCACTCTAAATTTGCCTTCGAGCCCCTCCCCGGAAATCTATCCAACGTAGCTTGCTCTACATCTATATCTCGTGACTCTTATTCTACTATTGTTAATGAGCGTTATAATAGAAGTACATCTCCCCACTGCCCGAGGCCAGTTTTTTCGTCCGCTTGCAACGTCTCCCACCTTCACAAACGCCTGGACAGCGGATTGTATCCTAAGTTCGAGAGTCTTAACGATCATCTTCTAGAGAGCTAGTCGATGGCGGCGTTTCTTCTTTTAGTAGTGCACTCTCCTGTCCGCCCCCCTCTAGCAATCCAACCTCTTTTCTTTCTACTGCCGTCATCTCCGGTGGACTAGGATACCTCGGACCGAATAACATAAGCCTTGGGTACGCAGGAAAGAGCATTAGATGCATCCACTGCGTATTTCCAGCAGTAAGCGCTTTATGGCCTAGTCCCTGTGATGTATGCAGTAGATATGCGTAGCTAATAGTTGCAGCTCTATTAGTTATCGTCAAAACAATGCGTAATGCGGTGCTGTTGGAAGCGCTCTCAAGTAGGGATAAAACCCGACCCAATATTATTCGAATAATGGTTTTAGAAATTGCGTCTCCCCGTTTAATACAAATTAAGATGCGTTGGTGCACGTCATCTAGTAGATATGCGAGTATAGTTCCAGATATAACAACGTAGCGGACCACAGAGGTGTTTATTATAAAGATGAGAATCTGGATGCGATTCAGAAATATATAGCTACTTGAGGTGGGCGATAGATTCCTTTTTATATATTACCGCGAACAAGAATACTTTATAATAATAAGGATTTAAGTGGAACTTTACATAAAGACTAGAATATTCGGCAATTACTATAGGAAAACTAAAAGGTATTGATTATACTCTTGGTAAAAAGCATGCCCCTAAGTTACTATAACATGCGTTGCCTTTCCATTCACAGTGTTAGCTTCCTCCCCTCACTCATTAATCAGTACAACACTTAGCCATTTGCCAAGCCGCTGCTAAATCCCTCTCCTGCACCACTTTCCATCCGTTCGCGGAGGGGGGCGTGTTGTAAGCTAGACTAGTGCCGCCGGTCCTCCCACTACAAGCCGCTCCACCCTAGGGCGACGCCCCATATCTGCATCATAGGTAAAAGAATATGGGTTGCTGAATCCCCATAAATAGCAAAATGAGCTAACATCTAAACACACCCCCGCCAGACGATGCCATTGACGGGGTTCTTGCAGGGTTGTCCTGTGCCGGGGAAGTCGCCATAAAGAACAAGCTAGCTAAAGCCGCGCCTTAGCAGTTCCTATCGTTCTACTTCCTTTGCCGTTGTGCGCTCTATCCATTTCATAATATCATCGCCTCTAATTAATTCTTTTAAATCGTCTTTACTTGTGCCCCATACTTAATCCCGTAGTTAGTAACCTGGGCAGCAAATGGCCATCTTTTATAGACCGTTATCTAGAGATTAGCCTTACGCCTAATTACAAATGTTCTATGGGTGGCTTAGCGGCTAACATCTTATAGGGCTTGTACGGTGGAGCAGATATATTCAACCTGTAAAAGGATGTCTTGTAGGGCAACACTAAGTCGCAGGTGAGCTCGACTGTTTTTTAGGTGCCTATCCGTTCGGTTGAGTTCGCAAAGGACACGCTTCTCGAGGATAAGAATCAGGTGTTGCTCTTTGCGATTAGTTTCGTGTAAATAAGCGGAGATATTGGCAATATGTGACAGAACACTTCTATCGCGGTGGGTTTCCTGGCGGAAGTTGCGCTCGACTATATAAAGGGATGACGTAAAGTTCAAGTAGAGTAGTTAACTGTCACTTGGATTTGGGATTTTAGAGGATAAGGCCAGATAAGCTACTACTGCTAATACGATACCCCTAAGACCGCCAAGAAACCATCTAGCACGCCTGGAAGGCTACCGTCGCTCGTTTGAACCGCTCCGATGCCAAGGATACTGCCCCTGGTTCACGATGCCCCATTCTCTTACCAAGAAGTCCCCCAAGTTCTCCATAAACTTCCACGCTCTGCGTACTAGCTCCGGAAATTCAACTATTGCTGTCGGTTAGTTGAGGGTGTGGATTGCTTCGATGATAAAATATCTATCTGTAGGCACTGCTCGGTTTACATTTCCGCTAAGCGGTTCTGCTGGGTCTCACTTCCAGGAGACAGGAGGTCTTACTCTCATTCAACAGTATATTCGAGCGCACTAAAAGGTTCGGGCAATGCTCATAGTTAATGAAACAGTCTTTGTTATAAAAGATAATTATAACACGGCTAACAAGGCTATAGAACGATTGGAATAGCTAGATTAGAATAACCTAAATCGGGATCAGCTGTCTCAACCTTAGCTTTCAACATCTACAAGGCAATGTTTTAGTAATGCAGTGCGAAGCCCAGCCATAGATTGCTATTACCTTTTATTGCAGAGATTTCAGATAGTTTTAAATAGACACGGTTTGAACAAGACTATTAGTGTTATTTTTTAGCGTTATCCGTATATCTACGGGACTACATAGCGCTCTACAACCTCGCCTCTTTTATTTGCTGTCCTCAACATTTATTTTAGCTTGCATTTGTTCAATCTCCGTAGACATCTCCAACGCGTTCGACATCATATTCATCCCTCCGCTCGGGAATTTTTCAATCCCTTACTCCAACACAAACTCTTTTATTACTTCCCCAAGTTCCAAATGTCCTCGTTTATATATACTATTACGTTGTGTATATTTATGGCGGTAGTATATGCGCACTATTATAATATTATCCAACCTTGTATAGATGACTCCTGGGCCTCTATAGAGCTGCATATCCGCACGATGTACTCGTACGCTTGGTTAAGCGTAAGGGTCGTGACCATAGATCCGCTTTTTAAAGCCAGTCTAGTTAGATTAGCTCCTGTTACACTATAGAGCAAATCGATTAACATGCGCACTATAGATCTTTAAGGGCATCCTCATCTCACTAAGCGATGCCCTCCCGGACCCGATTTGCATACAGCTCCGAACGACCGGCACGCATGCATGGGACGCAATCCTGGCATTTGCAGAGGCAATTACACGTTCTTAGTCGGTTAATCGAAGTCTTCTCGTTCTAATATTGACTTTTGAAGATCTTCTTGCGTTGCTAGTCGGCGAAAATGTGGCAGCTGGCTTTCTTATGCCCGTTAGGTTACTACTGTTTGCTATCGCCCATCGAGTCTATAAATTCGAGGCATGGATGGCTGTGGAGGTTACCCATTTGTTGGATTAACTGCTTCGTCTTATTGTAAGTTTACCTGGGCACGGTGTCTGTTATGCAAACGATTATGTTAACTTATTCTTCCTTTTAATAGGGACTTAAGTAAGTGTTAATGCTACCTCGGCGCGTACTTAAGAAAACTGGAAGGGGCTCTCTGCGGGATGTTTGTGCTTTGGACGGTCCGCGTGGATATCTTCTTTCTACTTCCAATTAAACTAGAGTAATATGTATAGCTGTTTTCGCACTAGGATCTAAATAAACTCTTTTGTTTCTTTCAACTTGTAGCTCTATACTTCTAGTCTAATATATGTTTTCCTCCTGCTCTCTCTAAAAAAGTTCAGTTAAGAAACATCTGTCTCATCGACCGCTTGCAAGTTTGAACACAATAGACATTATAGAGAGGCCTTCTTATCCATGGAGTGCAGAAAACAGATATACTACGACGCCGAGGATAAGTGTAAAAGTGTTCCCACCTTCAAAGACATTGTGTGCAGAGGCTAACATGAAAGACGTTGTGGAAGACGATGGAGTACAAGATGCCAACACAATCCGAGACCAACCGATAGACGGATCCCTTGACGAAAATGCACCATCCACCGTCAACAACATCATCCTAAGCCAGAGTGCCCCCTCGCCGTCCCCTCCTATAAGGCCATGGTCATTTCATACGGCCCCCCGCCCATCTTTAATGTCTGCGCCGGCTCCGACGCCTCCGACGCAATACCGTGTAAACCTTAGGAAAGCCTAAAAGGCGCGCGAGAAGGAAGCACAAGAGACGCTCGAGATAAAAAAGATAGTGGTAGCTCGGATAATGCACAATATGGAGAAGGTGAAGCAAGTCTCGGAGTATAACGCAGACGGGCTAAAGTCGGCCAAAAGGAAGCAGACTGGGTCTTCAGTACTGGGAGTAGTGGCAAAAAAGATCCGCGGAAAGAGTTTTAACGCGAACAATACTGCGTTTCTAAGGAGAGGCCTCCCGGACACTACGGGTCGAAACGAGAGGATAAAGAAGAAGAAAATGGCCAAGGAGAGGGCGATAATGGAGAAAGAAGCAGCGGGGCTTCTAGCAAGGACGGAAAGGGAGGCTATAGCGAGCCAGCAGGAAAAGGAGGAGTTGTCCAATAATCTGCTTGGATAGGTTCAGTGGGCCCTGTATAGGGTATAGTGCTCAGCAGGCGGAGGGGTTACTCGCTGGGTCTCATTTCTTTAATATGCATGCGTACTTGGCTTTCGCTAAAGGTTTAGGTTTTAGCTTAATAATGGCTTCAGATTGTTAAATACACACAATAGGACCAAAATTTACACAACATTTCCAACTACTTGCCACCATCTAGAGTGCCCAATCTGTACCGTTCAGCGTCAAATGTAATGCCCTGTTGGCGCGTTGCAATTAGGGGTGAAGATTTATAGGGGTAAGTCGAGGAAAAAGTCGCCAGATGAAGATGGGGTGTCCGGGACAAGTATTTATTGGGTGTCCGGGACGAGTATTTATTAGAGTATAAAGAGTCGGCGGAGGAGGCAATAATAAGTTGTCCGATAATACAGAAGCGACATTCTAAACTATTAGAAGACGGCAAGGTTTTAGGGGGTTTGCGTTCGCTAGTAATGATATTATAACGACACTATTGGGAGCAATTATAGAGAAATTAAATATGTACCTCTTAGACTCTATTATTTAGTAGTTTCTTAAACCCCTCATTCCAATCCTCAACGAACCTGCCTAGTGCGCTAGCCTTCTCAACGCCTAAACAAGTGCAAAGTATTTTATCAGCGCCCAAAAGAAAGAGGTGCACCTTCCCTGCCAGAGTATTACTCGCTGCGTGGAGTGTGTTTGCGTCTGCGCGAAGTTTCTCATTCTCTGTCTGGAGGCGGTTGTTTTCCTAACAAAGTGGCTATCCTGAGTTAATGTCAGATTCGGTCCAATCTTTAGTTGGTGAGCTAAGCTTAAGAGACATAGTAGCTGGGTGTGGATCGCTTAGCGAGACAAATTATGGTGGATGGATTAATGCAAGTCGGAAGTGGCTAAGCTTACTTACTAATAAGAGTGATGAGGGACGTGCATATACCTAGGTAATGGATTACTGCCACCAGGTTTTCCAAAGCATACCTACCTCGAGAACACCGAAACAGTACCATGCCCAACTTCCGTCCCGAAAATAAGGCACTCGCACAGCAGCTTGGATCTGAGTGGACCAAGCGCCTCTTAGAGAAATAGCAACTAACTCCCCCACCCGCGAAAGAGCTTCCAGTTATCAATCGAGACGACAATCAACTGCGCCGTCATGCAGGCGAAATCCAAGACCTGAGCTCGCGGCGCTCATCGCTGCGACTACGGCGGGAACTAATAGCCTGAGACCGAGCTCTAGACGGGCGACAGACACTGTTACTGGAGCAGGAAGAAATAGAAGACGCCCCACAATCTACAAGGGGCTTGCCAGGGATTGTATTAGTCTTGGCACTACTTGCTTTCTTAATCAGAGTATTCTTCTCTTCCAGCTCTCCTTTATTAAGCCCGGCCGGGCAACAGTCCAAAGTGTACTGGATGTGCTCCAATATTACAGCTTTACTCAGCGCCCTTAATACCACCATCGTCGGAGTAGACGCTTATTAGCGACTTGCCCACGCAATTGTGCTCACTAATGGTATCTCCGCGCATTAAGTGCGCCTCGCTTTGCACAATCGACGAAGCCTTCTCTCTTCTATTAAGAAGATTCAGCAAAACCTACAAGATTGCGGCGTAATTGAACACCTCGCCGCTATCCTTAAAGACACGGAACTTCGCGCTAAGAGATTTCGTTCTAATCTTACTACAATCATCTCAGATATTTGTAATACCACTGCAGCGTTTCAAGAGCTCTACAACCAGATAAATAACGATTACAACCGCTTCAAGAAAAGCGAAGATTCCTTGTTTAAGCTCCAACGCAAGAGAGACCGTAAAGAGAAACTTTCCGCTTACGCAGCAACTCATTGAGATTCTATACTACAGTGTATGCAGATTCTTAAAAAAGGTTATAAGTACTATAGAGGTAGAACTTATTAATGTAACTTTTTCCGCGATTAGGTGGGCAACTTAAGCAGGGCTGCCGTAACTACCTAGGTGACCCGGTAATTAAAGTGATTAACGGTTTCGTGAATTACTTTTTAATAAATTGGCTATTTGGAAAAGGTCCAACTAATTAATATTAAGTCCTATAATATTAAAGTGGGTAATTAATTAATAGTATAAAGGTATATAGGTTTAGTATTATAGTTTAGCTTAGAGGTCCGCAATTCTTAGTCTCTAATTAGTTTACTAACTAACTAGCCTATAACTATATACTTACTATATTTTATATACTTACTATAATCTATATACTTACTATAGACTATATACTTACTGTTTTCTATAGCCTTTCTATTTTACTTAGCTATATAATTAGTAAAATATAGAGTTTTTATAATAGCTCTCATATAATAGTATAACTACTATTCTTCTTATTACTGCTATCGCCCCTATACTTATCGCCGCCATTATACCTCCTGCCGCACGCGGCTATTATACTTAACGTCCTTAGCACCGTAATATATACCGTGCTTATTCTTATCCTCCTATTGCCGCCGCTAATAAATATACTATTCTATCCCGTTCTCTATGCCCTCCTACTAATGCGCCTATAGATAAAAACGCTACCCTTTAATATATAGAGGCGGTATAGTAGAAAGCTATATAACTAGATAAGAATATAATATATAATAGAATTAACTAGACTCGCCTTACTAGCTTTTATTAGCCTATATAAACTACTTTTACGCGCTATACTAAGTTATAGTTTTATAGCTACAATATCTATAAAGAGGTAAATAGAAAGAGATACTAGTACTATAAAATCTACTATTAGTAAAGGGCTTATAACTGCTATATCTATAGTAATAGAGGAATAGATAACTATAGAAGCTATCTTACTAGAGAGTATAGAATATTTATTAGCTAGCAGGCGCAGGAAGGTTCTAAGAAGCTTTTAGTAATAGAATAGCTTAAGCTAAGTATATTATAACTAGCCGGCTAAAGGATAATTAATACTATTATCCGTGGCTTTTAACTAGACTGTTTTTTCTAGCTTCTTATTTAATAGCTAGTACACGCAAAGATGCTATTCCTAGCTATTAAGAATACCTACTTCCGTGCCCTTCTTATCTACCTTAATAATGCCGCAGCAGTAGGCGACCATCTAATAGGTCGTACTTCTATCTATACTATAGAAATGTTAGAATTTAATCGCTATTTAAAAACGGTTAAGAATCTACTTAATACAGCGCCTAGAAAACTACACTTCTTAATAGATATCTAGACGGCTCGCAATTAAAAAGTACTACTAGGCATTAATATCTACTTAATAGACACTATAGATATATACCGGTTAATAGTTCTAGCTTTACCCGAGCTACTAGTAGAGTATAGTAGCGTTAATATTAAGAACATTATTATATAGATTTTCTAGGTACGTATTTAGCCTTATAGATAGCCTTCCTATTTATATTTAGCCTTTCTATTTACTATATATTCTTTCTGCATGCTAACGTCTCTTATACCTAGCTCTTTAGAATCCGATCGGAGCAGGTTAGCTATATTATCGCTAATAACGCGACGAACCTTAATACCTTTCTACGCGAAATAGCATCTATTAGCATTAATAAATTTAAATAACGGCTACGTTACCTTAGCTATATTATTAACCTTGTAGTTAGCGCACTGTTTATAGGTAAATAGAAGGGAGAATTTATTAAGAACTACAACTATAACTTAATAGACAAGTAGATAGTAATAGAGCTATAGCTCTAGCGCTATATTAGTTTAATTATAAAGCTTCGCTATATTATAATATAGCTATTTAACGGCGAGTAGCGCATGCGACGCCTTACTATGCGGTAGATAGAAGCTAGTAAAAAGAAGAGCCTCTTACCTATAAAGCCGGTGGCTATAAAATAGAATATACTTAAAGTAATAATAGAGCGTGTAGTTAAAATCCGGGCATCTATTAATATAGTAGTAATAGAGAAAGTAATTAGTAGGCTATATACTCTCTATTTTCTATATACTTTCTATCTATATACTCGCTATCTATATACTCTCTATTTTCTATATACTTACTATCTATATACTCTCTATTTCCTATATACTTACTATCTATATACTCGCTATCTATATACTCGCTATATTCTATAGCCTATTATATTCTTTCTATTTCCTATATCCTTTTATAGCTCTATACTAATCTATAAAAAATAAAATAGAACACGTACTAGACTACTATTACCTAAAATAGTACATAATAAGCACCTGTAAGGCGACGCACTAAACTAAAGATTATTAACTAGTACCTCTTAAATAATAATTAGATTATAGGTATATAATACCCAGAGCTTCTAATACCTATTTAAACTAGCTATAAAGCACTTTAAAAGTTAAATCTATAAAAGAAGAGGTAGTTCTATATAGAAGGTGTTGCCTATATTTAAACGCCTATTAGCTTATCTTAAAAAGAGTAAGATTACGTATACTATGTACCCGGAAACGCACTTTAAAATAGTATTAACCTAGGTATATATATTATGCAGCCTTCCTATTTTATATACTATTAGCTAATAAGTAATAATAGCCTAGATAAAGCTTAATAAATACTACTGCATTACTAACCGCTTACTAGTATATATTACTGCTATTATTCTTTATCCTACGCACAAGTAGGTATAGGTAGAGAAGAGGTGGCCGGTAGACTAGATTAGGCCTGCCTAAAAGAAGTGACTATAGCTATAGAACTTAAAATACAGAAATATAGTAATAATTAAAGCTAATCCTCTACTACTACTAGAGCTGTTAGCTATTAATAATAAGAAACAGCTTAGTACTAGCTTTATAAGTAGCTTTATAAGCGGCACTATAACAGCTTTAGCCTTAGTATTAGCCTTAATACTAGGCACGCTAGGTGCTATTATAGGCCGCGATGATAAATATATATAGTAGCTTGCTTGCGGAAACTATAATAATAATATCTAGGTAACTAACCTAGGAGAATACTACGTTTAGCTTAAAGGTAAATTCCACCGGTTAGCGTAGATAGCTCTTAATTATCTATCTATTCCTGCTATAAGTATATTTAATAAATAAGACTTTAACTAAATAGGCCTACTCTAGAACCCGAGAAAATCCGCGCTGTATATAAATGTTATTAGTGCTTATATATTACTCTTATTATAGAATAAGAAGGGGGTAATTAATATACTAGATATAGGTCTTATGCAAGGAAATTAGCTAAAGCAACGTTAAGCTAATATAATTAAGGAGCCTATTAGGAACGTTAATAGCGATATAGAGAAGAATGCGGATAAAGATAAGTAGCCTAAATACTATAGTCTTGCTAAGAATCTGCACTTTTACTTAATTAATTAATTAAGTACTTTAATAATTAATTAAGTACTTTGATAATTAATTAATTACTTTAATTAATTGCAACCTCTACTAAGTAAGGCGTTACTTTAATTAATATTGACTAGCCTAATTAATTAATTAAAGTAACGGTAGCCCTAAACTTAAGGTAAGAGGCCTATTTCTAGATATACGCAGGTACTTATAAGGTAGAAAACCTAAGCGCCTTCTCTACTAGTATTTCTTACTCTATTCTTTTTACCTAACTAAGCATATTAATATATAAGCTATGAGGCCGGGCAGCTAGTTTTACTACAGCGCCATAAAAGAGTGTAATTAAGAAGCAATCTTACTTTCTAATACTAGTTACTTATACCCTTATAAGCTAATATCACCCGCAAGGCCTAACAATCTAAGCTAATAGTAGTTGCCGAGCACCTAAGATAGCAACCGCCGCATGTATTAGTATCTAATAATAACGCGTTCTATAGGTAGTTTATAGACTTTACGCTATACTTATTAATACCCAGTACTCCGGCGGCCTATAGATAATAAGTATAAAAGGTAGCTTACGGGTAGAATATATAATAAGAATATATTAGTAGAGAACCTAATAGAGTATTAGACTGTAAAGATGAAAGGCTATTAAATCTCTCGGTTAGCACGTAAAGCTCTTAACCTAATGTTTATCCCTGCTATAAGTATATCTAATAAACAAGACTTTAATTAAACTAGCTTATTCTAGAACCCGAGGAGGTCCGCCCTGCACGCAAATATTGTCGGGGCTTAAATTACATTAACCCTAGAGGATAGAGAGGCGTAAATAATATAATAGACGGACTTATATAGAAATAGCAGAAGTAATATTAAGAGCTAAGGATAAGACTATAGATAAGATGAATAAGCTTATAGAGAATCTTATAGAGAAAGAGAAGCGCATAGAGAAGCTAGAGAAGGATTCTAATAATAATTAATATAATAGCTAAGTAATGTAACCTTAATACTAACCGTGTACTAAGGCAAGTCTTTAATCTATTAAACTAATTAATTAACTTAATCGACCTTTAATTAATCTACTTAATCATAGCCTCTAATAACTAAGCTGTTAATTTAATTAATCTTAAGGGACCTAATTAATCGCTCTATAATATGCTTGCCCGCACTTATTCTTAGATACCTGTAAGTTACTCTATAGAAGGCTTACTGTTTATCTACTAATTACCGCTTAATTATAATTAAAACACAATGAAACTCAGTTTAGTAATCTTTTAGTTTCTTATTACTTAGGTAGTATCTACTTATTAGTACGCTATATAGGGAATTATAAGTACTAGATATATTTAAATTTAGTCCCTAGTATACTATAGATATATTTAAACGCGATTACGGTGGGCTAATTCTATCTAGATATACTCTAGATATAGATAACTCTACTTAATAGAGAAGCCTAAAAGCTAGGGTAGTGGATAGACTAGTAGATAATTACACTCTCTAGAATAGGTATAGAATATATCTAACATAGAATAAGACTGCAGTTAAGGAAAGATATTAAAGAATATAATTAATTCCTTAGCAGGGAGTTGCAGTAGAGTTAGAGGAGAAAAAGGTATTTTAGAAATAAATCTAGACACGTCTAGGGTACGTGCCCTGGCGAAAGAAGAGTATTACTAGTTGTAGAATAGGGTTAGAAATAAATTAATGCCTATATTAAATATAAACTTTAAGCTAGATCTAGGCTCGCCTCTAAATATACTTAATTCTATATTGCGGTTAAATAAGCTATAAGAAGTATAGTTAGATCTATAGTCTAAAAGTAAATAAGTATAAAAGAATTT
>MU004201.1:286968-340833 GCA_010093605.1 Lophium mytilinum | reverse complement strand
CCTCTTACTATTACTTAAACTTCTTCATTCCTATAATAACCTTAGTTAGTGTAGCAGTAGAGGGCGGAATAGTTATAAGAGTAAGAATTACATTTACTAAAGGGGAGAGAGAGTAGAAGAGAATAACCTTAATTATATTATATTAAAGATAAGGCCGTGGCCGTTATACTACCTAGGGTAAACTTTATAAGATAAAGAGATATTAGATAATAAGCTCTCTTCTCTATAACTAAGAAAGGCCCTAAATACTTATTACGTGCTACCTATATACCTGCACTTATCTACCTTACTAAATGCCTCCCTATCTAGAAGTTATCCCGTGTTAGAGCTTAGGGTTAGAACATCGGAATTATTAAATTAAATAGTATTAATATTAATAAAGGGGACTAATAATCCTACACTAGGTTTTTCCTCTATGTATACCTGTTTTCTCCTCTATATACACCCATTTATATCTAATCTTCTAATTGGTCTAGAGAGGCCCTATAAGGCCTCTAATTCGCTCGCTTAGGTTTACTACTAATTCTAAATACTCTCTCTAAGTGCGGCGTAGCTATAAGCAATTATAATCTTATTCTTAATCTCTTCCTCTATAATACACCTCTTACTATAGCCCTCCAGCCGCCCCCTTAGCTAGCTCCTTAGCCTTAGGCAGCGCTAGCGCTGCTTTCTTATAAGGAGCTCTAATATTAGATAGTAATATATAAATAGTATATAGAGGCGTTAATAGATTAGAATAGCTAGGGGGGTGCAGGGGCGATGTAGGGGGGCTAGGTTTAATGCGGAGAGGCCGTAATAAGGTAAGAATTTAACTGTTTTAGCATGCTTATAGGCACGCAGGCACGTAGATAGTAATATAATAGCCTATATACTATAGGAAACAGGGAGTATATATAGTATAACGGGTATACTATACAGCCTTACTATAACTATATAGCCTTACTATAAATACAGCCTTATATATAGCCTTGCGCACGGCCTATATATATAGTCTTATCTATAGCCTTACGCGCGACTAAGTATAGTCTATTAAAAATAGTAAGAATGCATAATAAAATAGGAAGGCTATACAGCCTTACTATAAAGCGCCGGAGCAGTATTCCAAGCCCTCTAAGCTAATTAGAAGATTAGACGTAAGTAGGTATATATAGAGGAATTACACGGTATATATAGAGGAAAAACCCGGTATAGAATTATTAGTGCCCTTAATATAAGATAAATATAAGAGAGAAAGAGGTTTCTAGGACGGACGTTATAAGAACCTAAAATACAGAGCAATATTTACCTATTCCGTAGAGCCTCTATTACGTAACCTCTAGTTACGTGTTATGCGCAATTATATAGCTATAACACATCTTCTCCCTCTAAAGAAGCCCCCTAATTTAAAGCTTTTATAACAGAGAGTTATTTCTATGCTAGAGTATCTATAACTAGTTTAATATTTATTAAATAAAGTACTTTATCGTGTTACAGCCGTAAGTAAATAAAGGAAATAAATTAATTTCTAGAGGATTGCTTATTCTTCCTATTTTTATGCAGCCTTACTGTTTTAGTGCAGTAGTATAGACATGTATAGTATTACTATGCGTAGTATTACTATGCGCAGTATTACTATAAGTAGCCTTATTTATCTAGACTAGAACCGGGTATAATAGGGCTATAAGGAGCTATATAGCCTTTATAGCTGCTAGCCTACTACTAGGTGCTTATAATAATCTATGCTATTATATTATATTTAATCATTATGCATGTCTACATTTAGGCCTTCTTAATAAATCAATTTAACTGCTAGTCTAGTAAGCTTCTGCAGCATTAGTTATACGGAGGTCTATAGCGGCAAGGATATTAGCTAAGATTAGTTTCTAGTCTAATAGTAGTATAAATAACATGTAAGGTTCTAGCTTCTTAGGATAGTAATAGTAGAAGTCTACTATAAAATATAGACAACTGTTAGCGTAATTATAGTTATTATATTAGGATTTATTATACTATCTAATAAACCTAATTTTATACTAGAGTATGCCCCTTTTACCTTTAGTGGGGTTAAGTTATCTTCTATTAAGATAGTAGTTAATAACCTTCTTAGCGTTATCTTTCTAATATATTAGCGTTATCTATATAGGTAGAGGCTTAGGATTATACTATTCTTCTATAGGGACCGCGTTAGCCGGGTAGAGTTACTAAGGATAGAAGATAGGGTGCAGGTTTTCTATACCCTTAGGTAGCTTAAGCTTATATGCACTGCCGTTTTTATAGCTTTCTAGAACCTTAAAGGGGCCTAGCTTCTTAAAGTTAAGTTTCTTATTTAGGCAGTTTATTTTATCTATTAAGTCTAACTTAATCGCCTAGGTAGTATATCTAAGCTAGTTATTATCCGGCGTTAGCGTATTTCTTTTACTTAGCCTAAGCTTAAATAATTTCCGTGTAGAGGAACGCGTATAGCTTATCTAGCTTATTAACAAGCTTATCCGCTAGCTTAGTAGAATGAATTATAGATGCAGTTGCGTCTTCTAGCAATTGCGTAGCTAGTTTAGTGCCCGCGCTGGGAATATAACCTTTAGTAGCTGTAAAAGGCGCTACTCTAGTAGAGGCATTCTTTAATAAGTTAACTTTAAACTTAGTAATAGTAAGGAAGTTATACTAGTTATTCTACTAGTAGTAATTATATGCTCTAAAGTACTATTTAAAGCCTATATTAGTAATTTCCGTCTATCTATCTAGTTTAGAGTAGAAAGAGGTAGAAAGCTTTAGCTTTATTCTAATGCATTTACATAGGCGAAACTAAAAGATTAAGATAAATTATATTTCTCTATTAGAAATAATAGACTATAAATACCCTTTAATGCGCTATATCTATTTAAGAAAGGCTTAGGCTACTTCCTTAGTGTATGTAGTAACTATAGAGATAAACTTACGCATCTTAGAGAGCCTATTAATAACTACTATAAGATATTAGTAATCCCGTCTAAATTATAAGTATTTAGGCAGAGGACTAATAAAATCTACTATTAAATTAGTCTAGTATCGCTTAGGGATAGGGAGTAGCTTAAGAAAGCCTTGCTTTACTTCTTATGCGTGCTTAATATAATTACACGGCTAATAGGCCTTAATATAACGGTTAATATTATAGGTTATCTATAGCTAGAAGTAATATATTAAAACGCGGTTATAGGTGGACGTAGTTCTACTATATCTAGCGCGTTGAGGTTTCTAAAGGGTCTTAATAATAGCTAACTAGAGTTTCTTCTTAGTAGAAATATATAGGCGGTCTTTTTAAATAAAGATAAGGCTATTATAATTATATAATTATAGAGCTTAAGCTTAACGCCGTAATTTTTAACTATATTAGTAGGCAGGCGGCGTAGCTTAGCTCCAATAGCGTCTTTAATAGCGTTAGCAATAATAATATTAGTAAGGGCTTCTTATATATAATCTATAATATCTTAATCTATAGCACCTTTAGTAGGGTTATTCTATAACTCCTTCTACCTACTTAGTAGCTCTAGTAGCTTCTTATTAGGGTTATTCTTAGACTCCTCCTAATTAAGTTCCACTTTAATAAGGTTGTATATTATTGCTGCAAGGAAGGCTATATTATAGGTAACACCGTTAGTTATAATATAGGCTAGTTTAATAGTATAGCGCATTTCTAGTTTAAGGTTATAGTCTTTTAAAATAGTTTACTACTAGATTTTATAGCGCTTATTATCTTAACCTAGTATATTGCCTAGGTGCCTTATTAGTAAATTAGCTTTAGTATTATCCTTGCCTGGCCTATAAGTAATGTAGAAATTAAACTTAGAGAAACTTAGCCTATCTAGCTTATTTCTAAGCAAGCTGCTTAGTTTCTATAAAGTATTATAATATCTAGTAGTTAGAGAGCACCTTAATTAGGTTACTATAGCTTTAACTAGTAAGTTCTATACGCTATCTTTTAAAGGCGCGGATAATTATAAGGAGTTTTTTATTATAGATCTAGTAATTAAGTTATATAGCGCTTATCTAATATAATATAAATATAATAGGGCGGAGAACGCTATTAGCCTATATTTATAATAAAATAGCAGCTGTAACAGTATTAGATGTATTATATTCTACCTACATCTCTAGATCTAGATTAAAGTGGGCCATCTAAGGGGCGTTAATAAACGCCTGTTTTATTTATATTTAAAGAAGAAATTCTCTTAGCTATCTTTCTACTATAGGAAAGTAAACTATTTACGGACTTCTGCCTTAGTCAGTTATATAAGGGGTCCTGTAATATCTAAATAGGCGATAATAAATTACTTATAGAAGTTGTAAAAGCCTAAGAATACTTTTACGTCCTGTAAGTTTTATAGTTAGGGCTAATTAATAACGGTCTCTACCTTAGGCAGGTCCATTTTAAGGCTGTCGACGCTAATAATAATACCTAGGTACTTAACTTCTTACTTATAAAATTTATATTTAGTAATATTAAGGAAGAGGCCAGCTTTATAAAGTTATTAAAAGACTTTCTTAACGTGGCCGACATACTCTTTAAGTATATTACTATAAATAAGGATATTATTAAGGTACGCTATAAAGAAATTATCTAAGTACTCTAGGAGGATATTATTAATAAAGGCTTAGAATGTTGCTAGAGTATTGTATAAGCTAAAAGATAGGATAGTAAATTTAAATAAACTGTATCTTATAAGAAACGCTATATACTTTTTATTACCTTTTTATATCTAGATAGCGTGAAAGGCAGTAATAACATCGAACTTTATATATTATTGGGCGTGTTTTAATAAGGCTAGAGTATCCTTTATTGCTAGAGGGACATTCCGGGCCTTAATTGTAACAGCGTTAAGGCCCCAATAATTAACGCAGATGCGTAGACCTCCGCCTAGCTTATGGAAAATAATAACTAGGGCTATATATTAACTATTACTTTTCTAAATATAGCCCTTACTATATATCTTATTAATAAATGTTTTAATAACTAGTATCTTATTTCTTAAGAGCCTGTAGACGTTAAATGCCGGTGCTTTAGATTCTAGCTTAATATTAATTTAGTAGTTAATATTAGTGCCGTCTTTTGCTTTATAATAGGATAGAAGCTTATTAGCTTTCTTTAGGTCTTATATATTAAGGAAGCTATAATATTCTATAGATACTAATACTTTAAGTTTATTACAGCTTATTAGCTTGCGTTCTATCTTCTTAAAGAATTTCCGTTAGTTATCTTTTAACATTGCGTAGAGACTAATAGCTGCTAGGTTATTAGTAAAATTAGCTAGACCTAAGACAACATTGCTAGATTTATACGGGCGTCTATTAGTGCGCGCCTAAGCTTTAGCTTTCTTATAAGCTAGCGCTAGCTTAAAGTAATTAGGCTATATATAAATAGTATAAGAACTTATAGGCTATATAGAGAAAGGTAAGATTTTAATTACTATACTATAGAAGTTATAAGATAAAGAGAGAAAAGAGACGTAAGTGCAGCAGCTAGAAGTACGCTGCTATATGCGTGCTAACGCGCTAGCGTGCTAAGAGGCGTAAGGGCATGTAACCTATATGCCCGTCCCGCAATAAATAAAGAAAAAGGCCTTATAAGGCCTAAAACTACCCTTCTTCCCTTTAAGTCTAAGCTCCTGTAAGGAGTAGCTAAAGAAAGAAGGTTATAAACTAAATTAACTATATAAGTGTTCCTCTAGCTTAATCTAGCTAGCTATATACTACTAATACTATTAAAATTATTTTAATCCTCCTTCCAGGGTATCTAACCGGGTGGTGTCACGGTGTAATATAGAATTGTAATAGAAAACTAATTGTATTAAGTATACAACAAATTAGCTACAAGAAGAGAGAGTAGGGCGCGGAGCGTCGGCCGAGAGGTAGGCGAGGCTGGCGCTAAGCGAGGTTAGGTAACGGTGGCATATAATAGAAGCCACGTAACGCTGTTACCTATAATAGGAAAGTATTATAATAAGGGTCGCGTTACAGCTATAATACTCCCCCCCTCTAAAAAGAAAGCTATATATATATAGCCTTCCTATTCTAGCATATATACTTACTATAGAGTAGTCCTTTCTATCTTGCAATTATATAAACGGCCTATTATTCTTCCGGGTTATAGTAGGTGCTTACTAAGCCTTAGATATAAGGTTAGTAATATAGTTAATCTTACATGCGTTACTAAGCTTCGTTGCGCAGTCCACGCGGTGCGGCGTTGTTTAATATAGTCGACAATAGCTTAGCCGACCGGTACTAGTTGGGTTAGCAAGGCAGGGAACGGGCGTTATCTGTAGAGCGTTGTCATAATTAGGGCGAGTAGCGGCTCCTAATATTTAGGTTTCTAGAAGGACTTATAAGGTCCTTTTATATTTAGGTAGATGTAGTAATAGTCTATAATAATATTATAGTAGTTAGTAACACTAGTATAGAACTTCTATTAAGAATTAGCGTTCCATTTAGGGTAACTAGTATAGAGAATCTTATACTAAAGTAGGCCTTTTTATTTAGTGGCTAGGTTAAGCATAGCTTTATTAATACGTAAGTTAATAGTCTTATTAATATTCTATTGCTCGTAGCCTTCTTTATTAATCTTAACGGGTCTAGGTTCCTCCTGGATTTATCCTTTTAATAGCTTATGCGTAATGCGGTAGAGTAGCTATAGGTGGAAGATATTAAACACTCCCTTTATAGTGCGTGGGAGATCTAATTAGTAAGCGGCGTTATTAATAACCTTAGTAACTTTAAAGGGACTAAGCTATTTATGGTCTAGTAATTTATTTAGGCGGTAAGTCTTAATATTGCGCGCGTCCAATATAACTTAGTTACCAACTTTAAACTCTGTAGCTAGTTTCCGCTTGCGGTTAGCAAACTCTATCTATCTAGCTTGTACCCAAATTAATTTATTATAGAGGAACAGGCGGAGGTTATTTAGTCGCTTAGCGAGCGCATTAGCCTTCTCTCTAAGGGGCTTCTATAGTCCTTTAGCTATAGAGTTATCTACTAGTTTAAGACCGGAGCGCGGATTATATCCTTTTATTGCAATGAAAGGATAAACTTCCTCTTCTTTAAGAATTAATTAACAACAACTATAATATATTTAAGCTTGCGCCCCTATTATTTATAGATTGGCAAGGGGGTAATAAAGTTAATAGAAATGTAATACTAATATTAATCTAGAATAGGCAGAGGACGGAGTAGTCCTTATTTACCTTCTTAAGAGTGTTTAGATCTTTTATAAGCTAGGAAGGCGCCGATATACTAGTCTATGGAGGACGTTATTTAAGGCTAGTAATAGTGTTTACAGAGTCGTGCGTAGATTAATATTATCCTAGCGTGTCTAGCGGGCTTAGGTTCTTGCATAGATTAGATAATATAAGTGCGCAGTTATTTAATATCTAGAACATAGAGCCGCTTATAGACGTAGAGGAGGTTATTAATAACTTTATAGTTACCTAGTTCTATTTATAGGTAGTAATCTCGGCAGAATTAGGTAGAAAGCCGTTATTAATTGCGGCGTTTAGCGTATTTAATAGCTTGTATAACGGGGTCGCCTTTAGAGTGCTTTTAGACCCTTTAAAGGATCTAGTTACCCGTAAGAACTATTTTCTTAGATGAATTATTTAGCTTATTATCTATAGGTAGTTTCTCGGTAGTAGAATTATATAGCTCATCTACTAGGGGTGTCTTATTCTTCTTAGGGCGTCCTTGTAGGCGAGCTAGGCTAGAGTCCTTTATCTTATCTAGCTTGGCTGTCGGTTAAGAAACTATAGGCGTAATCGTCTTCTTAGGGCGGCCTCTTATGCGCACGCGTAGTCTAGAATTATTTAGCTTATCTAAAACAGTAGGCGGAGAGCGCATGCGCGTAACTGCTAACTAAACGCCTTTATCGTCTAGGTAATTAAATTTACTAAAGTTGTATATTATCTATGCCAGTTTAACAGGAGTGCATTTAAGCGTGTTAGTTAGAATATACGCAAGCTTTACGGCGTAGTGCATTCCTGCTTTATAGTTAGCTAGCTTTAGCATAACTTATTCTTAGCATTTGTACCAATTATCGCCTAGGGCTAGTTTATTACCTAGTTATTAAGTTAGCAGGTTAGGTTTTTTATTCTACTTGCCTGGTTTATAGGTAATTTTAAAGTTAAACTCCGCAAGAAACTTGGCCTAGCGAGCTTATCGATAATTAAGGCCTTTAGAAGTTATAAACATTTATAGGTTCTTGTAATCTAAGATAATATTAACTAGGCTGTTACATTCCTATCCCTATCCGGCAAGTTCTAGTCTCTATTCTTTAAAGGCGAGGACTTTAGCTAGGAGTTCTTTATTATAGATGGCGTAATTAATCTATTATAGTATTATACATCGTAATATAAAGGCAACTAGGCGGAGCGTCCGGTTAGGCTAGACCTAAGATAGCACGGCTGCTATAGTATAATTAGACGAGTCGCATTTAACCCAGGTATCGTAGTTAGGGTTCTATAATGCAAGCTAGGCGGCTACGCGGAAATATTCTTTTACATTTTAAAAAGCCTTTGCTTCGTTACTATTATCTAGCTATAGAAACTTAAAGCCTTTTTATATAGTAGATATTAGTATTATTAGTAGAGCTATAAACGCGGAGTAGTTAGCAATAAAATAATAATAGAAATTGCAGAATCTAAGGAAGGCTTAGACGTTCTTAAGGTTTTATAGCGTTAGCTAGTCGAGTACGGTTTATACTTTAGCTAGGTCTATCTAAACGCCGTTAACGCCGACAAGCACCCCAAGATATTTAACTTTGTCGACGGCGAACTCGCATTTATAAATGTCAAGGAATAGGCCAGCATCGCGGAGCTTAGTAACAACCGTAAGGACGTGTACCTTATATTCTTCTAGCGTATTGCTATATATTAAGACGTTATCTATATATATAGTATAGAAATTATTAAGATATTCTTATAGGGTGTTATTAATATAGGCTTAGAAGGAACTAGGTGCATTATATAGACTAAACGGGAGTACTATAAATTTAAATAGCCCCTAGCGTGTTAGAAAGGCTGTTTTATATTCGTCGCCTTCTTTAATATAGAGGGCGTTAAACGCGCTAATTACGTTAAGTTTTGTATAATACTTAGCTTTAGCCAGCAGTATAAGAGTGTCTTTTACAAGTAGTAGTATATTACGGCTTTTAATGCTAATCTTATTAAGGCTATAGTAATTAATGCAAACATAGAGTCCTCCACCTAGTTTCTTAATAACTAGGGTTGGTGCAGCGTATAAGGAGGAGCTCGGGCGAATAAAACCTTTAGCGCGCATTTTATTAACGAAAGCTTTAATAATGGCGGCTTAATCTCTTAAAAGGCCGTAGACTTTCCGGGCAGGTGGCTTAGAATTAGGGAGGACGTTAATTGCGTAGTCTATTAGTTAATAAGGTGGAAGCTTATTAGCTCTACGGTGATCCTATGCATCTACTATATAGTGCACCTAATTAGGAAGTAACTCCTTAATTTCTTTATTAGTAATTAGAGGCCGATTTATTTTCTTAAAGAACTTCTAGTAATTAGAAGGGTTAATAGCGAATATATTAGCGGTAAAAGCGGCTATCTATGCGTTATTAAGGATATTATTAAGTTTAGCGAGGCCGCACAGGGCTGGATTCTTTTCCGGGGTGGATGTTTATAGAGGATAAGTTATAGGCTAAGGCTAATAGCGTTCGTAATCCTCTATTTATAGTTTTACCTAGTTATTATCCTAGAGTTAAACAATATAGTCCTCTTTGCCTTCGCGCTGGAGCTTTTAGCAGGCTGCTATTATGTCCTTTACCTTATCTAGTTCTAGGCTAAGTTTCCAATACTTGCTAAAGACTTCTTAAAGTGCGGTATTATATAAGCGCTTACCTACGCGGGTAATATCTCTATTCTTTCCGTCGCTCTATACGCGCCTTCATCTGTCGGTATAGAGGCAGTAATTATAGCAGAAGTCCTTATTAAAGTTAAGCGCGTGTTTACTCTATATAATATTTAGTTTGTGTTTCTTAAACTAAGGGGTGCCTAAGATAATATTATAGCCCTTAAGATTAGTAATATAACACTATATATTCTTAGTATAGGCACCTAAGAATAGCATAAGCTAGGCTTTATAAGTAATAAGCTTTATAGATATACTATTAGCTAGGCGCAGTAGGATAGAAGTAGCTAGGGGCAACGTTATTAGCTTGTTGGCTTTAGCGTAGGATTGTAAGACGAAGGCGAAGCAGGAGCAGCCTGTATCTTATAAGATAGTAGCTATTAGTTGTGCTAATAGGTATATAAATTCTACACTTGAAATTTAACTACTTGCCGTAAGTAATGTCTTAGGTTAAGTCAGTAGAGCATGCGGATAGCTAGATCTTATCTAGTTCCAGGGGTGGCCGTTCTAGTTCCTAGATACGGGCCGTAATAGTACTTAGAAAGAATTCTATATAGCTTTATCTATAACTATAGTTAGAGCCTATATAAAATCCTCCTAGTTGCTGCTACTATCTATATTACTAAGTACACTAGAGGATAATACTTTATTAGAGTAGGTAATAATAGTAAGATTCTCTCTATTACTATTAATAGAAATTAAGTTGTTAATATCTTCGTCCGCGTAATAAATCGCGGAGAGCTTAAGCTTAAGTCCACTCTCGGCTTTAGACAGGTACTTAGTTAGCTTACGCTTGGATAGAGGGGGGTTATTAGCGCAAGGGCGCTTAGGGTTATTAGCTTAGTAACCTTTCTTAATATAGTAGAAGCAGTATCCTTTAGTGCGCAGGACTAATATAACTAATAGGGGAAGGTAAATAGAGCGATTGCCTTAATCGCTCTTATCGTTGCAAGGAGTAGATAACTTTTATCTGTAGTTCTAGTTAGGGCGACAATCTTAGTAGTTATTCGGTCGGTTTAGTCGGTAATTACTTAAATAGTTGTTGCGGTAACTATTATAGAAGCCGGATAATTAAGAGGGCTAGGCAGTTGCATCTCGCTAAGCGTTATTCTAAAGGAAGGCTTTAGCGCGGAATACCGCGGCGATAAGCGTGGGCCAGTCTTAATAGCTGTTAGCGCTGCTAAACACTTAGCTACTAAGATCTAGACGTAGGAGTCGCTTAAGCCATCCTTTCTTAAAAGCGAAGAGCATCTAGTTCTTATTATTAATATTAGTTATCTCTTTAAAACGTAGCATGTACATGTCCTAAAATTTACAGCCTTTTATTTTTACCTTATTGCTATAGAGGATATTATCTATATGCGCGGGCTTATTAAAAATAGTAAAGTACGGGTCTATATATTTAAATATCTAGTCTAGAGTTTTAAAGTTCTTATTTAGCAAGGGCTTCTTAAACTAGATGTAGCTGCAGATAGTAGCTTCTGCGTAATTAACGCAGTATAACTTAATATATTCTATCTTGCTCTACTTATCTAGGTAGGCCAGGCCCTTATATTAGAAGATAGCGTAGGCGTAGCTCTTCTAAGATAGGTATTAGTGTTTATCGCTCTTACTAGTAAATTTCTAAAGATTACGGAATTTAGGCTTATAGTCTCCGTGGAGCTGCAGGCACGTAAGCTAAGTTATGGTGTTATTATCTATAATAGCGAAGTCGTCCCAATTAACTTTATTATTATTGTCTTCCGCTAAGTTATAGTTAAGGTCGCCTGCGGCAACAGCGGCAGCGCGTCGTAATTATGCAGGCGCTAATATTATCTTCTAGTTTGCTTTTAAATTAGTGTACTGCCGCTTATAGGTAAGACTAAGCTCCTTAAAGTAATCTTACTAGGTTCACAATTAATCTGAATCCTATTATGCTGTGGAGACGTCCTAACAGAGAGCTTTAATCTCTAGGCGTGCTTTACTAAGCAGGAGAGTTTTATCTTTATAAGCTTTATGTTTAGTTGTAAACTATTAGTTATACTTAGTGTACGCTTTCTTATTTTCTAATTAAAAACGCGCAATGTCCTTATTTAGTTAAGTAACTTTGCGTTAAAAGCATAAGATCTCCTCTAGGTTATAAGCTTCAGCTTAGCTGCAGAGAGTATTTAATTCCGCGTTCTTAGCCTGCATGTCTTCTTAAAGCGCTTCTAGGTTTTATTAGAATATAGTAACTTTATAATATATATCCTTATAATGCTCAGAAACTGCATCCCGGAAGGCTTTAGCAGAGTTAAGGTTAATATTAATAGTATTGGCAACTCTATCGCGGTTAATATAGAATGTAATACCTTTAGCTATTATAGCAAAGTACAACTTACGATAGTTAGAGTTGCGGCGCCCTAATGCGCCTAGTGTAGGTAACTCCGGGTTAGGTTGTAATAGCATAGCTATAGTTAGCCTAGAGGGGCTCTATGCTAAGAAAGGTAGATTATTGCTGCGCTAAGCTTCTTAAGGAGTAAATGGCAGAACTAGACTAGCTAGAACGGTCTTATTCTATTATACGCCGAGGAGGTCGCCTTAATTAAAGTAGACTACTTTCCGGAGGTCTATAGCGGATTAGAATTAATTATCCTCATCCTCTTTATTAAGCTCGTCAAGCTCCTAGTTAAGCTGCGCGCTATCTTTCTTATTAGAAGTAATACAGAATTCCTTATCTTCCGGGTTAAGGGAGCGACTGCTGCGCTAGAGGATTATAGTTAGTTATTACAGGCGACTATAGGCAGCGGCTGCGCCTAGTCTAATAGTACTAGCTTTTAGGGCAGGTAGAGTTTACTGCGAGCGGCTAGCTACTCTAGAGTAGAACTAACACTATATTAAGATAATTTACCTGCCTTTTTAAGTAAGGCTTTAGTGTATTAGGTCTCTTATTATACTTACTAAGAGTTAGAAGCTAGTATTAACTAGGTAGCTTAGCTATTAAGAGTAGGGTATAGGTTAGTGTTGCTACTCTTATTAGCGTATACACCGCCAGAGGAAGCTTCTAAATGCGCTGCAGCGTGTTTACCGCGACTCGATGTCGCAGGCGGTTAATTCTGCTTGTGGGGTCTTAAATAAGGAGGAACTAGTGTTAGGGGGTTGCGCTAGTTAACTATTACTAGTTAGGTAATAGTAGAGGGTGTTCTAGTAGGTAGATAATAGTCCAGGTAGGTAGATAAAGAAAAAGATTAGTATAGAAAGGAAGGTTATAGGGCCTTTATAAAAGCTAGTAAGTAGATATAGCTAGTGCGCTCCTTAGCGGCCGTTCTTAGCGGCTAAGCTAATTAGTAAATAATATCTAATAACTGCGCTGGGTTTAGTTAGTTTACGCGTGCGCGGGTAGAGGCGCAATAGCAAGTAGGTTTATAGGGCCTGCGCGTTAGTCTATATAGGCAACGGGTTGTAGTATCCTTAATATAAGGTTATAGAGCCTCCTTCTATTCTAGTTCCTTATTAATAAAGGTTATAGGAATTAAATTTTAGTAGCTTATAGATAGTAAATGGCGCCGGTGTATATATATATATATATAGTTAGATAGGTAAAAAGAGTACTTCTAATATCTTCTAGAAGCTAGAAGGGTAGCTACTTTATATTATAGTGCAATATAGAATTGTAATAGAAAACTAATTATATTAAGTATATAATAAAGTAGCTACAAGGAGAGAGAGTAGGGCGCGGAGCATCGGCTAAGAGGTAGGCGAGGCTGGCGCTAAGCGAGGTTAGGTCACGGTGGCACGTGATAGAAGCTACGTGACGCCGTTGCCTATAATAGAAACGTATCGCGATAAGGGTCGCGTTACGGCCATAATAGGTAGTAGAACTTAGGTAGGCGGGCGTAGCTTACACGGGTACTTCTAGTAGAATAACTAAGCGTTATAATAGTTAATCCACGTCTTAAAAGGCTCCTAGTAGTACTTAGAGTTATCTACCTACTTAATCTTATATTAAACTCCTTATCTAATATAGCGGCTATCTATAATCTTATCTATAAGGTACTCTTCTTTTTGCGTCTTTATTTTTTTATTCTAAACTATATAGATAGGTTATAGTTTAGGTTAAGCCTATAATAGAATAGAGTCGGGCTTATATAAGTGTAGAAGGTTAAAGTAGAAGATATTAAATATCCCTTCTACTTTAAGGTATTTAGAAAGCTATACTTATATAGCTTTACTTTCTAGTATAATATAGATAATAGGGTAAGGGCCGGCGTACTTATTATTAAGTTTCTTAGCTAGTTATTCTGTTTTCTAGTTCCTAGTGTTAATATAGACTAGGTCTCCTATCTTAAATAGCGGAGCGTCTACTTAGTGTGCATTAGCGTACTTAGCTTATTATTCCTAAGCCTAAGCTAGATTCTCTTAAAGAACTTAAGTAAGGTTCTCTATAGATATAGTAATATTATTAGCAATGTATATTTCTTTCTTACCTCTACTAGTTAGATCTAGATAACAGCGATAGCTAGTTTAAGGCCGGTGCTAGGGTAGTAGCCGGTATCTATAAAAAAGAGCGTTATACTAGTAGAGGTATAAATAGTATTATTTACTTAGAATTCCGCAATAGATAGCTAGTCTACCTAGTTATCTTATGCATAATTAATATATTTCTAAATATATTCTTTAAGTTCTTAGTTAGAATATTTAGTTTAACCATTTATTTCTAGGTGGAAGGCGGTAGACATCTTAAGAGAGATATCTAGGCGTTAGCAGAGCCGTCTCTAGAACTTAGAGATAAAGTTACTTCCTCTATTAGAGAGGATAGACTAAGACTCCGTAAAGTGTAAAGATAGAAAGGAAGGCTTATATAAGAGCCTTAGAGCTAAGGCTATCTATAGAAATAAAGTAGCAGTGTTTAGTTAGTCTATTATAGACTACTATAATATACTTATATATAATACCTCTATAGATGCATTTAGGTAGGGCAGCAATATAGTTAATGCTAAGATACTGCTAGCGCTTATTTAGAATAGGTAGGGGCCTTAAGAAACTATATTTCTTATCTTAGGAGTACTTAGAATAGTAGTAGATAGTATAGTTATTATAGAACTAGTTAATTTCCTTTACTATATATACTAGTAGTGTGGTAGTAGAGGGCGGGATAGTTAAGGGAGTAAGGATCACGTTCACTAAGGGGGGAGAGAGAGTAGGAGAGGATAACCTCAATTGTATTATATTAAAGATAAGGCCGTAGCCGTCGTGCTGCCTAGGGCAGACTTCGTAAGAAGAAGAGATAATAGATGATGAAGCTCCGCCCTCCACAATTAAGAAGGGGCCTAGACGCTTATTACGTGCCGCTCGCATACCTGCACCGATCTACCTTACCACATGCCTCCCCACCTAGGAGTCGTCCCATGACGATACAGTAGACCGTGTAAGGTAGATAGACACTAAGAATCGCTAAGGACTGCTACAAACAGAAGACTAGGTAGCTAAGGGAATAGAGATTGTAGAGAACTAAGGAAAGAAGCATAGAAAGTTTAGCCGTGGTGATAGTTAGGGGTGGGCAGGAAAACAGAGAGTGTTAGTTAGTGGCGGCCTCCCCACCTAGAAGCTGGTGCAGCGATGGCTTAATAAGGTTAGCCAGAGAAATGGGAAGACTAATACAGCCTAGCTATAGAACGGGTAGGCTGTAGAAATAAACTTAGCAGTTTATAGAAGGAAAGGGGAATGCCGCGCTCGTTCTGCAGCGCGAGCTCGTTCCGCAGCGCGAGCTCGTTCCGCAGCGCAAGCTCGTTTCGCAACGAGTCGCTCGTTCCGCAGTGGGCGCAAGTTATTTGAAATGTAAACTCGCATAGGCAGCGGATAGACTGCAGTGGCGACAGGAAGCCGCGCAGGTAGTAGAGGTTCCGTTGGAGACAAAGGCAGCAACGGAAGGAAAATAGATGAGTTTCCTAGTCCCATTAAGATTCCGGCTAAGGTGGGGGAGGCAGAGGAGAATCTCTATGAGAGCGAGAGCTCCGCCGTGATATTATGGGCGAGCCCTTCCGGGAGGCGCGCTCCTTACCCTTTCCCTTTAAAGATAAGGCCGACTGCTGTAAGGCTGAGTTAAGACTAAGAAAGGAGTCTCCACCACTGCCAGACAGCGATCTCTGGTGCACCTGTTTCAACAGCTTGTCTCCTCCTCCACGGCTAGCAGAAAAGAAAGTGCGGGGACGTCCTGAGGCAGCTAAGGACGATAATGCGGAGGAGGAAGATCGGGAATAGAGCCCAGCAGGTGCAGCAATAGGTTAAAGACCCGCAGCTGCGGCAGCGGCTTAGTCATCGGGGGTGCTAGTATAGGGCATTAAGGCTGCGTTCTCTGCGTTCATGTCCTTGCTAGTAGCGGGCGGGAAAGGCCTATATTAAGGATTGTCAGGATACTAGTAATCGCGCGGCTTGTGGCTGTTCTCGTCCATGTACTTGAAGTATAATTTGTCGCCGAAAACCTTGCGCTCAGCCGCTTAGATAAGGGGCCAGGCCTTCTCTACCTCCCTAGTGATGTCCTTCCGGTACTAGTGCATCCACTTGTCAACCTCTGCCTAAGGCGCCGTAAGAAGGAAGTCTCGTTCGGCAAGAATAGCGGGCAAATCCCACTTCCGCAGCCCAAGGAGTGCAGCATAGATGGCGCGAGGGGGATTAAGCTCCACGGCTGCAGGGAATTAATAGGGTGCGGTGCCGTATATAAAGGCATGCCCAGAGAGTGTCTTCTTCGTCATTATCAGGTCGCGCGCCGCCTGGGATACTTCCGGCCACGTAGTGCCTTCCGTAATCTCTAGATAGACGTAATCCTTCTAAATGCCTACAAACCAGGGGAGGAGGGTGCGGCGGACTTATTTGCAAGGGCTAAGCGCGCCATAGGGCAGATAAGGCATAGAGATACAAACTCCACAGTTATTCACGGGCTGGGGTTAGAAGTCGCCATAGAGCGTAATGTCTTCCGCATTCCACATCTCGCTGTTGATGCTTTAAACCTTGCCATCTGCGAGGGGGCAATTCTCGCTCACCATGCGCTGGTACTAGTTCTAAATGTTCCTGTGCATGCCGAAAACCAGCTAAGTGCAGTCATCATTTCGCTCATCATCCAGGGAAATACTGCCTTGAAGGGCGTTAATTCCGCGGTCGTATAGCACTAACTCCTTAATATTTAGATTAATGTGCTGGAATGCCGTATAATCGCCGGGAACAGCAAACTTAGCATAGTACGGAAAGGAGACTAGGCACCATTAATGGTCCGGGCGAAGGGCAATATATTGCCGGTAGTACTAAGAATCTATCCTTATAACCTGCTAACTAAGTCCGTGCACCATAGAGCGCAGCCAACCATAGTTCGGGCGGCCGCTAATTACTCGCTGGTGCCACAAATACATCTCCATTTCCTCGTGGAAGATGGCTAGGAGACCGCTGGATCGCCACTATCTAAAAGCGTCTGGGAGAACAATAGTGCCATCCCTATGCCAGGCATCTAATAGGACCTTAGAGCCGAGAATCCGCTGCTAGAGTTAAAGGACAGGGACCTTGAAGTTGGATCCACAAGTAGCTGCAGTGTTGTGATTAAAACGGTAGGGTCTAAGCTCATCAAATAGGACGGGTGGACGAGCCTCCTTGCGGAACCAACTAAATGTGTTATTAGCTACCTTTAAGGAACTAAAGGTTTCGCGATGGTTATAGATATAGCGGAGCCTCGAAATCAGCTAAATGTAGGTCCCGTGGCCGCTCTTAAGGCCTAGGTGGGCTGCCATCGCGCGCGTATGGTGATAGCAGACGAAGCAGCGAGATGGGTTGGGGCCAGTATTCTTGAACCAGCTGGTCAGTGTTCGCATGCGCTCGAAATCAGTTATTCTTGTCTTAGACTGCAGCTTTATTTTAAGAGCAGGCTGCACGGAGGAATCGCAGGTGCATCGGGAGGGTGCTGAGTTTAGGGCGACCAGGGACTCAACCTGGTCCTCCAGCAGGGCCTCGTCTTCTTCTAGGTCCAGCTCACTGTAGTCCACGGCAGCCAGGAAGGTACGAGTCGTTCGGGGGGCTGGAAGCGTGTCTTGGGGCTTTGGGTGCGGCGACGGGTAACCAAATAATTAAGGGGTTCCGACATCCCTAGGGGAGGACAGCGCGGACGACATAGGGGAGGCCATCTCAACGTCTTAAGGAGGGGCCTTGACGGGGGTTTCTAGGCGAGAGGGCGGCGCGCTTCGATAAGGGAGCTTGATTAAGGACAATGCATCGGGCGGAACCGTGGTAAAGCGATCTATTACCGGTGGTAGATCGCTAAGGGGAAGTAAGAAGCCCAGCGGATGGCGCCCGAGGCCAAGGGAAAGAATAACCTCGTTCGAGAAGTATTAAGGTTGATATATCGGCGTTAATGCTGTGATGAAGTCAACAGCTATAAGGTGGGGGGTCTTCCTAGCAGAGGCTTGGGTGGTAAGGCGGGTAAGCAGCGCACTATTTACCCGCTTAAAGTCCCTAGGATAGGTCCGCAGGTACCTATTGACGATAGGTGCTCCGTGCGTAGTGTTGATCTGGCGGAGGACCCTAATTTTCTCCTTAACTAGGTCGCCAAAGACCTCTTGAACCTTGGCCCTAGCAGCGACTGCGCGGGTGCGGCTATCTCAAGTCATCTGGGCAACCTCAGTGAGCGGGCGGAATGCCTCTTTGAACTGCGCAGGAGTAAGGAGCGCGCGTGCTTGGACGTCTCGCGTTGCTACGTCAAGAATAGATTGAGCAGCCGTGTTAATGTGCTCCTGGACGTCGGTGACGCATTCCACAAAGTAGTAATATAATTGCATTCTCATTTTCAGGGTAAATTCCGCAATGGCTGCGAGCGCATCATTAACGGTTGTCATCTTGCCCTGGTAATTAAACCAAAAGGCACTGCCTGTGGCGACCGGAACCAGGCTGGAAGAAGAAGACGCCATTGCGGGCGGCTCGTTGGCGATGGATCTGGCAGATGGTGCTGGAGGGCGGACAGAATGGAGAAGGCTTAAAGCGCTAGAGGAGGACGGCAGCTAATAATTAACTGACAGGAGCTAAGGAGGAAAGCAGAAGAAGGTGAGGTTCTTAAGAGGGGAGGCACGATACTGGCGGTGTCTCTTTGGCAGAGAGGCGGTGAGCGGCGTGCGCTCCGTCCTTAGCTTAAGGAAGAAAGGCTGAAGTAGGGTGGTAGGACTGAAGGTGAAATAGAAGGACTGTAGATAGTAAGGTTGCTCGTGCAGTTGTTCTTACGAAGACTAGAGGAGCATGGTAAGGCTGCATACAGGAATAAGTAGTCTGTAAGCAAGATTGGGTAGTCTGCAACAACCGTGGATAGCGTTATTAAGAGTAGGCACTCTTAGGCTGCGCAGGCAGCTTCTGGCGTGCAGCAGGACTTATTCTTGCTGGTGGTTAAGGCTATATAGAACTTAAAAGGCTTAAATAGAAAGAGGAAGAGGTTATAGGTAGAAAGGAGAGGTGGGCGGTAATAGTAGTGATAGTAGTAATAGATATGCGGTTAGCGGGACGGAATATACTGCTATCCGGACTAGGCAGTAAACGTAATGTCTAATCCAGCCAATTACAAGTTTTCATGTTACGGCAGAATCCGACACGAAAACTCTTGATTAGCCAGGTCGCTCACCGCCTTATTAGCAGTCTCTTCTGGCGCCAATCCGCACAATACCATCACTTCTACCTTGCCCGCGCATTACCTCAGGAAACGGAAACTAAGGAAAACGTCGTGAAGTCGTAATAGGGTGAGGGCGTGAGGTCAAACCCAGGTTTTTGCAACTTGCTAACGATGAGCAGGCACGGCTCAGGTCCTCCTCCCCACCTACGAGATTGTCCCATAATCGAACGCCCCCGAATTAAATACCTAGGTAGCAAGTTGCACGCGCGCAGGAATCAATCTAAATTGGAAAAATTAATAAGGTCCTCCTCCTTAAAGCGCGTATACTCGTCGGGATTAAAGTTTACTAGGGGAACAATACAAACACTAGGCTAAGGGGCTATGGGCGCAGGCAGCACGGGCGCCCCGTTATCATTAAAGGCCTGGTATTTATCCCGGTTAAACGCCTGCGGGATCGTAATGCGGACTTCATGCTGCAGGCGCGGAGGCAGCTCTTGTTTAAAGTCAGGCTCATCTGTAATTGCTTTAGGAACAGAAGTACTATTAAGAGCGGGCGGCCGCTCGTTATACGCGGGATTAATAGGTTCCCACCACGCCTCGTTCGGGGCGTCGTCCTCCGGAGCTGTCCCTATTCTCTCTAGGCGGTCTTTAGCCGCCACGCTATTAGGGTCCCTCTAGATAAACAACTTCAGGCAACTGCTAGGCGTTCTGCCGCGGAACTTTATGCCATCAAGCTCCTCGAGCTGGTAGGATCCCATGGCGGTCCCATCTCAAACGCGGAAAGGGCCTAGCCATCGGGGGCTTAGCTTCCTAGCTCTACTTATATCCTTCTCTCGCACGCTGTCCCAGAGAAGTACTATATCGCCAGCTGCGTACCCGGCCTCCCGTATATGCTTCCGGCCGTTAAATTCCTCCTTGTTATTCAGACGGTGGCGTATAGTCCGAGCCACAGCCTCCTTAACGTCCTCCTTGCGACGTTGCAATTGGCGAGCGCGCAGCTCAAGGAGATCCGCAGTAGTGCGCACGGTATTCCACGGGAGTGCCTGCCAGGTTGGGATGGCGAGGTCGATTAGAAGGATATACTCTTGCCCAAAGAGCATTCTGGCTGGAGTTATGCCCGTGCTAATGCGCATAGTCGTTCTGTCTGCCCATAGTACGGCGAAGAGATTCTGTGGTTAGTCTCCTCCCATCTTTACCAGGGCGTCTAGGATAGGGCGATGGCCGCGCTTAATGAGGCTCTAAGCCTCTGGGTAATACGCCGAGGCCTGGACGCGTTTAACGCTATAGAGTGCGAGCATCTAGAGCACTTCCCCCATATTTTCTCCTCCACCATTAACGTTTAGCCTCCCCATTAGACCGTAGCGCGTGATAACGTCCTCGTATAGGAATTTTGCAACAGATTTTAAGTCGGCCTTCCGCAGAGCACGAGCCTCTACCCAACCAGAGACGTATTCTCGGGCGACGATGATAAATTGGAAACCTCTGCAGGTTGGCAGCTTAACGATGTCAATTAATACCCGTTCCCACAGCACACTCTCCCAAGTAGGATGCAAGGCCTCTTGCGTACGGTTTAATGCTCGACTTTAGCACTCCTTGCAGCTAGTAACGAAGGTGCAGACTTCCTGCTAGAGGTTTAGCCACCAGTATCTGTAAGCTATTCGCTGGTACGTCCCTTCTCGCCCGCGATAAGCCCCATCGTTATGGAGATTTCTAATGGTCTCCTTGCGCAGCTCCGGGTCATCAATAACCCGTTGAATAGGCACGTTTTTAGATTGACGGCGGAAGAGGTAGCGCTCTCGAACAACGAATCGGCAGGCGTTCTTCTTAAACGAGCGATATTCCTTTCGATCCATGCCTGCGGGGCGTTGCATTATTGTTAGCCAGGCGGCGATACGCTCCGATTCCTCTAAATACCCCTCTGCCAGCTGCGCATTATACACCTCCTCTGTGGCATCCTCTGCATGCCCCGCTGCCGCCGGGGAGATGTCGAATCTTACGGCTCCAATCTTACTATTAATGAATGCATCAATGTCCTCATATAGTTCCTCCAGGACCTTATCATTATCCGGAGGACGTTAAGAGAGCCTGTCTGCAGCGCCGTTTCTTTTCCCAGGTACGTGACGAACCTAGAAGTCCCATAGCTGTATCTAGGCCAGCCACCGTGTTATCAAAGAGCCGGGAAGATCCGTCGCAGCCCTGTTAAGTTGAGCCACTAGCGTTTTTGCATCCGTTTCCACCGTAAATGTTGCCCCGTAGAGGTATCGGCGAAGCTTCTTTAGTAATAGTAGTAGTGCTCTGCATTTAAGTTTCCCAGCATTATACTTCCGTTCCGCCGATAACTAGATGCCACTTTTGTATCGCACAGGGTGCTGCCGTCCTTCAGCGTCAAGCTGCATTAAACAGCACCCCTATCCGCCGGTGCTAGCATCTACGGCGAGTATGATTTCTCCTGCCCCGTCACTGAAGTCAAGGCTAACCAGCGCAGGCGCGGAAGTTAGCATCCTTTTCAACGACTCCATCGCCCTAGCCTGCTTAGGTCCCCATACGAATCTCACGGTTACTTTAGTCAGCCGAAAGAGGGGCTTAGCAACGCTTACGTATCCTTTAATCTATATGCGAAAGTACGTGCAAATACCTAGAAAGGCCCGCACTGCTGTCACTAAATTGCACGGCTTCCAATTAACGATCTTTTCAACCTTATCGTTATTCGGATGCCTTCCCGTCCCATTGCACTTATACCCGACGATTACGACCTCCTCCACGCAGAAGAAGGATTTGGCACCGCTGATAGTGCATCCGGCCCGTTCGAGATCAGCCAGGACGGCGTCCAGGTTCTGAATGTGCTCCATCACGTAGCGCCGGATGCCCGGCATTAATTCTTCGTTCCCGTAAGTCGTTTTGGGCCCCTTTACGCCTATGTCGTCCAGGAAGGGTAGCGCAATTGTAGGAACGTGATCGCTAAGAATCTCAAGGATGATGCGCACGAACTGCGCGACTGAGTTCGTTCCTCCCTGCGGTAGTGTCGTCTAACGCATTAGGCCTAGGCTCGTTATAAATGCAGTAAGATTACGGCTCTCCGGGTCTAGGGGTATCTAATCGTAGCTGGAGAAGAAATTAATAAGCGAGAGGACCTTGCAGCATGCAAACTCCTCAGAGTACTTATCCGCAGTTGGCGGTAAGTTGGCGTCCCGAATAGTAACAGCATTAATCTTCATTGCCGCGTTAATAAGGCGATACTTCCTATCCTTCTTTTTTATAAGGAACCATGGGTTCCTACACGGGCTTTAACACGGTTCTAGGGTTCCCTTCTCGAGCCTCTCCCTCACCATTTCCGTCACGGTCTCTTGGAGCTTCCTTGGAACGGGAAAGGGCTTTGCCTGCCAGGCATTGTGAGGGACAGTCCTGATCTTTTGTGGCGGCGCGACGTTAGGATGAACACGCCCCATCTCTGTGAAATCGAACAATAGGGCCCCCTCTTATCGGTGCAGCATTTCCTTTAGCAGCTTAAGTTCCTGAGACTTCAAGTGGGTTCCAACTAGAAGCTTCTTCATGCGTTCGTCCGTTAGCCGAGTTCCACAGGGAAACGGCGCATAGCGTGCCTCCAGCACATCGTCGAAACGCCCGGTGGGTAGGTTATGGCCCGCGGCCTGCTATTCATTAAGCAACAACTGTTGGCGCTGCTTGGCCCTCTCCTTCCATTCCCTAATTCCCCCTAAACCCACGCAATCCTGTTCCGAGGAATCAACTGGCCGCACCTTGTCCGCTTTTCGTTTGTACAGCGTAGCAACGTTAGCGCTGCGTTGTCGATATTTAGCAGTACCGTTAAGCTGTTGGCGTCTAACGTCCTGCTGCCGCATCTCTATCTGCATTCTAAAGAGGTCTGTTTCCCTTATTAATTAATAGCATAAGCCATTTGCTCGTGCCACAAACACGTGCGTAGCATCCGTCTTCTTTCTTGCGCTCTCCACATCTCGCTGTCGAGCTTCCAACGGTAACTTCCTCCACCCGAAGACGTCCGCCGTGCTGTGCCTGGCCTCCATAGGGTTCTCCCCGGACGGTGGGAGATCTAATACCGGAATACTAGCACTTACCGAAGCAACACTGGTTATTGCCCCGGCATGGCGTTTCCCGCACTAATAATGCTGGCGCCTATACTCTTAAATCGCGTCCCCCCCACCTCCATAGATTCATCGGGACGGAGGAAGCCTACTTCTTTATAAATGGCCGTGAAGCTCGTGCGGATTGACCCGTTCGGGGCAGTAATAAGGCAGGTCACTCCTCCTGCTGGCGTTCGTTTCGTTTCCAGGCTAACCTAACATAACCACGGCTCGCCGAGAATTACGTCGTAGTTTATATCTTAAACCACTACAAAGTTAGTTGGAGTAGTGACGCCACTAATACTAACGTCGGCACGGCGTATGACGCCAGAGAAGCCGGTAGTCGTACCGTTTGCGGCCGTCATCACTCCTCTAGCCATTTCCCCTGGAAGACTGTCAATCGGTAGGCCTATTCTTCGGGCCCCATTTTCCTAAATGATGTTCATTTCTGCTCCAGAATCAACTAACGCGCTTAACCGTCCCTTTCCGATAGTAATTTATGCTTGCGGGCACGGCCTACAATACCTAGTAAAGCCTGCATCTGTTTCTATACACAGTATCTCGCTGGCATTCATTCCAGCTATATCCGCGGCGGGGAAGTATCGAGCATTAATAGATGCCACTTCGCCAATAGTACGTATTCCGGGCCCAAATCGTGGCTGCGATAGCTGCTGCTAGATCATTTGTTGCTGTTCTTATTGTATAGGTTCCGCCAGATTAGGGCTTAGCGGCTTAAAGAATAGCTTTGCAGCATTAGGCATATGCACGAGCATATCGGCAATTAACATCTCCACCGTGGCCGTTATCATGTTCTCCACGATTCCCGTCATTAGGGCGGCCTTCTGCCTTAGAAGGTCCATTATTCGTACGGGCTTCACTCGCGGCGGACGGGGCTAACCTCCATCACCCTGTTGGGGCCCAGCCTTGTAGTCCATTATTTGAGAACGTTCACCGTCCTGTTCCTTAAGGGCCCGTCCTAGCATCGCGTAATCTCCAGGCCTAGAGGTCCTTACAGTCGCCTTTTGCGGACCGTTTGTTAGTTTCTATACTCTCGACCCTCCCTGCACAGGAGCACGCACGGGGGCCTTTCCTCTAGTGTTGTTGGCTACTGCGCTGACGCTGTAGTCAACTAAAAGGTCCTGCACGCCAAATTCATCTTCCCAGTTCTGGCCTAATTCTTCTTCCTCTCCATCCTCCGCGTAGGCCTCTTGGAAGCCTACACTAACTGCGGTGACCTGGCCTCCCGTGGCTGTAGGAGCAGCGGTAGAGGAAGGTGCTGGCTTTTCTAGATCGCCACGGTTCCTAATAATCATGTCCTTAACATATTATACGCGATTACGTTCCAGCATTCATTCAAAGTCGCTAACAGGATGGCCCTTCCTTCCAGGAACTAGGCGATAGCCATCCAAGTGCACCAGGTTGAATTCCACAAGGCGCTCAATCTGCGGACAGCGTCCCCAGACGTAGCCTACTTCTCCGTATCCGAAGCATTCCATTACTCCAGGTCTCTGTGCGGCGGCACCTCCGCTATAGCTACCGTACTGCTAAGGAGGACGCGTTAGCGGTGCAGTAGATTCCCGAGCTGGCATAGCGCGTGCTGCTGGAACGACTTAAACGGCAGCAGCGTTTCCGGCACGGAGCAGATTAGTGGGGTTCCGGAAGGCCTAATCAATCATCGGGTACTTGGAAATGTAATTAGTAAGTTCTACCGCGTTGAGCTTTAGCCCTCGAAGCTGTTCCGTGATCATATCTATGTTCGTATCCGTTAATAGAGCTGGTTAACGGATGGTTGGCACCGCAATGGGCGCCGTAGATGCTGCCGCTGCTGGTTCCTGCGCATGATAGCCACCTCCGTAGGACGCTTGGCCGGATGCTGGTGATGCCAAGGTGGCAGGTAGCTGCTCTCCTTGAAATGCTGACACTAACAGGGCGACGCTGTCCGTATCCGTTTCTCCCACCTGCTTAGCGCCCCGAAGAGCGTGATAGCTTTCCAGGACCGCACGGCGCAGCTTCTTAAAGTGGAAGGTCGTCCTGTCATTAGCAAGAGCGTTTGCCCTGCTTATGGCCTTCATGCGATACTTCTTTAGGAGCCCCATAATAAACTTATATCCGCGCTTATAGTCTATTAGGTTTCCGGCAGTAACAGCGTACTAAGAGATGGTAGTGAACTCGCGGCAGTACTGCTTAATATCAAACATCTCCCCAGACTCGTGTTTTGCCTTTGCCACCTTCACATATTCCTCCAGGAACTCTAGTTTAGCGACCCTGGCGTGGCTATTCTATAAACGGAATTCCTTCTTTATCATGCGTACAACGCCCGTCCAACCAGCGAAGGGCAAAGTGATTTCCGGGGTCGTCTAAAGCCATTCCCTGATGTGCTCGCTATAGTATTCCAGTATCTTCTTAATCTTATTATCACCGCTTGTAACGTAATAGCGAGAGCACATGTCTTTAAAGTCACGGAGGAACTAAGTAACATTAACGCCCGTGAACTGAGGGGACTCTAGAGATCTAAGCCCAGGCAGCGGATGGATGATGCGGATTTCCTGCGGGTGTACCGTTGGCATGGGCGCACCTGTGGCCTAAGGTATACCTAGCCCCTAGAAACAAGATTCGGACGCCGGGTTCATGATCGCGTTAGATAGAGGAGGATTAGTGCTCTATTCTTAAGTAGGCTCCGCGCGGGCCTGCCCTTTAGGAGCAAGGTCCTCATGGTGTTCACCTAGCGGGCGAGAGGTTAAAATGCTGTCTCCGTCTACTGCCGCTAGGTGCGGAAAGGTAGTAAAGTCCGCCATTCTATCGATAGGTGCGAGGGCGACCAGGAATCCGCGGATGGCTGAGATAATAATAGAAGTAGTCAGGAATGATAACAAGTAGACGGCTGATAGGAGCTGCTAAGTCTTCTTTCCGACCTAAGGGAACGCTTCCTTAAATATATCATCTGCCTGCGCCCGTGGTAACCGCCACTTCGTTTCTTCCCTTAGCCGGGGCCTCCGCGTGGCCGTTCTTACGAGTCGCACCCCCTATAGGCGCTCGCTCTGTCGACTCCGGCGTTCCTAAGGCCATCGGTACTGCATCCGATGGTGGGCCTGATGCCCGTAATAGTCGCCTCTTAGCTGCCGGGCAGCCATCCTACTGGCCAGGAGGTCTCTGTATAATGGCCGGTGCTGATTCTGGGCCTAATAGCGGTATCCTAGCTTCGGCCGCTTTAGCCGCTTTGCTGAGTGCGGCTAATAGTTCCAATACTAAGGAAAGCACAGGCCTGCGGGCAGCCTTAAAAGTAAATAACCTTCTTGGCAATTCTTAGGGTCCCCTAGATGCCCCGAAGATAACACAGCTATAGGCCGCTATGCAAACAGGGAGGCCGCGGCTAAATAGCAGGACTGTAGTAGAATGGAAAGACTGTAGTAGAATAGAAAGACTGTAGTAGAATAGAAAGACTGTAGTAGAATGGAAAGACTGTAGTAGAATGGAAAGACTATAGCTAAACGGCAGGACTAATTCTAGATAGTAAGGCTGTAACTGTATGGGGCGGCTAATGTAGAATATAATAGCTAATATAAACTAGAAAGACTAATAACAGGCTGCAGAGGCTGCGGGCTGACTAGTAATGCTAAACTAATAATAGGCCACTACTGCCGCTAATTCGTAGACTGCTTTACAACTAATACTAGGAAAGATAGATAGACGTCTCTATTATAGACTTAGAAGGAGATAAGAAACTTAGCTAGTTGCTTTTTCTAAGGACGAGGCTATTACTGTTAAAGTCCTGTGCTGGTCGCCATTTATATAGTAGTAGAGGGCGGGATAGTTATAGGAGTAAGAATTACGTCTACTAAGGGGGGAGAGAGAGTAGGAGAGGATAACCTTAATTATATTTTAAAGATAAGGCCGTAGCCGTTATGCTGCCTAGAGTAGACTTTGCAAGAAGAAGAGATAATAATTAAGTTTCTTAGTAGTTATAAACTATTCTAGATTATAGTAATCTATAAGAATGTTGGTTAGGTCTTTAGAGTTAGCGCTCGCGAGCCCGGGTCTCTACTCTTCAAAAGCTATAACTACGGCAAGGAGTTCTTTGTTATAGATCTCGTAGTTGCATTTAGCTAGTAACATCTTAGAAGAGAAAAAGGCAACTAGATATAGTAGGCTGTTAGGTCTAATTTAGGATATAACGCCGGCTATTACGTAATCCGAAACGTCTATTTTAAGGAAGACCTTCTTACCGTATTAGAAGTGCATAAGGACGGGTACTTCTATAAACGCTTTCTTAAGCGCGCGGAAGGCCTTTTTATAGGCCTCTATCTATAAGAAGCGGGCTTTTTTCTATCCCTCTTAAAGCTTTATTATATTAGTAAGAGGTTTAATAATATATAAGAACCCGTATATAAATCGCTAGTAAAGATTAGACAGCCCGATAAAGGCTTAGACGTCCTTAATGCAGGTTAGAGTGTTCTATTTAAGGATGGCGGCAACTTTCTCTAGATCTATGCGGATTCCGTTAGTTAAGATTATTAGTTCTAAGTAGGTAACTTCTTTTTAATTAAACGCGCACTTGGATAAGTTAATATATAAGCCTGCTGCGTCTAATTATTTAAGTATAGCTATAACGTAAGCTTTATATTTAGCTTTAGAGCCTCCTATATAGATAAGGATATTATTAAGGTACGCTATATAGAATGTATTAAGGAAGTTATACAGTATTTAATTAATAAAGGACTAGAAGGTTTCTAGTCCTCCTATAACGCTAAAAGGTATAATAAGGGACTTGTATTCGCTATAGCGTATTGCAAAAGCTATTTTATACTTATAGCCTAGGGCCATACAGACTTTATTAAAGGCGGCAATAATGTTAAGCTTAGTAAACTACTTAGCTTTTCTAAGATAGTAAAGTATCTCTTATATAAGGGGTATAGGATAATAAGTTTTAACGGTAAGGGCGTTAACGGCTCTATAGTTAACGCAGAACTAGACACCGCCCCCTAGCTTGCGTATAAGGAGGATAGGTAAAGAGACTTATAATTATAATCGTCTAATGTAGCCCTTAGCTAGATTATTATTAAGCTATTTCTTAATAATATAAAGTTTATTAGCAGATATAGAATACAGGCGGGCTTTAGGTAGTTTACTTAGGTTAATACTATTAACCTAGTTAATCTTATAGTCTATGCCTAGTTAGTATAGCGGTAAGCTGTCTACATTAACTTAGTTAAAGATGCGGACGTATTTATAAAGACTAGGGGGGAGTTAAGTAAACGTTTCCTTCTTAGTATAGTGTTGCTTAACTTCTATAAACTTCTTAATATCGCGTATAGCTAGTTTGCGGAGGTAAACGGGTACGTTGCTCGTTTGCATAGCTACGACCTGGAGGTGATTTGAACAAGTTAGGAAATCCTTGCAGGTATTAGCGAGGTCGGCTGCGACGTGTTAAGGTAAATTATTAAGTTAGTCTTCTTTAACAGCGGCTATACGGCGCATAGTAAGGTAGGCTGTAACGCCTATACATTGCGCAGAGTCTATAGAATTAGAAGGCTGTATAATATTATAATTATATATAAAATTAGGTAGTGCTAAGCCTTTTACGTAGGTAATAGCGCTATTAGTGCTGTTTATATAGTAACAGTAATATGGATAGAAAATCCTATTATATTTCTTTTTTATAAAGTTAATCTTGCCGGTAACCTAGTTAATAGCCGGGTTGTAGCGCTAGAACTAGCGGAGGCCTAAGATAATATTATAGTCGCCGAGGTCGGTAATATAGGCCTATTTGCGGCTCTAATAGCCTTAAATAGCGATGGGAATAAGAGCTTCATGGGTAATCTTTTTAGCGACGGCAGAGCCGTTAGCTAATTCAAGTATTTGTAATTTAGGTAAGGGGCGGGTAGGGAAGTTTATTTAGTGCGCATAAGTAGTATCTATAAATTTATTAGCTACTCTAGTGTCGCTGTAAAGGTGTTCTTTAATTATATCTAGTAGTTGTTCTTTATAGAAACGCTAGATCTTTACTAGTACTAGAAAGCTATAGAGGGTCTTTTTATTAGTTTAACCCGCTTAAACATTATTACTAAGAGAGGCAGCTAGAATAACTAACCTTCTTAACTATAACTGTGTGGATTCTTTATTTTTATAGTATTAGACTGCTTAAGTAAAAATACGCCCTAGATCGCGACTATAATCTAGGACCGAGCATTTTCTAAGTAGGGTTGGCTCTAATTTTAGGGTTGGCCGTAACCTATAAACGGTCCTCCGGCGCCTCTAGATAAGATAGAAGTGTTAATACCCACTTTAGTAGGAGCTAGAGTAAACATAGTAGGCGTGTAGGTAGATAGAGCGTATATAGATAGGGCCGCGTAAGTAGACAGGGCGTATATTATAGACGGGGCTAGGGCTAGAGTTATAATATTATTAGGGTACGTGCTAACGCCTTATAGGGCGAGTATAGAACGCTCTATAGAGTACTGCTAGTTAGTAGAGGTACAGCTAACAAGTTAGTAGTAGAAGTAACAGTTCTTATTTATAAGCTAACGCTTTTAGTTATCTATAAGACGGCTTAGAGCTAGGCGCTGCTAATTAGCGGGAACGCTAACAGGGAAGTTTGTGACTTTACGTGTCTGTAGTGCGGACATCTAGCAATTCTAGCTAGGCGCATTTATTATATTCTAGGCTTATCCTTAGCTTTAGTTGTTCTAGTAGCCTTAGTTTTAAGTATTCTAAGAGACCTAGTTCTAGGTGGCTTAAAACTAACCTATAAGGGTCTAGTTAGGGGGGTTCTATAGGCGGTTGCCGCGGTAGCCACCGCGGCAGCTATTAGTTTAGGAGTTAGGCTGCTAGCCATACTATCCGGGCTAGTTATTATATTATCGGCGGGGCTGGGTATAGTCTACTAAAGCCTAATTAAGGAGCTAGGTGCAGTAAGCGTTAATAACTTTATATTCTTTCTTGTATTATTTTCCTAGAACGCCCGCAGGCTTAGTAATACCGGGGCGGATCTTTACCTTAAGCGCGGTAACATTCTAATAGTATTCTTGCTTTAGCAGTTATACTATAAGCGCTTAGTATTTTGCGTAGAATATATTAAGGTTATTATTGCCCTATATTAACTAGTTAAGTTGCTAAGAAGTAAGAGCTTTAGGGTTGTGCAGCAGGTTTTTAACGTTAAGATACTTAATAGCTTTATCTAGGGTGTAAAAGGGCTAATAGCCTATTATCCGCGCTACGTAGTTACTAAGGGGGGTGCTAGTAAGGCATATGCTAAGGAAGTAAAGGCGGAAGCCTTTATTATAGCAATAGAGGCAGCTACCGTAGTTAAACTTGCTAAGAACCTAGTAGCGCTAGGTAATATACTTAGCCTTATCGCTATTATACTTAGGGGGGTGTGGTATAGTCTTGTCTTTATTTTAATCGGCGCGGGTTCTATAATTAATATTATATAGAGGTAGTAAAGCGCCGTCTAGTCCTATATAAAGCGGTGTGCGCGGTTAAGGGGCGTAAATTAGATTGCGGTTACGGGAGTCCTTATTATTATTACTGTTGCTGGAATTAGAGGGGGGTTTGCCGCCGCCCCCGGTGGAGCGCACATGGTCCTGTTTATTAGGGCGGCGGGGTGGCGAGGGTTCGCGTTGCTGGCGGTCGCGGCCGCGTAAATAATTACGGCCCGGTAGAATAGAAGGGCGTAGTTCTAGCTTAGCGCCTTCTTTAGCTATAATATAGGCTATAAGCTTACATTAATAGCTTATAGTAGCGGCGAGTTGCGTAGTAATCTTATTAGGGGGTAGGCTATTAGTACGGGCTATAGGGCCGCGGATAGTAGAACTGTAGATAGTAGTATTCTAGAGGCTGTTAATATAGACTTTAGTAGTAGTAAGAGCTTTTTTAACGTTCTTAATATAGGCTTTAAGCTTAGTAATACGCTTAGCTAAAGCTTTGCTATAGGCTTTAAGCTTAGTAATATAGTTAGTAGCTATTGCGTTAATAGTATCTATCTAGGCGGTAAACGCTGCTATATTAGCGACGTGTTTATATATAATTTTATTCTTAAGGTTTCTAGCGTAGATAGCGTTATCTCTATCTTAGATAGCATTATCGCGGTTATTAAAGGCCTAGTCCCGATCCTCTTTAGCTTTAATAATGTTAGTGTCATGGCCGTAACGCGACCCTTATCGCGATACGTTCCTGTCACAGGCAACGGTGTCACGTGGCCTCTATCACGTGCCACCGTCACCTAACCTCGCTTAGCGCCAGCCTCGCCTACCTCTCGGCCGGCGCTCCGCGCCCTACTCTCTCTCCTTATAGCTACTTCGTTGTATACTTAATACTATCTAGTTTTCTATCACGATCCCGTATTGCACCGTGATATAAAGTAGCTACCCTCCTAGCTTCCAGAAGACATCGGAAGCACTCTTTCTCTACCTATATACATACATACCGGCGCCCCTACAGCTACTAAAATTTGATTCCCGTGACCTTCATTAACAAGGAACCGAAACGGAAGGAGACCCTACAACCTCAGGAGGCCCTACAACCTCATAGCAAGGACGCTACACCCCGTTGTGCATACAAACCAACGCGCAGGCCCTATAAACCTGCTTGCTGTTGCGCCCCTACCCGCACGCGCATGCGCAAACTAACCAAACCAAGCGCAGTCATTCACTGATCAACTCCGCCGCCAAGAAAGGCCGCCAAGGAGCGCACCAGCTACGTCTACTTACTAGCTCTCACGAAGGCCCTACAACCTTTCTACCTATATTAATCTTTTTCTCCGTCCCACTACCCGGACTATCGTCCACCTACCAGGACACTATCCACCATTACCTAACTAGCAATGGTTGACTAGCGCAACCCCCTAACACCAGTCCCTCCTCATTTAAGACCCCACAAGTAGAATTAACCGCCTGCAACACCGAGTCGCGGTAAACACGCTGCAGCGCATTTAGAAGCTCCCTCTGGCGGCGTACACGCCGACAAGAGTGGCAACACTAACCTATACCCTACCCTTAACAGCCAAGCCACCCAGTCAACACTGGCCTCTAACTCTTAGTAAGCACGAGAGACCCGACACGCCAAAGCCTTACGCAAAAAGGCAGGTAAATTATCTCAGTACGGTGTCAGTTCTACCCTAGAGCAGCTAGCCGCTCGCAACAAACTCCACACACTAAAGGCTGGTACTATTGGACCAGGTGCAGCCGCAGCCTACAGCCGCCTCCAGCCAACTACTATCCTCCAGCGCAGCAAGCGCTCTCTCGACCTAGAGGACGAAGAGTTCCGTATTACCTCCGACGAGGAAGACAACGAACAACTAGACCAGGAGCTCGACGAACTTAACGAAGAAGACGACAACACCCAATTCTAGTCAGCCACAGACCTCCGGAAAGTAGTCCACTTCGCTTAAGGCGACCTCCTTAACGTACAGAACGACAACGTTCCTGCCAGCCTAGTCCTTCCATTCACTTAGGAAGCCCAGCGCACTGAGGAACGCACAGACAACCCACCCCCATCAGCGCAGAGTCCCTCCACCACAGCTATGCCATCACGGCCTAACCTAGAATCGCCTACACCAGGCCCAGCACGCCGCAACTCCAGCCGCCGCAAGTCGTACTTCGCCACAACAGCCGAAGGAATTACGTTCCACGTCAACCGCGATGGAGTCGCCAACGCCGTTGACATTAATCTCGACTCTGCCAAAGCGTTCCGTAACGCAGTTCCTAAATACTATAAAGACATGTACCATGGAGTCGCTACGTTCTAGCAGAACCTAGAATCTCTTCAAGAGGATTGCCGAGCCCGAGACGCCGAGCTAACTACCCTTCGTAACCAAGCTCAGGACCCCGATAAGATCTTACGCCTGTAAGCCAAAGTCACCCAACTAACTAAAGACATTGCGCGTCTTTAATTAGAGAACGAGAAGGCGTACACTAAGCACAACCGCCAGTTCACGACTGAACGGAAAGCTTACGAAGCCAAAATCCTCCTGCTAGGCGAGGCACGCTTGGAAAATAAAGCCCTCCGTCAGGACGTCGCCACAGCACAATGGGATTCAGATTAACTACAAACCCAGCGCGATCACTTTAAAGAACTTGGCCTTACATACAAGCGGCAGTACACTGACTTAAAAGTAAACCGAAAAGCAGCATCAGCGCCTGCACAGTTACGTCGCGCCGCCGCCGCCGCCGCAGGCGACCTCAACTACAACTCAGGAGACAACAACGATGACGACGCTGATCGCGACGACTTCGCTGTCACAGATAATAATGCCATGACTCAGCTCGCGCGCCTGCAACTCCACGGAGACCATAAACCTAAATTCCGTAACCTCTGGGAATTCGCTGGCAAGAGCGACAAACACCGATACCTATCTTAGAAGAGCCATGCCTACGCTGTCTTCCGACATAAAGGGCTGGCCTACCCAGATAAGCAGAGCAAGATGGAATACGTTAAGTTATACTGCGTCGATTACGCAGAAGCAACCATCCGCAGCTACACCCAGTTCGAGAAGCCCTTGCTAAACAAGAACTTTACAACTCTTGACCAGATGTTTGCGTACATGGACCTATATTTTACTATCTTTAACAAGCCTGCGCATATAGATAATATCCTCTACAGCCCTAAAGCAAAGATAAAGGGCCGCGAGTTATAGGACATGTACATGCTACGTTTTAAAGAGATGACTAACATTAACAACGAGAACTAGATGCCCTTCGCGTCTAAGAAAGGATGGCTTGAACGCCTTCTACGCCCAGACCTTAGTGCCTAAGTGTTCGGCAGCGCCAATAGCTATCCAGACTGGCCTACGCTTGTCGCTGCGGTATTCCGCGCTAAAGCCTTCCTTTAGAACAACGCTTAGCGTAACGCAACTACTTAGCCCTCTTAACCAACCGGCTTCCGCAATGGCTATCGCAACAACCGCTTAAGTAATTACCGACTGAATAACTACCAAGACCGCCGCCCCAAGCAGAGCTACGCACAACAGTCATCGACTCGCGACGACAACAAGGATCAGGGCAACTGCCCTATTCACCTCCCTCCCGCAGTTACAGCGGTCCTGCGCACTAAAGGCTACTGTTTCCACTGCATTAAGAAGGGTCACCAAGCCAATAACCCCAAGCGCCCTTGCGCTTAGAACCCCCCTCTATCCAAGCGCAAGCTGACCGAGCGCCTATCCAAAGCCGACAGTGGCCTCGAGCTTAAGCTTTCCGCAATCTGCTACGCCGACGAGGATGATGACGACCTAATCTCTATCAACAGCGATAGAGAGGACCTGGCTATCGTCACTCACGCCGATGAAGTCTCATCTTCCAGCGTCCTGAGCGACAGCAGCAGCAACAACAACAGCGAGGGAGAGGGTTTTGCGTAGGCTCTAACCATAGTCACGGACAGAGCCATGCAGAATTCTTTCTAAGTGCTATTACGGCCCGTATCCAAGAGTTGGAAAGGCCGCCCCCAGAGCCCGGCGAAATCCAGCTATTAGCTTGTTCCACCGACTTAACCTAAGACGTCACTCACGGTAAGTAGTTGAATTTCAAGTGCAGAATTCATACACCTATCGGCACGACCAGCAGCCGCTGCCTTACTGACACGGGCTGCTCCTGCTTCGCTTTCGTCTCACGATCGTACGCCAAAACCAATAAGCTGATAACACTTCCGCTGGCCACTCCTATTCCCCTACGCTTAGCCAACGGCATACCCATAAAGCTCGTGACCTATAAGGCCCAGCTTACGCTGTCCTTAGGAGCTCACACAGAGAACATATAGTGTTATATCACCGACCTTAAAGGCTACAATGTCATTCTAGGCACACTATGGTTTAAGAAACACGAGCCTAGCATTATATAGGGCGAGCACGCCCTTAATTTTAACAAAGACTTCTGCTACAATTATTGTCTACACATAGATAGATGCAGACGCGTATAGAGCGATAGCAAAGACCGTAACATCGCCTAAGTGGGCAAGCGCATGTACAATACCGCACTTCAAGAAGTCTTTAACAAGTATCGAAAACTCGGCCTGGAACTAGACAAGGCAAAGAACATAATGGCAGCCTGCTAAAAGCTCTAGCGCGATGGCAAAGAGGACCATATCGTCCAACTCCAGGATGACGATTAGACAAAACTACAACAAATGGAGGATCACGAACGCCATCGGCCTCAGCCCACAACTCATCCTCTACAAACATCCACCCCGGAAGCAGACCCAGCTCTGTATGGCCTATCTAAAATTAATAACGTTCTCTACGATGCACAAACAGCCGCTTTCACCGCTAATATCTTCGCCATCGACCCATCTGACTATCGCAAGTTCTTTGAGAAAATGAACCGCCCTCCTATCACGAATTAGGAAATTAAAGCTTTACTTCCTAACTGGCTCCATTACATAGCTAATGCATGGGATCCTTAAGAAGCAAATAAACTACCACCTCATAGGCTAATAGATCACGCGATTGACGTCCTCCCCGGCTCTAAACCACCTGCTCGCAAGGTATACGGCCTCTTAAGAGACCAAGCCGCCATTATTAAAGCCTTCGTCGACGAAATGCGCACTAAAGAATTCATCCGCCCTAGCTTGTTGTTATACGCTGCACCTACGCTAGTTGTCAAGAAACCAGGAGGAGGACTTTGAGTCTGCATTGATTACCGCGGCCTTAACGAAATTAGCGTCAAGAGCCGCAACGTGCCACCACTCGTTAAAGACACCCTCGCCTTATTAGCTAAAGCCAGGTATTACACCAAGCTCGATGTAATCAGCGCATTCAACGCACTACGAATTAAGGAAGGCGACGAGCACAAGACGGCCTTCCTCACCCGTTGGGGGTTATTTAAATTTATAGTACTTCCGTTCGGGTTATATAATGCACCTAGTTCCTTCCAGGCCTATATTAATGATACCTTACGGAAATACCTTAACAACTTCTGCACTGCATACATGGACGACGTCCTAATATACAGCAACACGCTAGAAGAACACAAAGAGCACGTCCTCACAATTATCACCAAGCTTCGCGACGCCGGACTGTTCCTCGATATCCACAAATGCGAGTTCGCCGTCGACGAAGTCAAATATCTCGGTGTCCTCGTCGGCGTTAACGGCGTTCGGATGGACCCATCAAAGGTCCAAACAGTGTTAGACTGGCCAACGCCACGAAACCTCAAAGACGTTTAAGCTTTCCTTGGGTTCTGCAACTTCTATAGACACTTCATCGCTGATTACTCCGCGTTTACAGCTCCATTAACAACGCTTACATTAGCTGTCTAAAAAGGCTTCAAGTTCCCATGGCCAGACGACAGTGACGAAGCTAAAGCGTTCCGCAACGTTAAGGAATGCTTTCGCGCAGCCCCATGGCTTGCACTGTGGAACCCCGACTACGACACCTGGGTTAAATGCGATTCCTCTAACTATACAACTGCAGCCGTGCTATTACAGGTCTAGCCCAACGGAACGCTTTGCCTAGTCGCCTTCATGTTAAGACGTATAACACCACAATAAATTAACTACGCTATCTACAACAAAGAGCTCCTCGCCATAGTACTCGCCTTTAAAGAATAGAGACCGGAACTCGCTGGATAAGGACAGGAGTGCAATAGCCCCGTTAACGTCATCTCAGATTACAAGAACCTTCAAACGTTCATGACTTCCAAGCGCCTCAATCGTCGACAAGCTCGCTGGGCCAAGTTCCTCGCCGAGTTCAATTTTAAGATCACCTATAAACCAGGCAAGCAGAATAAGAAACCCGACCTGCTAACTCAACGACCAGGTAATGAGCCAGCCCCAGGAGATGACAGGTACAAATGTCAAGAACAAGTCATGCTAAAGCCATCCAATTACGAACCAGGAATGCATCACGCCATCAAGCTCGCGCACATCCTAACCGACACCTTCGAATGTACCCCTGTCGAACTGGCCGAGATAATATACGACTTCAGTGAATTCAATTACCCGGACAACGACGACGTCCACCTAGCAGCAGTCACGCGCATACGCCCTCCGCCCGCCGTTCCAGATGAGCCAAATGACTCTGGACCGCGCGTTCGCACAAGAGGACGCCCTAGGAAAACGCCCCGAACGGCAGCTACACCAGACGAGATAAATGACTCTGGTCCAGCTCGCCCACGAGGACGCCCCAAGAAGGATAAGACACCCCCAGCGGATGAGCTATATAATTCCACTGTCGAGAAACTGCCTGCAGATAATGAGCTAAATGATTCATCTAAAGCAGTCCTCACGGGTGATCAAATTCTTCAAAGGATCCAAAAGCACTCCAAAAGCGACCCTGTTGTACAAGCTGTCAAATACGCCAAGCGCCGCAACCAACAACGACTGCCTGCGCAATTCTGTCGAGATCATCACTTGCGAATAGAACTAGGCGATTGCGAAGTCGTTGACAACCTCCTCTACATCCGTAAGCGGCTCTACGTTCCGGATATCAAGCAACTGCGCACTCATATCATCCGATCCATGCACGAGCCGAAGCCCGCTGGACACGCCGGGACAACATTAACCTATGCACGGCTCTGTAAGTACTATTACTAGCCACAGATAACCTCTTATATAGACCAATATGTCGGCGCCTGTCTCGCTTGCAAGAGATCAAAATACTCCCGTGAAGGCAAGCAAGGACTACTCCGCCCTCTGCCTATTCCAGACCGATACTGGCACTATATTTCAGTCGACTTCATCACTCCTCTGCCAATCTGCGAACAATGGGGTCGCAAGCTTAAACACATCATGGTTGTAGTTAACCAATTCTCGAAAAAGAGGAAGTTCATCGCCATGGACTCCATGGAGGCTGAGGACATCGCCCAGGCGTTTATCAAATGGATATGGCGAGAAGAAGGATACCCGTACTTAATCGTTTCGGATCAAGGCCCTCAATTCGTCTCCCACTTCTGGAAGCGGCTATGCGCTTGAGTTGGAACAAAGCCAAAGCTCTCCACTGCTTTTCATCCTAAAATAGATGGACAAACGGAAATCGCCAACATGGCCCTTAAACAGTATTTACGCGCGTATGTCAATTATAAGCAAGACAACTGGGCCGACCTCCTGCCTATTGCCGAATTCGAAGCGAATTTAGACAAGACAACCACCGGCGTCTCTCCTTTCGTTGCAACAAAAGGGTACAATCCGCGCTCCGGTCTTGAACCAGCCAACGACTCCGTAGCTAAAGGACCACAGAAGCCCCTCAGAGAGAAAGCCGATGCGCTCGCCGAGCGATTAAACGACCTCCGCCTCTTCCTCCGTAACAAATTGATTTGGGTACAAGCCAGACAGGAAGAGTTCGCCAACCGCAAGCGAAAACCAGCTACAGAGTTCAAAGTCGGTAACCAAGTCATGTTGGACGCACGCAATATCAAGACCCAACGACCGAACAAGTCACTCGATCATAAACAGCTCGGTCCATTTAAAGTCACCAGGGTTATCAACAACGCCGCCTATAAGCTGTCTCTCCTACGTACTATAAAGGGAGTATTTAACGCCTTCCACCCATAGCTACTTCATCGCATCACGCACGAGCCGTTGGAAGGCCAGATCCAGGAAGAACCTAGACCCGTCAAAATAGATAAAGATGGCTACAAGCAATGGGACGTCGACGAAATTGTTGACTTACGTATCAACAAGGCCATGCTCGACCCAGCTATAAACTAAAAAGGCCTGCTTCAGTATAAGATCCTTTACACCGGTCACCCCAAGTGGAACGCCAATCCTCAATAGGAATCCTACACCAGTGTCACTGACTGCCGTGATATTGTTATGGACTATCACCACGCCTACCCAAAAGCAAAAGGACCTTATAAGTCCTTCCGGAAGCCTAAACATTAGGAGCCACTACTCGCCCTAATCATGACAACGCTCTACGGATGACGCCCGTCCCCTGCCTTGCCAACTCAACCAGCACCGGCCGGCTGAGCTATTGCCGATTTGTACAAATCGGACGACGCCGCACCGCGTGGACTGCGCGATGAAGCTTGGTAACGCACGTAAGATCAACTGTATTGCTGACCTCACATCTAAGGCTCGGTAAGCGCCCACAACGATCCGGAAGAACGATAACCCTTTGCAAGACTGGAAGAACCTATGGCAAGTATATACACTAAAATAGGAAGGCTGCACGTATATAGCTTTCTTTCGGAGGGGGGTAGTGTTATGGCCGTAACGCGACCCTTATCGCGATACGTTCCTGTCACAGGCAACGGTGTCACGTGGCCTCTATCACGTGCCACCGTCACCTGACCTCGCTTAGCGCCAGCCTCGCCTACCTCTCGGCCGGCGCTCCGCGCCCTACTCTCTCTCCTTATAGCTACTTCGTTGTATACTCAATACTATCTAGTTTTCTATCACGATCCCGTATTGCACCGTGATAGTTAGATTCGTATTAGAATTTTATATCGGCGATGGCCTTTTTAAGCTGCTTAATATTATCTTTTACGGCTAAGAGGCGATTATTTTATCACTAAATTATATTATAAGCTTACTTATTAAGCTTAGCCTATGCCTCTATAGAGGCCTTATTACGCTCTAGGCGGTTGCGCAGTTAATAGATCTTAGCTTTATATAAACGGGTTAATTTAAACGCTATTACCTTATCTTTAGTAATAAAGTCTATAAAAGCTTTAGCATTAGGGACTTTATAGGTAATAGGGGCTTTATTAGCGTCTTATTTATTAACAGCGGAGTAATTAACAAGTTTATTTACTTTAAGGATAGAAGTCTTAAAGGCGCCGGGCATCTTAGGGTAGTAGATATGGCCACTAGCGTTAGGCTAATCGGGGTGTTCCTAAAGTTTATCTTTAAGGAAGGCGTTGTCTTCAGTGTCGTCGTAGCTGCGCGCGCGCTGCGAGTTTCTCGTAATTATCTAGGATTCCTCGGCGGTATTCTAGGAGTCTTAAGTTAAGGCCTAGAAGTCTAAGGGTACAAGAACAGCGCGCTATAAGAGGAGGTTACGGAGCTTTTACATGCTAGTTATACTAAGGGGCTTAGGGTTATAGTTATAGTCGTCGGCCATAGTATTAATAGCCGCGCGGGGTAATTATAGAGTATTATAGTTTACTAGCAGCGGATTATTATCTAAGGACTTAGTAGAACAGTGGCTAGGTAGAGCAACTTTATAGTATTATAGACTATAAGAGGCAAGGTATAGAGTATAGTATTATATAAGAAATAGGGTGTATTTATAAAGATAAAGTTGCGTGGAGGTAGAGGTTCTACGCGGCGCAGGCTAAATACAGGCTAGAGGTGCAAAACCGCGCTAGCGCACGGGCTTATGTAATATAGCCGAAGGCACGTAATATATGCGGAGCTAGATCTATTATATTAGAACCGCTTTAATATATTCTTAATATTCTTCTATGCTATTACTATAGATAATAATATTATTAAGGTAGGTTATAGTATACTTATTAAGATACTTATAGAGAGCTATATTAATAAATTATTAGAAGGTAGCGGGGGCGTTGCAGAGGGTAAAGGGCATTACTTAGTATTAATAGATTCTGTACCGCGTTAAGAAGGCTGTTATCCACTTAGTTCCAGGCTTTATTTATACCCGGTTAAAAGCAGTAATAATATTAATCTTAGTAAAGATCTTAGCTTTTAATAGTCTAGCTAGGGTCTCTTAGATTAGCGGAATAGGATACCTATCCTTAATAGTGGCATTAGTAAGGTCCTAGTAATTAACGTAAATGCGTAGGCCTCCTCCGGGCTTTTAAATAATAAGAAGGGGTAAGCTAAGGTCTCCTTAAGCTAGTTTAATAAATCCTTTTACTATTATCTTAGAGATATACTACTAGACAGCTTCTAGCTCTAAGTAGAATATAGGATAAGGCTTCCAGGCTGGAAGCTTAGCTCCTTCCTAAATCTTAATATCGTGGTCCCTAGTGTAACGGATTACACCCTGCCCTCCGGTTATATATTTACCCGTTACTGGCTACCGGCCTCCTACTTCTACACCTGTTACGTTACCTGGTACCGCCTACGCGCTAGCCCGCCTAGCGCCTACGCGCCTCTCTCTTCTATATATATAGTTCCTTCCTAGAAGCCTCTCTTTCTACTTCTTATACAACCTCTTAAATTTAACCTAGTTACCTTATACTACTAAGCTCCTCTACACCGTAACTAGGGTATTAGGTCGTGTCTAATACTCTAACTAGCACTAATTCTTTTTCACTATTACTACTTTAACCCTCGTACCTTAAACCTTAATTCTTATTTACTAAGCCACCTAATAGCTTAGTAAGCGTATCTATATAACTTTATATATAATACTAAAGGGCACGCAGCTATACTACCTTACCTTACTAAGCGCTATTACTATATTCTCTATAATAGGCGATCTACTACCTCTACTAGGCGTAGAAATAGGACCTAAACGCTCTAGGCGCAGCGGCTTATAACTAGCCTCCTACTTTCTACTACCCTTCTATTTATAGTCCCGCGCGCCCTCTAAGTCTCCTTATAAGACTCTAAAGAGCGCGCCCCTCTAAAAGCTAGCTAAAGTAGATACTTAGTAGTCTGCCTAAATGTAGACAACACTTAGTAGACTACCTAAGAGAAAGAGAATTAGCTTACCTAGAATAAAGACGCTACTAAAGATAATAATAATAATGTCGACTACTCTATATACACCCCGGATCTAACCGTCCACGGCTCTATTATTAAATATTACACTCCCAGCCGAGGCCGTAATCTAGGCACGTTTCTCAACACTATTAATAACGTTACTAAATTCCTGGACTATTTACTCCTGCCCGGCGATAAATAGTTTAACGGCTTAATTAAGATTGTAGACTCTTAAGACTTTCTTGCGTAAGTCTAAGCCGACCCTATCTACTTCTTCCGCATTCTTAGAAGCTATTAAGCTACAACTAAGATCCTCTAGTAGATACGCAAGGATAACTAGAAAGCGCAGCGCAACCTCTAGGATGAGATTAGAGTCTTTAAAGAGGAATATAATAAAAAAGATAATAAATTAGAAGCTGTGTATAAGAAACTTAAACACCTACTTAATATTAAAACCGAACTAGAAGAATATAAAAATAAACTCTATGCACCTCTTCCAAGAAGAGATAGAATAATAGCTTCTAAAACGTCTACGCCGCTATGTCCATGTATTTAACCAAGTTAAGGCCAACACACTGCCTCCGCACCGACCCGGAATTAATCACGAAATCAATCTAATAGAAGGAGCCGGTAAACTGCCTAAGGCTTAGCCATATACTATATTAAAAGAAGAACTTAAAGTTGTAAAGAAATAGATTAATAATAACCTTAATAAAGGATTTATATATAAGTTATAATCCTCCACGTCCTCCCCTATGCTTCTCGTCCGGAAACCTAGAGGGCGTATTTATTTCTACGTTAACTATAGAGCTATTAATACTATAATAGTTAAGATAAGATACCTACTACTACTTATCTAAGAAACGCTCTAAAAGCTTAGTAACACTAAATAGTATTCTAAACTGGATGTCATTTCCGCGTTTAATTAAATTTAAATGCGGGAGGGAGATATAGGTCTTACGGCCTTCTCTATATAATAGGGACAGTATAAATCTATTATTATGCCCTTTAGCGTTATAGAAGGCCCTAGAACCTTCTAGTTCTTTATTAATTATACGCTATATATAGGGGGCCGATATAATATAAGTAAGAAAGTGTATTAACTATTATAAAAATCTAAGCTAAGGAGGAGAGAGAGAGCTAGGAGCTCTCGAGAGGTTATAGTTCGAGGCTAGCGTACGGGCCACGGCCTAGCGCCTTAGGCTAGCGTCTTACTTAGGTCACGTAAGGGGCTGCATATAACCTTAGCATGTAATTATTATAATTCTAGGTTTATGCTATAATACTACCCCCCCCTTTAAAAGCTAAAGTCCTATAAGGCTTATAATATATTATAGCTCCTTTATCTATTCCGTTCTTTCCATTCTATCTATATTAAGCCGCTTATGCAGCTCTTCTATTTACATACTTACTATTATCTATAGTCGCTTATGCAGTCTTACTATATTTCTTATTTCCGTCCTTATATTTATCCTTATAGTTGTTCTTAAGCGCTGCAAGCGGACTATACAAATTAACCTAAGGCCTATTATTAGCTTCTACCTATTAGAGTTCTACTTTAGATTCCCTATGCAGAATAGCCTTCTTATAAGATAACTTAGCTATCTAATAAGGTTGCTATTTATACTTACTTAGGGTGGTGCTAAGGATATTCTATAGGCCTGCTATCGCCGCGGCAGCGCTTATACTTTTACCTATTATCTTTGCAACCTCCTATTCTAATATGCTAAATATTAGATAAGGTTCTACTTTAAGACTATACTTTATATAGTATCCTATAAGAAGTTTATTATAACTATTAGCGTTCTAATAGGGCTTCTATTTAGGCCGGGTATTATTATATCTAGTCTAGGCTATTTTATAGACTAAGTAAGGCTTCTTACCTATATATAGATCTAGTTAGTGGCCGTTAAAATAGGAGTTAAAGACTTTATTAATATAGAACTGCCCTGCAAAGCTATCTTCTTCTACCTTAAGCGCAGGCAGGGGCTCTAGATATTATCCTGGAAGGGGCGGATTCTTATTAATTTAATAGAGTAGCTACGGGTAGAATACTAGAAAGATTCCTTTTATAGAGTTAGAAAGTTCTAGCTTATAGGCTATATTATTAATAACCCGTGTTACATAAAAGGAACCGAGATTCTTATAATTAAGAGACTTACTCGGCCGCGTAGTGTAGATATTCTTAGTGTTAAGCATGGCTATATTATTAACTTTAAACTTAGGGGCTAGTAGATAATTTTAATTAGCTAGCTTCTTTATTTTAGACTAATTCTAACGGAGTTCTCCTTTAAGGAACTTATATAGATTGTAAATGCGGGTAACAAGTTTCTTAGCTGCGTTAACTCCACGGTGCTTAGGGCCGGGGATAATAACGCCTTATAATAATGGTTCCAGCCTACTATAGGGCGTATAACCCTTAGTAGCTTTAAAAGATAATATACTAGTAGACTAGTTAATATTAGCGTTAGCTTTAAACTTAGTAAAGGCGATTAGGTTCACCTAATTATCCTGCAGGTAATAAACGTACGCGCGTAGGTACTACTTTAGGCCTATATTAACAATCTTAGTCTAACTATTAGTCTCTAGGTAGGCTATAGTAGATAGCTTTAGGTGCGTTTCTATATGTTTATATAGGTGTTTCTAAAAGAAAGATATAAACTATACACCGCGGTTAGATATAATATAGTCTAGATAGCCTTCTTTACGCTAAATCTAATTAATAAATGCCTACGCAACGTCTTCTAGTTCTATAGAGTCTAGAGGAAGAAACTTGCGCTTCTTAGAGAGCCGGTTAACTACTACTATAACGTGTTAGTATATGCGCCCTTTAATAGTGCAGGGGGGCAGCTTAGTAATAAAATTAATAGATATATCCGTCTAGGATTAATTTAGAATTAGTAGCAGTTTAAGTAGACTGTGCCTGCCGTCTTTATAGACCTTTATGCGCCTGCATGTAAGGCAGGCGTTAATATATATAGTAATAGAGTTTATAATTCCTAGCTAGTAGTACTAAGAAAAAAGGCGATAATAGAGGGAGTTCCTTCTAGTATAGCCTCTAGGGAGAGAGTTATAGGCTTCTTTAATTAACTGCATATAGAGCTTTGCGTCGTAAGGCACATATAAGCGGCCGTTAATAAATAGCCTATTTTTATAGGTTTTGCAGTCGCCAAGCTTAATCTTAATACCCTGTTTCCGAATAAGTTTAAGCGGGATCTATTATTTACCGGTTTCTTTAGTGTGCATAATACGCTAGAGGATATTATCCTCTATGTAGGCTTAATTAATCTACTAAATAGTAGCGTTGTTAATATAGTCCCCTAGTAAGTCCTTATCTAACTTGTTACTAGGTTTAGATACTTCCGGCGCTCCTTCTTTAGGTAAACCGTTAGTAGCTATAGGCGTTGTAACTTTAGAGGCAGCGTCCTGTAGATCTTTATCTAACTTACTATAATTAGCTACGGCCTTAGTTAAATACTTTTTCTTCCCTCTTGTATTATTAGCTACTAAAACAACGTATAGAATATCTATAGGGTGCTACTCCGCAACATTATATATTAGCTAGGCGAATTAGATAATAGTAACCTCCTATTTATTAAGGAGCATATTGGCGAGCTGGAGGGCTTAGTACATTTCTTTTAATAGGTTCGTCTTTTTTAATATAGTTTATGTTTAATACATTATCCTAGAATTGTTTAGATTATCTAGAATATTACTAGGCCTGCGAGTAAGGCTATTAGGCTTAGTTAACTACTTGCCTGGTCGCTAGTTTAGGATAAAGTTAAATTAAGAAAGGTATTTAGCCTATCGGGCTTAACGGCAATTTAACTACTTAGAAGATATAAAGTATTCTAGGTTCTTATAGTCTATTTGTATAAGCGCAGGGTTAATAACACTAGTAAGCTTAGGTTGCTATTTCTTAGGGGCTTAACTAATAGCGAGTAATTCTTCATTATAGATCTTATAATTACACTTAGTAGGGGTTATCTTCTTTAAGAAGAAGGCGACAGGACGTAGGATTCTATCTAGTTTATATTATAAAAGAATTGCGGCTATAATATAATCTAAGGCGTCAGTTTTAAGGATATAGTCTAGATTAGGGTCAAAATAAGCAAGGACCGGGGCTATTAGGAAGGAGGCTTCAAGTTTCTTAAAGGCTTAAGCTGCTAGACTATTAGCAAGTAGAGGAAAGCTACCTTATTCCATTATTTTCTTAGTAAGCTTAGTTAGTAGAGCGGCGATCCTTGAATAACTAGCAATAAATTATTAGTAGAAATTATAGAAGCCTAGATATAATTAGACATTCTTAACGTTACGGGGCAGCTTCTAATCTTAGATAGCGCTAACCTTATTTAGGTCCATCTCTATGCTATTAGGCGTAATAATAAGTCCAAGATACTTTACGCGTTTAACTAAGAAATAACACTTATTAATGTTAAGAAAGAGTCCTGCGTTATATAGTACTGTAAGGACGTTTATATAGTTCTTTTTATAATCTTTTTTATTATTACTATAAATAAGAATGTTATCTATATAAGCTATATAGTAGATATCTAGGTATAGGCGTAGTATAGAGTTAATAAAAAATAAGAATATACCGGGAGCGTTGCATAGGCTAAAGGGTATAATGTTAAATTTAAAGACGCTATATTAAGTACGGAAGGCTATCTTATACTAATTGCTATTCTTAACGCGGATGTTGTTAAATGCGGTAATAATGTTAAAGACGGAATATATTTTAGCTTTGCAGAGCTGCATAATTATATCGCGTAGGAGAGAAGGGGCGTTCCTATCCTTAATTATAATTTTATTTAGCAAGCGGTAGTTAATATAGATGCAGAGTTCTCCGCCTAGCTTGCGGATAATAATAATAGGCGCTGCGAAGGGCGATATGCTAGGATAGATAAAGCTCTTACTAAGCATCTTATTAATATAGGCTTTAACTGCTTAAAGTTTATTATAGGAGAGGCCGTATTAGCGCAGGATAGGGAGTTTTGTATTTAGATCTTTAAAATTAATAGTATAGTCTACGCTAGGCCTATATAGGGGCAGCTTATTAGCCGCCTATAGATTAAAGACGACTAGAATCTAATAGAAGAAAGAAGGAATGTTTTATTAAAGCTAATCCTTTATATATAGTAACTTTATTATCTTTTCCTTAAAGTAACGGTAGTCCTCCGCAGTAACACCTGCTAGGTTTACTACCTATCGCCCGTACGCGTGTTGTTTATTAGTATCTAGTAGTTAATCTAGTTACTTAAAGTCTCGTAAAGTAATAGTTATTACGGCGTCTTTATTGCGTTTAGCTATAGTGGAACAGGCGTACACGGAGATAAACTAGATATTATATGCTAGTGGCTTGTCTAGTAAAACTAGTTTAGGTAGAAGAGGCCTACTATTATAATTAAGCTAAGGGGAATCCTCCGCGTCGTCGGGGCCTTTAATAGCCGGGCTAAGGTTAGAATTAGAATTAGAGTTAGGGTTAGAGTTAGGGTTATATTAGGAGCCGTAGAAATCGCCTAGGTTCTAGTATAGTTTAATTTAATATATTTTAAATAAATAAGGCTCTTTACAATAACTAGCCTACTGTAATAGAGGCAGTTAGACATGCAGTAGTCGGATTAGAAGATAAGTTACGTTTTCCTAAAACTAAGAGTAGGGTTATAAAGCTAGAGCTAGGGCATGCCTAGGATTATATTATATTATCTAGTATTAGTAATATAGTAGGTAATAGTATTATAGTAGTTATCTATATAGAAGGTAATATCTACTACGCAGTCTAGTATTATAGAGGGCTTACTATTAGTAAGCTTAAGAATAATAGGTTATAAGAAGGGTTGGGTGGGTATCTTATAAAGGCGCGCGGTCTTTAAATAAAGGAACTAAGAGTCCAATTCTATATTAGAAAGGATCTTAGTAGTAAATAAATTAGAATTAGATTAGAGGATTCTACCTAAGAAGCTAAATTATTCGCTATTAACCGGTTAAGGCGTAAGAGTAGATATACGCACAATAACTAGCTTGATTTCCTATTCTAAAATAGTAATCCTATCTATAACCGCTCTTAATTTTCCATTATTAAAGGCTATTAGAGGTCCTTAGTAGTAACTATTACTAAGGACTTAGTATTTTCTATTATCTTATTATAGGCAGAGCTAGTATATATAGCGCTAATAATAACGCTAGTAAGGTTAATTTTATTAGTAAGGCTACTAACTTTATAGATAGGGACTAGCTGCTAGCTAATATATAGAGTGTCGCTATTAGCTATATATCCGCGCTTAAGATAGTTCTAGTAGCGACTAAGCTACTTAAGGCGCGTAATAGTGCGGCGATCGCAACTAAAGGGGCCTAGGGAGTTATTCGCAGCGGTAGCATTACCTAGGGTGGTGTTACTAGTGTTGTTCTTAGATATACGCTTAGTTAGTAAGCGGCGGGCGGCAAAGCGTAGTAGAGCTAGCGCTAGTAGCTTTACGGGTATTACACGTAGATATAGAGGTCTCCTTCTCTTTACAGGCATCTTTATTTAGCTTAATAATATTAAGCTATAATTCTAGAGTCTATAGAAAAGCGATAAAAGTTATTATATTAGTATCCTATCTATTAGTAGCCTTATACTTAAGGCTGTTAGCAAGATTACATCGCAAATAGTAGATCTTCTCGGGGTCTTTAAGGCGGAGGAAGGCTACACTAGTATTAAAACATCCTACCCAGGTTATAACGCGCTTATCTTTCTCTACTATAAACTTACTATTATGCAAATTAGTGCACGCATTAGCTGCTTTATTAAAAGATCTATAGACCTTATTAAGGTTATTAATTAGTTTCTCTATAGAGAGATATAGCTTATCGCTATTAGGTTTAGTATAGTAGAAGATTATATTAAATGCTTTACCCTTAAGCCTATTACGGACGTATACTATGCGATAATTAGTAGTAGCGTATAGTAGTGCGTAGATATCTAGCTTACTAAGTACCTGCATGCGCTACTACTAGTAGAATAATTTATCCTTATTACTACTACTAAACTTATCTAGATTAGGGTAACAAGATATTGCTATGTACGCGCCTAGATCCTAAATAGACGTAAATAGAGTAGCGGACTTACTCTTAATAGAATTAAACTGCAGAGGCTAGCCAATAGAATAATAGCAAACTAGTACTGCAGGCGTAGGAGAGCGGGTGCTATTATTATTATCTAAATTACGGCTAGAGTCTAAGGGCTGTAGATAAGCCTATTAATAAAGCTACTATTTAAGGTTCTTAATATAAGTAGTAAGTTTCTTATATATCTCTTTAAGAGTCTAGTACTTGCCACGCCAGTAATTACGGTGTAGGCGCATTTAATTAAGCTTAAGGTCGGCCTAACAACTGCTTGTAACTTACTGTAGCTGCTTAGCATAATAGGCCTCTAGTTCTTATTCTACTATAGTAGTGTTATTAGTAGTATCCTATTTATACTTTTAGTATTTATTCTAGAGTTTATTATAGAGCTTATCTTTATTATTTGCTTCTTTAAAGCCTACTTTATACTCTATAAAAAGCTTCTAGATAAATTCCTACTATACTAGGTTATCCTTATTTACTACAGCGGCAAATTTAGTCTTATTAGTAACTATAGTATTAATAGTTATTATACCATTACTATAATAGTTAAGAAGCTAGACTAGTAGCTATATATAGCGCTATAGGTCGGTTTCTTATAGTCCCTTTAGAATATCTATATACTTAGGTTTAGCGTCTAGAACCTATTAAGTCTTATGGCGTGCAACTAAAATACAGGCTTATCGGTCCGCTATAGACACGCGGTAATAAGTAGAACGCGGCTTACTACCTCTAGCTTATATCTTATTTATATTATCCTTAGTAATAAACTATATAGCGCGCTTACCTAGGATATTTATGCTAGGCGTAACGAAGCCTCCTTTACTGTTAGAGTCGCAGTCCGGGTTAAGTTTATTAGTAACAGTCTAGTTCTAGTTAGAGGATCCAGCAGCGTTAACTTATTCGTCCGCTAGGCATTTAGGGCGCTAGGTATTAGCGCGCTGGGTATTATATATTGCCTATAAGGTGGCTGGAAGAGTTATAGAGTCTTAGGTCTATTCTTAGATATTTAGAATTAGTCCTCTAGTTCCGTAGTAGAAGCTAGGAATAATAGCTGGAGTAGAAAGGCCCTTAACTGCGCCTTAGAAACGCGTAAGGCGCGCAGCATAGTAGGCTTTCTTATTCTTAGCGGTTAATAGAGTTATAGAAGTGTTTAGGTTAGCGCTATTTATAGTGCCTGGAGCCTTTACATTATTTTAAAGCTTAGCTATAGCAACTAGCTTATTTAAAGGAGGCGGTGCTAGATTACGGTCCGCTAGGTTAGATTTAAGTGCCGCGCGTAGCTATATAGCTAGGCCGGAGGGTTTAATTAGTTTTAGTAAAAACGCCTAGATCTTATAATAGAGTTCTAGAAAAAATTAATAAGATTCTAAGCGTGAAAGGGTAAGCTTAAATTATATAGGGGGCCGATATAATACAAGTAATAAGGTATATTAACTAATATAAAAATCTAAGCTAAGAAGGAGAGAGAGAGCTAGGAGCTCTTAAGAGGTTGTAGTTTAAGGCCGGCGCACAGGCCGCAGCTTAGCGCGTCTCGCTTAGGTCACGTAAGGGACGGCACGTAACCTTAGCACGTAATTACTAGAATCCTAGGTTTATGCTGTAATATATACTATAATATTAGAAGTCTTAATAGTAATACCTTAATAGGCTATCTTACATTTATTAACTTTATTGTCTGCGTTATTACTAAACTAATAATCCTCCTCTTAATAGTTATATTTATTAGCCGAATTAAAGTTAAAGAAGAAGTTCTTATTATTATTAAGGCCGGCAGTTATATTTATAAGTTAATTAGGTAAATTAAAGTTACCTAGTATATAGCTACTAATATAGAAGAGTAGAAGTATAGTCTCCTCTATAGTAGTCTCTACTAGAGAAGCTAAAGTAACTAGTAGAGGCTTACCTATAGTACTAAACTTAGTTTAATAATATTAGAGCTTAGCGGGTGTTATAGAAGGGATTAGTCTAATAGATAGAGCTAGTTAAGAGGTAGTAGCTAATATCTGCAACTAGAATTAAGTCGCGCCTTAGGAAGGTAAGTTTGCTGGCTAAATAAGAGAAGGCTGCAGGCTATAATTATCCCACGTTTTATTATCATTATTATCTTCTATAAGAAAGTAGTGCAGGTTTAAGGCGCCTGCTTAATATAATATAACGCGGTAAGGGTTAATAGGAATACTATTAGCGTTACTAAAGGGGCCTCTAGTAGTAGAGCATCTACTAGTAACGGAATTACTAAACTATAGGGCTTTAGCGCGGTTAAAAGTATAGCGGCTAGGGTTAGCTATATAATAAGGTAGAAAAATAAGTTAATATAGAAGAAAGAAAACTTAGAGGGGTAAGGCATTAAATTTATATATAAAATCCTATTAAATTTAGATTATTTACTACATGGTTTTAGATGCGTGGAAGGTTTAAGAGGGTAGTGCTAGTAGCACTAGTAGCACTAGTTACGCTTAGCTATAGAACTACCTAGAGGGTTATAGTAAATAACAGGATACAGGTAGTATATAGGAAATAGATAGTCTATAGGTAGGTATTTTATAACGCTAGACATGCGCTTAGGCTTACTATTATTAATACTAAGCTTTCCGCGTATTAGTCTCTATATAGTAATAGCAATTAATTAGTAATACTAGGCGCGTGCACGCGCTATTACTAATACTAAACGCTCTAGATATTAGTCGCTATATAGTAATAGTAAGTAAAAGAAGAAGTTATAGAGCTATTAAAGTAATTAATATAATTAGTAAGGACTTTCTAGGGTACTATTTCTACCCTTCTATTATAGCGGCTTGCAAGTGCTTCTACAGTTGTAAGGTCTATTACCTAATATTGCGCCTAATAGTTAGAACGCTTTATTAGAGGCCCGCGGCGCTACTAATAGAAGGGTACTATATTATTAAGTATAGTCTTTATTAGGGGTCTATAATAATACTACTTATAGTTACTATATAGGTAGTAGCGCATACTATAGCTTATTATAAAAGTGTACTCTATTATAGAAAATTTCTCCTAGGGTTACTTCTATTACTCCTAGAAGCTAGAAGGGTACTTAACTCTTATTAGGGCTTGAGGTTAGAACGTTAGAATTGTTAGATTAAATAGTATTAATATTAATAAAAAATAAATATAAGAGAGAAAGAGGTTTCTAGGATAGATGTTAAAATAACCTAAAGAGCGGAGCAACGTTCGCCTATTTTATAGAGCCTCTATTACGTAACCTCTAGTTACTTATTATGCATAAATATATTACTATAATATACTATATATAGAGAAGGATTAATACCTTACTAATAATACTATCTATATAGCCTAAATAGATAGATGCGTATGCTAGTCTATTTAACTATAGAGAATAGATAATAACTTATAGTACTAGGCTTAAGGAATAAATAAGCAGAAATAGGCGCATTGTTACCTAGTAATAGAGGCTTAAGTAGGCAAGCCTAAATAAGTCTAAGGCACTATCTCTATATATATCTATAAATATGTATATTTCTACCTATCTTATTACCTTAGATAAAGGCCCCGCGGGCGTACTACTTATACGCGGGCCCTTACACTAATTCTATACCAGCTATTTATCTGGATTCTACGCGGCCCCAACCTAGAAGGATAATAAGAAACTATTTTAGATAGATATAGAATAATATATCTTAATAGCTTATTCTAATAGTAGCTTTTCTAGACCTAACCCTATATTCTCTATAGTAAAACGTAATAGAGAAAAGCGCTCCGCGGTAGATATAATAGAAGATAAGGTTTTTACCTAAATGCTACCTGGCAGCAAACAGTTTCCCCTTATAAATGAGCCTAGATAGAACAGCTATATAGACTCTAATAGAAGCTACACTAGTATAATAGAATGTAATAAATAAAAATAAATGGGAGAAAGTAGCTTTATCTATGGTTAAATCTATATATTCTAGACTTTTTAGAGGTATTTTAGATGCTTTAGTAGGCATTCTTAAAGAACTTTAGATAGTATTAGAGTTATTATTAATATTAGCCCTAGAAGAGCTACGTTTTAGATATTATATTATATTAACCTACTATAATACTACTAGCACTATTTATAGTACTTTAAGAGAGCGTATAGTTATCTAAAGGGCCTTAAGTAGGGCCTAGAGGCACTTTCTAGGTTATATTTCTAAGATACTATAAATATAATTACATTTTTCTTCTATAACTAATATATATTACTATATAACTTTTATAGTTTATATAAATTACTACTCTCAAGAACTAGTATATCTATTTATCTTACTAACTTTATAGAATACTTATATATATAGTATAGGTATACATAATCTTATTAGAATTCTAGATAGATAAATAGATAGTAGTATTAAATATTATAAATAAATATATACTCTAGAGTATATAAGTAGAAGTTAAATGATAGAAGTTCTATAGAATAGATGAATAGTACTCCGGCTGTTAGGTTATAATAACTTCTGTTCTAGGAACCTCTTTCTCTACTATATTTATCTTTTATTAATGTTAAGACTATCTAATGTAGTATTCTAACGTTCTAATCTTAACCCCTAATAGTATAGTAAAGTAATAGAACTACTAGCTCTATATTATAAATAGTATTAAATATTAAGTATACATGCTAAGAATAATACTAGTATACTAAGATTTTAAATAGTGGATAGT